>OU744320.1:54581146-55138933 GCA_916610145.1 Eristalis arbustorum | reverse complement strand
GGAAAAAGTTATATGAAAAGAAGAAACTAGTAAAAATCACAGGAAAAAGTTGGTTAAAGATCAAAAACTTTCATAGTAGTTCAGAAATGCGGTTTCAGCGCAGTATATATATAAAAATAGCATTATAATTTAAAAATATTGAGAAAATAATCAGATTTTCCATGAAAAAAGTATGTAAAAGAGCAGAAAAAGTTATATGAAAAGAAGAAACTAGTAAAAATCACAGGAAAAAGTTGGTTAAAGATCAAAAACTTTCATAGTAGTTCAGGAAATGCGGGTTTCAGCGCAGTATATATATATATATATATGTATATAATATAAAAATATTGAGAAAATAATCAGATTTTCCATGAAAAATGTAGGTAAAAGAGCAGAAAAAGTCATATGAAAAGAAGAAACTAGTCAAAATCACAGGGAAAAGTTGGTTAAAGATCAAAAACTTTCATAGTAGTTCAGGAAATGCGGGTTTCAGCGCAGTATATATATAAAAATAGCAGTATAATCTAAAATATTGAGAAAATAATCAGATTTTCCATGAAAAAAGTAGGTAAAAGAGCAGAAAAAGGTTATATGAAAAGAAGAAACTAGTAAAAATCACAGGAAAAAGTCGGTTAAAGGTCAAAAACTTTTATAGTAGTTCAGGAAATGCGGGTTTTCAGCGCAGTATATATATAAAAATAGCAGTATAATATAAAAATATTGAGAAAATAATCAGATTTTCCATGAAAAAAGTAGGTAAAAGAGCAGAAAAAGTTATATGAAAAGAAGAAACTAGTAAAAATCACAGAAAAAGTTGGTTAAAGATCAAAAACTTTCATAGTAGTTCAGGAAATGCGGATTTCAGCGCAGTATATATATAAAAATAGCAGTATAATATAAAAATATTGAGAAAATAATCAGATTTTCCATGAAAAAAGTAGGTAAAAGAGCAGAAAAGGTTATATGAAAAGGAAGAAACTAGTAAAAATCACAGGAAAAAGTTGGTTAAAGATCAAAAACTTTCATAGTAGTTCAGGAAATGCGGTTTATAAAAATAGCAGTATAATATAAAAATATTGAGAAAATAATCAGATTTTCCATGAAAAAAGTGGGTAAAAGAGCAGAAAAAGTTATATAAAAAGAAGAAACTAGTAAAAATCACAGGAAAAAGTCGGTTAAAGATCAAAAACTTTCATAGTAGTTCAGGAATGCGGGTTTCAGCGCAGTATATATACATATATATATATAAAATAAAAATATTGAGAAAATAATCAGATTTTCCATGAAAAAAGTAGGTAAAAGAGCAGAAAAAGTTATATAAAAAGAAGAAACTAGTAAAAATCACAGGAAAAAGTTGGTTAAAGATCAAAAACTTTCATAGTAGTTCAGGAAATGCGGGTTTCAGCGCAGTATATATATATATACATATAATATAAAAATATTGAGAAGATAATCAGATTTTCCATGAAAAATGTAGGTAAAAGAGCAGAAAAAGTTATATGAAAAGAAGAAACTAGTAAAAATCACAGAAAAAGTTGGTTAAAGATCAAAAACTTTCATAGTAGTTCAGGAAATGCGGGTTTCAGCGCAGTATATATATAAAAATAGCAGTATAATATAAAAATATTGAGAAAATAATCAGATTTTCCATGAAAAAAAGTAGGTAAAAGAGCAGAAAAAGTTATATGAAAAGAAGAAACTAGTAAAAATCACAGGAAAGAGTTGGTTAAAGATCAAAAACTTTCATAGTAGTTCAGGAAATGCGGGTTTCAGCGCAATATATATATATATATATATATATATATATATAATATAAAAATATTGAGAAAATGATCAGATTTTCCATGAAAAAAGTAGGTAAAAGAGCAGACAAAGTTATAAGGAAAGAAGAAACTAGTAAAAATCACAGGAAAAAGTTGGTTAAAGATCAAAAACTTTCATAGTAGTTCAGGAAATGCGGTTTATAAAAATAGCAGTATAATATAAAAATATTGAGAAAATAATCAGATTTTCCCTGAAAAAAGTAGGTAAAAATGCGGAAAAAGTTATATGAAAAGAAGAAACTAGTAAAAATCACAGGAAAAAGTTGGTTAAAGATCAAAAACTTTCATAGTAGTTCAGGAAATGCGGGTTTCAGCGCAGTATATATATAAAAATAGCATTATAATTTAAAAATATTGAGAAAATAATCAGATTTTCCATGAAAAAAGTATGTAAAAGAGCAGAAAAAGTTATATGAAAAGAAGAAACTAGTAAAAATCACAGGAAAAAGTTGGTTAAAGATCAAAAACTTTCATAGTAGTTCAGGAAATGCGGGTTTCAGCGCAGTATATATATATATATATATGTATATAATATAAAAATATTGAGAAAATAATCAGATTTTCCATGAAAAATGTAGGTAAAAGAGCAGAAAAAGTCATATGAAAAGAAGAAACTAGTCAAAATCACAGGGAAAAGTTGGTTAAAGATCAAAAACTTTCATAGTAGTTCAGGAAATGCGGGTTTCAGCGCAGTATATATATAAAAATAGCAGTATAATCTAAAAATATTGAGAAAATAATCAGATTTTCCATGAAAAAAGTAGGTAAAAGAGCAGAAAAAGTTATATGAAAAGAAGAAACTAGTAAAAATCACAGGAAAAAGTCGGTTAAAGATCAAAAACTTTCATAGTAGTTCAGGAAATGCGAGTTTCAGCGCAATATATATATATATATATATATATATATAATATAAAAATATTGAGAAAATAATCAGATTTTCCATGAAAAAAGTAGGTAAAAGAGCAGACAAAGTTATAAGGAAAGAAGAAACTAGTAAAAATCACAGGAAAAAGTTGGTTAAAGATCAAAAACTTTCATAGTAGTTCAGGAAATGCGGTTTATAAAAATAGCAGTATAATATAAAAATATTGAGAAAATAATCAGATTTTCCCTGAAAAAAGTAGGTAAAAATGCGGAAAAAGTTATATGAAAAGAAGAAACTAGTAAAAATCACAGGAAAAAGTTGGTTAAAGATCAAAAACTTTCATAGTAGTTCAGGAAATGCGGGTTTCAGCGCAGTATATATATAAAAATAGCATTATAATTTAAAAATATTGAGAAAATAATCAGATTTTCCATGAAAAAAGTATGTAAAAGAGCAGAAAAAGTTATATGAAAAGAAGAAACTAGTAAAAATCACAGGAAAAAGTTGGTTAAAGATCAAAAACTTTCATAGTAGTTCAGGAAATGCGGGTTTCAGCGCAGTATATATATATATATATATGTATATAATATAAAAATATTGAGAAAATAATCAGATTTTCCATGAAAAATGTAGGTAAAAGAGCAGAAAAAGTCATATGAAAAGAAGAAACTAGTCAAAATCACAGGGAAAAGTTGGTTAAAGATCAAAAACTTTCATAGTAGTTCAGGAAATGCGGGTTTCAGCGCAGTATATATATAAAAATAGCAGTATAATCTAAAAATATTGAGAAAATAATCAGATTTTCCATGAAAAAAGTAGGTAAAAGAGCAGAAAAAGTTATATGAAAAGAAGAAACTAGTAAAAATCACAGGAAAAAGTCGGTTAAAGGTCAAAAACTTTTATAGTAGTTCAGGAAATGCGGGTTTCAGCGCAGTATATATATAAAAATAGCAGTATAATATAAAAATATTGAGAAAATAATCAGATTTTCCATGAAAAAAGTAGGTAAAAGAGCAGAAAAGGTTATATGAAAAGGAAGAAACTAGTAAAAATCACAGGAAAAAGTTGGTTAAAGATCAAAAACTTTCATAGTAGTTCAGGAAATGCGGGTCTCAACGCAGTATATATATATATATATATAATATAAAAATTTTGAGAAAATAATCAGATTTTCCATGAAAAAAGTAGGTAAAAGAGCAGAAAAAGTTATATGAAAAGAAGAAACTAGTAAAAATCACAGGAAAAAGTCGGTTAAAGATCAAAAACTTTCATAGTAGTTCAGGAAATGCGGGTTTCAGCGCAGTATATATATAAAAATAGCATTATAATTTAAAAATATTGAGAAAATAATCAGATTTTCCATGAAAAAAGTATGTAAAAGAGCAGAAAAAGTTATATGAAAAGAAGAAACTAGTAAAAATCACAGGAAAAAGTTGGTTAAAGATCAAAAACTTTCATAGTAGTTCAGGAAATGCGGGTTTCAGCGCAGTATATATATATATATATATGTATATAATATAAAAATATTGAGAAAATAATCAGATTTTCCATGAAAAATGTAGGTAAAAGAGCAGAAAAAGTCATATGAAAAGAAGAAACTAGTCAAAATCACAGGGAAAAGTTGGTTAAAGATCAAAAACTTTCATAGTAGTTCAGGAAATGCGGGTTTCAGCGCAGTATATATATAAAAATAGCAGTATAATCTAAAAATATTGAGAAAATAATCAGATTTTCCATGAAAAAAGTAGGTAAAAGAGCAGAAAAAGTTATATGAAAAGAAGAAACTAGTAAAAATCACAGGAAAAAGTCGGTTAAAGGTCAAAAACTTTTATAGTAGTTCAGGAAATGCGGGTTTCAGCGCAGTATATATATAAAAATAGCAGTATAATATAAAAATATTGAGAAAATAATCAGATTTTCCATGAAAAAAGTAGGTAAAAGAGCAGAAAAAGTTATATGAAAAGAAGAAACTAGTAAAAATCACAGGAAAAAGTCGGTTAAAGGTCAAAAACTTTTATAGTAGTTCAGGAAATGCGGGTTTCAGCGCAGTATATATATAAAAATAGCAGTATAATATAAAAATATTGAGAAAATAATCAGATTTTCCATGAAAAAAGTAGGTAAAAGAGCAGAAAAAGTTATATGAAAAGAAGAAACTAGTAAAAATCACAGGAAAAAGTCGGTTAAAGATCAAAAACTTTCATAGTAGTTCAGGAAATGCGGGTTTCAGCGCAGTATATATATATATATAATATAAAAATATTGAGAAAATAATCAGATTTTCCATGAAAAAAGTAGGTAAAAGAGCAGAAAAAGTTATATAAAAAGAAGAAACTAGTAAAAATCACAGGAAAAAGCCGGTTAAAGATCAAAAACGTTCATAGTAGTTCAGGAAATGCGGGTTTTAGCGCAGTAAATATATATATATTTATATACAATATAAAAATATTGAGAAAATAATCAGATTTTCCATGAAAAAAGTAGGTAAAAGAGCAGAAAAAGTTATATGAAAAGAAGATACTAGTAAAAATCACAGAAAAAAGTCGGTTAAAGATCAAAAACTTTCATAGCAGTTCAGGAAATGCGGGTTTCAGCGCAGTATATATATAAAAATAGCAGTATAATATAAAAATATTGAGAAAATAATCAGATTTTCCATGAAAAATGTAGGTAAAAGAGCAGAAAAAGTTATATGAAAAGAAGAAACTAGTAAAAATCACAGGAAAAAGTTGGTTAAAGATCAAAAACTTTCATAGTAGTTTAGGAAATGCGGGTTTCAGCGCAGTATATATATAAAAATAGCAGTATAATATAAAAATATTGAGAAAATAATCAGATTTTCCATGAAAAAAGTAGGTAAAAGAGCAGAAAAAGTTATATGAAAAGAAGAAACTAGTAAAAATCACAGGAAAAAGTCGGTTAAAGATCAAAAACTTTCATAGTAGTTCAGGAAATGCGGGTTTCAGCGCAGTATATATATAAAAATAGCAGTATATATAATATTCAGAAAATAATCAGATTTTCCATGAAAAATGTAGGTAAAAGAGCAGAAAAAGTTATATGAAAAGAGCAGAAAAAGTTATATGAAAAGAAGAAACTAGTCAAAATCACAGGAAAAAGTTGGTTAAAGATCAAAAACTTTCATAGTAGTTCAGGAAATGCGGGTTTCAGCGCAGTATATATATATATATATATATAATATAAAAATATTGTATATATATAAAAATAGCAGTATAATATAAAAATATTGAGAAAATAATCAGATTTTCCATGAAAGAAGTAGGTAAAAGAGCAGAAAAAGTTATATGAAAAGAAGAAACTAGTAAAAATCACAGGAAAAAGTTGGTTAAAGATCAAAAACTTTCATAGTAGTTCAGGAAATGCGGGTTTCAGCGCAGTATATACATAAAAATAGCAGTATAATATAAAAATATTGTGTGCGCAAGTGACATGCACAAAAATGTCGATGTCGTCCAATGAGTGTCAGTGTCTCAAATTCGACTTATACACCTTTGACAACGTCACTTAATGTGTGTACAAGTGACATGCACATAAGTAACGATGTCGCCCAACGAGTGTCACTCTCTAAGGTTCGACTTATGCACATATAAAAACGTCATTACAAGTGTGCGCAAGTGACATGCACAAAAATTTCGTTGTCGCCCAATGAGTGTCATTGTATCAGATTCGATTTAGGCACCTATGAAAACGTCATAACAAGTATGCACAAATGACATGTACGAAAATATCGATCTCGCCTAATGAGTGTCAGTATCTCAGATTCGATTTATGCACCTATGAAAACGTCATGACAAGTGCACACATGTCACATGCACAGAAATGTTAATTTCGCCCAACAAAAGACAGTGTCTAAGATTCGATTTAAGCACCAATGAAAACGTCATTACAAGTGTGCGCAAGTGACATGCACAAGAATGTCGATGTCGCCCAACGAGTGCCAATGTATCAGATTCGATTAAAACACCTATAAAAACGTCATGGCAAGTGTGCACAAGTGGCATGCACAAAAATGTCGATGTCGCCCAACGAGTGTCAATGTATCAGATTCGTATTAAACACCTATGAAAACGTCATGACAAGTATGCACAAGTGACATGCTCAAAAACTGTAGCCTACGAAAACAAGCGACATGCACAAAAATGTCGATGTCGCCCAACGAGTGTCGTTGTCTATGATTAGACTTATGTACCTATAAGAACGTCATTACAAGTGTACACAAATGATTTGCACAAAAATGTTGCTGTCGCCCAGTGAGTAGAATTGTCTCAGCTTCGAACTATACATCTGAACACCTATGAAAACGGCATTACAAGTGTGCACAAGTGACATGCACAAAATTTCGATGTCGCTCAGTGAGTAAAAATGTCTCAGATTCGATTTATGCACCTACGAAAACGTCATTACAAGTGTGAACAAGCCACATGCACAAAAATGACGACTGTTCCCAATGACTGTCAGTGTATCAGATTCGACTTATGCACCTATGAAAACGCCATTACATGTGCGCAAATAACATGCACAAAAATGTCGATTGTTCCCGATGAGTGTCAGTGTCTCAGATTCGACTAATGCACCTATGAAAACGTCATTACAAGTGTGCGCAAGTGACATGCTCAAAAATGTCTGCGTCGCCCAATGGGTTTCAGCGTCTAAGATTCGATTTGAACACCTATGAAAATGTCATGACAAGCGTGCACAAGTGACAGGCACAAAAATGTCGATGTCGCCCAATGAGTGTCAGTGTCTCAAATTCGACTTATACACCTTTGACAACGTCATTTAGTGTGTGCACAAGTGACATGCACATAAATAACGATGTCGCCCAACGAGTGTCACTATGAAAACGTCATTACAAGTGTGCGCAAGTGACATGCCCAAGAATGTGTGCGTCGCCAATGGGTTTCAGCGTCTAAGATTCGATTTAAACACCTATGAAAATGTCATTACAAGCGTGCACAAGCGACATGCACAAAAATATCGATGTCGCCCAATGAGTGTCAGTGTCTCAAATTCGACTTATACACCCTTGACAACGTAACTTAATGTGTGCACAAGTGACATGCACATAAGTAACGATGTCGCCCAACTGTCACTTATGCACATATAAAAACGTCATTACAAGTTTGCCAGAGTGACATGCACAAAAATGTCGATGTCGCCCAATGAGTGTCAATGTATCAGATTCGATTTAGGCACCTATGAGAACGTCATAACAAGTGTGCACAAATGACATGTATGAAAATATCGATCTCGCCTAATGAGTGTCAGTATCTCAGATTCGATTTATGCACCTATGAAAACGTCATGACAAGTGTACACATGTGACATGCACAGAAATGTTGATGTCGCCCAATAAAGGACAGTGTGTAAGATTCGATTTAAGCACCAATGAAAACGTCATGACAAGGGTGTACAAGTGGCATGCACAAAAATATAAATGTCGCCCAATGAAAAAAGTTATCTAAGATTCGATTTAAGCACCTATGAAAACATCATAGGTGTGCACAAGGACATGCACAAGAAATGTCAGTGTCGCCAAAGTGTGTCAATGTATCAGATTCGATTTAAGCACCTATGAAAACGTCATTACATGTGTGCACAAGTGACATGCAAGAAAATGTCGATGTCACACAAGTGTACACAAATGACATGCACAAAAATGTTGCTGTCTGTAGCCCAATGAGTGTCAGTGTCTAAGAATCGATCTAAAAACCTATGAAAGCGTCATTACAAATGGGCACAAGTTACATACACAAATATGTCGATGTCGCCCAGTGAGTAAAAGTGTCTCGATTTATGCACCTTCGAAAACGTCATTACATGTGTGAATAAGCGACATGCACAAAAATGCCGATGTCGCCCAAAAAGTGTCAATGTATCAGATTCGATTTAAACACCTATGAAAATGTCATGACAAGTGTGCACAAATGACATGCCCAAAAACTGTAGCCTACGAAAACAAGTGACATGCACGAAAGTAACGATGTCGCCAAACAAGTGTCACTGTCTAAGATTCGACTTATGCACCTTTGAAAACGTCATTACAAGTGTGCGCAAGTGACATGCACAAAAATGCCGATGTCACTCAAAGAGTGTCAATGTATCAGATTCGATTTAAACACATACGAAAACGTTATTACAAGTGTAAACAAGCGACATGTACGAAAATGTCGATTGTTCCCAATGAGTGTCAATGTATCAGATTCGATTTAGGCACCTATGAGAACGTCATAACATGTGTGCGCAAATAACATTTTTGTGCATGTCGCTTGTTCATTACAAGTGTGAACAAGCGACATGCACAAAAGTGTCGATTGATCCCAATGAGTGTCAGTGTCTCAGATTCGACTTATGCACCAACGAGTGTCGCTATCTAAGATTAGACTTATGTACCTATAAAAAAGTCACTACAAGTGTGCACAAGTGACATGCACAAAAATGACCATGTCGCCCAACAAGTGTCAGTGTCTAAGATTCGATTTAAAAACCTATGAAAACGTCTTTACAAGTGTGCGCCAGTGACATGCACAAAAATGTCGATGTCGCCCAATGAGTGTCAGTGTCTCAAATTCGACTTATACACCTTTGACAACGTCATTTAATGTGTGCACAAGTGACATGCACATAAGTAACGATGTCCTCCAACGAGTGTCACTGTCTAAGATTCGACTTATGCACCTACGAAAACGTCATTACAAGTGTGCACAAGTGACATGCCCAAAAATATGTGCGTCGCCCAATGGGTTTCAGCGTCTAAGATTCGATTTAAACACCTATGAAAATGTCATTACAAGCGTGCACAAGTGACATGCACAAAAATGTCGATGTCGCCCAATGAGTGTCAGTGTCTCAAATTCGACTTATACACATTTGACAACGTCATTTAATGTGTGCACAAGTGACACGCACAAAAATAACGATGTCGCCCAACGAGTGTCACTGTCTAGGATTCGACTTATGCACCTATGAAAACGACATTACAAGTGTGCGCAAGTGACATGCACAAAAATGTCGATGTCACCCAGTGTCAGTGTCTAAGATTCGATTTAAACACCTATCAAAACGTCATTACAAGTGTGCACAAGTGACATGCCCAAAAATATGTGCGTCGCCCAATGGGTTTCAGCGTCTAAGATTCGATTTAAACACCTATGAAAATGTCATTACAAGCGTGCACAAGCGACATGCACAAAAATGTCGATGTCGCCCAATGAGTGTCAGTGTCTCAAATTCGACTTATACACATTTGACAACGTCATTTAATGTGTGCACAAGTGACACGCATAAAAATAACGATGTCGCCCAACGAGTGTCACTGTCTAGGATTCGACTTATGCACCTATGAAAACGTCATTACAAGTGTGCACAAGTGACATGCCCAAAAATATGTGCGTCGCCCAATGGGTTTCAGCGTCTAAGATTCGATTTAAACACCTATGAAAACGTCATGACAAGTGTGCACAAGTGACATGCACAAGAATGTCGATGTCACCCAATGAAAGTAAAGTGTCTAAACACTTATAAAAACATCATTACAAGTTAACACAAACGACATGCACAACAATGTTGCTGTCGCCCAGTGTGTAAAAGTGTCTCAGCTTCGACCTATACACCTGAACACCTATGAAAACATCATTACAAGTGTGCATAACTGACATTCCCAAAAACTGTAGCTGTGTAGAAAATGTCATTACAAGCGTGCACAAGTGACATGCACAAAAATGTCGATGTCGCCCAATGAGTGTCAGTGTCTCAAATTCGTCTTATACACCTCTGACAACGTCTGTGTGCACAAGTGACATGCACATAAGTAACGATGTCGCTCAACGAGTGTCACTGTCTAAGATTCGACTTATGCACCTATGAAGACGTCATTACAAGTGTGCTCAATTTGCCGCGCCCCCTGGCGACAATGGGTGGTCCTATCTATAACTCCCGGCCCGACCGACTCAGCTGGGGTGGGTCCCGCAGCTATTGGCAACGACTAGAATCTTCCCGAAGGAAGTGGGCGCCACGTCGTCCTTCGGCGGGGACGACGAAACCCAAATATGAAGATTTGTATATATATATATATACCCCGCCCGGTATATATATATATATATACTTCACCGTAAAAGTTAGGGGAAAACCGATATTGGCGTCGGCTCCTAAGAACCTCCGCCCACACGTCTACTCTTGCGAGCGACTTTCACCCAGCAACAGTGCTTGGGCTCGGTGGCCAACTGTCCCCACACAGATGGACAACACTGACACACACACACACGAGGGTAACGGGTACCGGGCGACCCCGAATACTCCGCCAACACGGTTCCCGTGGTACCGGCTTGGTACCGAAATTACGGGCCAACTAAAACCGCGAAGCGACCTTTGTGTGCGCGAACAAACTTCTGGGAGCTGGTGTCCCTTACACGGTCAAGCTAAGAATGAATGCCATCTTCCCACGCTTGTGCACTCACACGCATTCCGCACATTCCATCATGCACCTCTACACACATATTTTGCATACCATGCATACCTTGCCAAAACACACATTCCACACGCACACGACGCACATCGATCACACCACTGGATCGTGCGTCCCACTCTCTCTCCCACGTTGATCGTCGGACCCGGCAACGGCACGCATCCAGCCTTTGTTCTGCATTTGGTATTTGCACTCCCATTGGTCATTTGCACACTCATACAGCTGCATACCCCTTGATCGCAGTAACCCATCCGCTGACCAGTTCTTGTGGAGCGGGTGCGTGTTTGCTCGTCGGTGTATTTGCATACTGGTGCATTTTCCCCTCAATCGCGGTAACCCTTCCGCTGTCTAGTCTCTTGTGGAGCGGTGTGTTTTTGTACACTGATGCGTGTGCCGGCTCCGTCGATCAGCTGTTCCGTTGATCGGCTACCAGTGTATAGGGAATCACCTCCAATGCACTGGGAGCCTCCCTCGATGCCACTCTCTCCCCTCCCACATTCACACGTACAAGCGGTGGTTTTATGTCATTTATGTATGTTTGTATTATTATTATTATGTTGGGTATTTTATGTTATTCTATTATCGGTGGCTCATTCTTAGCTTTAACAGCATACTTCTAGGAGTTGGACGGCGACTCGGGAGAACTTTGAAGAGCCATGGGCTCTTATGCAAATCAATGTTTGCCTTCGCTAAAGTTTTTCATTTCACATTTCACTCTCTGCCACTGGATAAATATCCCTTTGGTCCGCGTACCTACGTATCGCATACGCTCCCGGGCAGATATTTTTAACGAAGTTAGCGTAGCCGTTGGCGAAGTGTTTGAGGTTTCCCGTTACCTTTTTATGGGAAACACGGTTTGGGGCAGACGAAACAGAATATTTTGTTGCGTGCATTTTTAGCACGCGACAAATTGACATGTCCAAAAATGTGTGCGTCGCCCAATGGGTTTCAGCGTCTAAGATTCGATTTAAACACCTATGAAAATGTCATTACAAGCGTGCACAAGTGACATGCACAAAAATGTCGATGTCGCCTAATGAGTGTCTGTGTCGCAAATTCGACTTATACACCTTTGAAAACGTCACTTAATGTGTGCACAAGTGACATGCACATAACTAACGATGTCGCCCAACGAGTGTCAATGTATCAAATTCCATTTAAGCACCTATGAAAACGTCATGACAAGTGTGCACAAGTGACATGTACAAAAATGTCGGTGGCGCCAATGAATAAAAGTATCTAAGATTCAATTTAAACACCTATGAAAACGTCATTACAAGTGTGAACAAGCGACATGCACAAAAATGTCGATTGATCCCAATGAGTGTCAGTGTCTCAGATTCGACTTATGCACCAACGAGTGTCGCTATCTAAGATTCGACTTATGCACCTACGAAAACGTCATTACAAGTGTGCACAAGTGACATGCCCAAAAATATGTGCGTCGCCCAATGGGTTTCAGCGTCTAAAATTCGATTTAAACACCTATGAAAATGTCATTATAAGCGTGCACAAGTGACATGCACAAAAATGTCGATGTCGCCCAATGAGTGTCAGTGTCTCAAATTCGACTTATACACATTTGACAACGTCATTTAATGTGTGCACAATTGACACGCACAAAAATAACGATGTCGCCCAACGAGTGTCACTGTCTAGGATTCGACTTATGCACCTATGAAAACGTCATTACAAGTGTGCGCAAGTGACATGCACACAAATGTCGATGTTGCCCAAAGAGTGTCAATGTATAAGATTCGATTTAAACACCTATGAAAACGTCATGAGAAGTGTGCACAAGTGACATGCACAAGAATGTCGATGTCACCCAATGAAAGTAAAGTGTCTAAACACTTATAAAAACATCATTACAAGTTAACACAAATGACATGCACAACAATGTTGCTGTCGCCCAGTGTGTAAAAGTGTCTCAGCTTCGACCTATACACCTGAACACCTATGAAAACATCATTACAAGTGTGCATAACTGACATTCCCAAAAACTGTAGCCCAATGAGTGTTAGTGTCTAAGATTCAATTAAAACGCCTATGAAAGCGTCGTTACAAGTGGATGCAGGTGACATGCACAACATTACGATGTCAAAATGTCGATGTCAGTGAGTAAACGTGTCTCAGATTCGCTTTATGCACCTAATAAAACGTCGTTACAAGTGTGAACAAGCGACATGCACAAAAATGTCGATGTCGCCCAATAAGTGAGTGTCTAAGATTCAATTTAAGCACCTATGAAAACGTCATTACAAGTGTGAACAAGCGAAATGCACAAAAATGTCGATTGATCCCAATGAGTGTCAGTGTCTCAGATTCGACTTATGCACCGACGAGTGTCGCTATCGAAGATAAGACTTATGTAACTATAAAAACGTCATCACAAGTATGCACAAGTGACATACACAAAAATGTCGATGTCACCTAGTGAGTAAAAATGTCTCAGATTCGATTCATGCACCTACGAAAACGTCATTACAAGTGTGCACAAGTGACATACACAAAAATGTATATGTCGCCCAATGAAAAAAAGTATGTAATATTCGATTTAAGCACCTATGAAAACATTATTACAAGTGTGCACAAGTGGCATGCACAAGAATATCGTCGCCCAGTGAGTAAAAGTGTCTCAGATTCGATTTATGCACCTTCGAAAACGTCGTTACAAGTGTGAACAAGCGACATGCACAAAAATGTCGATTGAACCCAATGAGTGTCAGTATCTCAGATTCGACTTATACAACTATGAAAACGTCATGACAAGTGTGCACATGTTACATGCGCAGAAATGTTGATGTCGTCAATGAAAGTCAGTGTCTAAGATTCGATTTAAGCACCAATGAAAACGTCATTACAAGTGTGCACAAGTGACATGCACAAAAATGTCGATGTCGCCCAATAAGTGACAGTGTCTAAGATTCAATTTAAACACCTATGAAAACGTCATTACAAGTATGAACAAGCGACATGCACAAAACTGTCGATTGATCCCAATGAGTGTCATTGTCTCAGATTCGACTTATGCACCAACGAGTGTCGCCATCTAAGATAAGACTTATGTACCTATAAAAACGTCATCACAAGTGTGCACAAGTGACATACACAAAAATGTCGATGTTGCCTAGTGAGTAAGAGTGTCTCAGGTTCGAATCATGCACCTACGAAAACGTCATTACAAGTGTGCACAAGTGACATGCCCAAAAATATGTGCGTCGCCCAATGGGTTTCAGCGTCTAAGATTCGATTTAAACACCTATGAAAATGTCATTACAAGCGTGCGCAAGTGACATGCACACGAATGTCGATGTTGCCCAAAGAGTGTCAATGTATAAGATTCGATTTAAACACCTATGAAAACGTCATGAGAAGTGTGCACAAGTGACATGCACAAGAATGTCGATGTCACCCAATGAAAGTAAAGTGCCTAAACACCTATGAAAACATCATTACAAGTGTGCATAACTGACATTCCCAAAAACTGTAGCCCAATGAGTGTTAGTGTCTAAGATTCGATTAAAACGCCTATGAAAGCGTCATTACAAGTGGATGCAGGTGACATGCACAAAATTTCGATGTCCAAATGTCGATGTCAGTGTGTGAACGTGTCTCAGATTCGCTTTATGCACCTGATAAAACGTCATTACAAGTGTGCACAAGTTTCATGCACAAAAAATTTGGGGGTGGCGCCAATTAATAAAAGGATCTATGATCCAATTTAAACACCTATGAAAACGTCATTACAAGTGTGCGCAAATGTCGATGTCGCCCAATTAGTGTCAGTGTCTAAGATTCGATTTAAGCACCAATGAAAACGTAATTACAAGTGTGCACATGTGACATGCACAGAAATGTTGATGTCGTCAATGAAAGTCAGTGTCTAAGATTCGATTAAAACGCCTATGAAAGCGTCATTACAAGTGTATGCAGGTGACATGCACAACATTTCGATGTCAAAATGTCGATGTCAGTGAGTAAACGTGTCTCAGATTCGCTTTATGCACCTAATAAAACGTCATTACAAGTGTGTGCAAGTGACATGCACAAAAATGTCGGTGTCACTCAAAGAGTGTCAATGTATCAGATTCGATCTAAGCACCTATGAAAACGTCATTACAAGTGTGGACAAATGACCTTCGAAAACGTCGTTACAAGTGCGAACAAGCGACATGCACAAAAATGTCGATGTTGCCCAATAAGTGAGTGTCTAAGATTCAATTTAAGCACCTATGAAAACGTCATTACAAGTGTGAACAAGCGACATGCACAAAAATGTCGATTGATCCCAATGAGTGTCAGTGTCTCAGATTCGACTTATGCACCAACGAGTGTCGCTATCGAAGATTAGACTTATGTAACTATAAAAACGTCATCACAAGTATGCACAAGTGGCATACACAAAAATGTCGATGTCACCTAGTGAGTAAAAATGTCTCAGATTCGATTCATGCACCTACGAAAACGTCATTACAAGTGTGCACAAGTGACATACATTAAAATGTATATGTCGCCCAATGAAAAAAAGTATGCAATATTCGATTTAAGCACCTATGAAAACATTATTACAAGTGTGCACAAGTGGCATGCACAACAATATCGTCGCCCAGTGAGTAAAAGTGTCTCAGATTCGATTTATGCACCTTCGAAAACGTCGTTACAAGTGTGAACAAGCGACATGCACAAAAATGTCGATTGAACCCAATGAGTGTCAGTATCTCAGATTCGACTTATGCAACTATGAAAACGTCATGACAAGTGTGCACATGTTACACGTACAGAAATGTTGATGTCGTCAATGAAAGTCAGTGTCTAAGATTCGATTTAAGCACCAATGAAAACGTCATTACAAGTGCGCACAAATGACATCTATGAAAATATCGACCTCGCCCAATGAGTGTCAGTATCTCAGATTCGACTTATCCAACTATGAAAACGTCATGACAAGTGTGCACATGTTACACGTACAGAAATGTTGATGTCGTCAATGAAAGTCAGTGTCTAAGATTCGATTTAAGCACCAATGAAAACGTAATTACAAGTGTGCACATGTGACATGCACAGAAATGTTGATGTCGACAATGAAAGTCAGTGTCTAAGATTCGATTAAAACGCCTATGAAAGCGTCATTACAAGTGGATGCAGGTGACATGCACAACATTTCGATGTCAAAATGTCGATGTCAGTGAGTAAACGTGTCTCAGATTCGCTTTATGCACCTAATAAAACGTCATTACAAGTGTGTGCAAGTGACATGCACAAAAATTTCGGTGTCACTCAAAGAGTGTCAATGTATCAGATTCGATTTAAGCACCTATGAAAACGTCATTACAAGTGTGGACAAATGACCTTCGAAAACGTCGTAACAAGTGTGAACAAGCGACATGCACAAAAATGTCGATGTCGCCCAATAAGTGAGTGTCTAAGATTCAATTTAAGCACCTATGAAAACGTCATTACAAGTGTGAACAAGCGACATGCACAAAAATGTCGATTGATCCCAATGAGTGTCAGTGTCTCAGATTCGACTTATGCACCAACGAGTGTCGCTATCGAAGATTAGACTTATGTAACTATAAAAACGTCATCACAAGTATGCACAAGTGACATACACAAAAATGTCGATGCCACCTAGTGAGTAAAAATGTCTCAGATTCGATTCATGCACCTACGAAAACGTCATTACAAGTGTGCACAAGTGACATACACAAAAATGTATATGTCGCCCAATGAAAAAAAGTATGTAATATTCGATTTAAGCACCTATGAAAACATTATTACAAGTGTGCACAAGTGGCATGCACAAGAATATAGTCGCCCAGTGAGTAAAAGTGTCTCAGATTCGATTTATGCACCTTCGAAAACGTCGTTACAAGTGTGAACAAGCGACATGCATAAAAATGTCGATTGAACCCAATGAGTGTCAGTATCTCAGATTCGACTTATGCAAATATGAAAACGTCATGACAAGTGTGCACATGTTACATGCACAGAAATGTTGATGTCGTCAATGAAAGTCAGTGTCTAAGATTCGATTTAAGCACCAATGAAAACGTCATTACAAGTGTGCACAAGTGACATGCACAAAACTGTCGATGTCGCCCAATAAGTGACAGTGTCTAAGATTCAATTTAAACACCTATGAAAACGTCATTACAAGTATGAACAAGCGACATGCACAAAACTCTCGATTGATCCCAATGAGTGTCAGTGTCTCAGATTCGACTTATGCAACAACGAGTGTCGCCATCTAAGATTAGACTTATGTACCTATAAAAACGTCATCACAAGTGTGCACAAGTGACATACACAAAAATGTCGATGTCGCCCAATGAATAAAAGTATCTAAGATTCGATTTAAACACCTTTGAAAACATCATAACAAGTGTGCACAAAAATGTCGGTGTCGCCCAAAGAGTGTCAATGTATCAGATTCGACTAAAGCACCTATGAAAACGTCATTACAAGTGTGCTCAAATGACCCTCGAAAACGTAGTTACAAGTGTAAACAAGCGACATGCACAAAAATGTCGATGTCGCCCAATAAGTGACAATGTCTAAGATTCAATTTAAACACCTATGAAAACGTCATTACAAGTGTGAACAAGCGACATGCACAAAAATGTCGATTGATCCCAATGAGTGTCAGTGGCTGAGATTCGACTTATGCACAAACGAGTGTCGCTATCTAAGATTAGACTTATGTACCTACACTGGCACACTCCCAGATTAATCCTGCCCTAGCTGTGTAATGCGGATCTCTGCACAGCCGGACCTCCTTTTCTCCGCTACTCGTGGGACTTAATATGAATGAAAATACACAAAAAAAAACAAAAAAATAATAATAAAGAGACCGGTGCTCCCTCACCGGCTGGAAGTTCTTCCAGATCTACCTTGGCTCCTAAAGTGCTGACGGATAAGGCGGCTCAAACCGCCTTAAAGACGGTCTAAGGCCGCGTGGAGCCTCATAAACCAAATACCTGCACGGTAACCCCCATTAAGAGTTCCTGCACGGAAAAAACAATCTCCGCCCGCGGATTTGCCTCCTCCTCGAAGGTCCCAGGACATTCCCTCAAAAGATACAAGGAGAGGCGTCCTGCTGCCCGGATTCTGGAGCGCCTTAAAGGCATTCCACCGGAGAAGCTAAACGACAGTAGCAAGAGGTCGTTAGCGTGGGCTACAAATGTAGTGAAAAGCCAACCACAGGCGGACACTACCAGGGGCACTACGCCCAAACGCGCCAGGTCATTGGAGCCGTCACCCTCGGAGCCTAAAAGGCTGAAACCGAGTAGTGAAACAATAAATATTGCCAGTAGGCTCAACAGGCCGTATAGTGAAGTGCTGAAAGGCGAAATCACTTACGCCGTATTAGATAGAGGAAACGCTGACTGCGCCGTCTCTCCACTGAATTGGGAGAAGGTGGAGTCAGCGATTAACGACATCTATCTGAGCCTGGTGCTAGAAAACGGAGGCCTTGCACTTGTAGGGCGTGACGGAGGATGGCACCAGGGTCATATTAAGCTCGTGACCTTCACGTGCCAGAGATCGGCTGATCTCTTTAAAAAAGCCATCAGCAGACTGGGTGAGGTGTGGAAGGGGGCGCGGCTCGAGGTTGTAACGAGGGATCAAGTCCCCAGTAGACCAAGAACCCGCACTTACCTTCCGCGAAGCCCCTCAGACCCTGCAACAATCCTAAAGTTAATCCAACTTTGCAACCCAAACCTTCCTACCCACAATTGGAAGGTTGTTAAGGTGGATGAACTAAAGGGAGAAACGAGGTCCGCAGTGATCGTGAAAAATAAAGAATCACTGGACCCACTTGCCAAGTCGGAAGGTGTCATCCACTACGGCTTTGGGACGATCACCCTGAAGGTGTACAAAAAGGATGGGGAGACAAGTGCAAAAGCGGAACAGCCTCCCTCCACCTCCGCTGCTTCAACTGTCGGTAATATACTGACGGCGGTAGCAGAGGAGGAGAAAGACCGTCCTGCTTCAAGCGAGCCTCAACCCTCTACTTCAAGCTCCATCGAGAGGGCAACCCCCGTAGCCAATATGGTACCAATGGAGGTGGATGAGGAGGGCTCTGGCACGCAGGCGCTGACCCATAACCTAGGTAGCCATGGTCAGGAAGCTGATGACATTGGCCTCTCTGACCTGGAGCTAACCAGCACCCCGCCCAATAGTCAAGAAGACTCTCTTCTGGAGTCTGACACCGACGATGAGGCTAATTTAACAGTGGTGGAGATTGTGTCCGGAATTAAGACGGACACGTTACCCTACAGCTATGCTCTAGGTGACTCATATTAATCTCCACCACTCCATCGCGCCCTCGGCCGCTCTTCTTCTCCGCGCTAACACCTGCGGAGACGACATCGTCCTGGCCCAGGATCCCTGGGTAGTCAACGACATAGTTCGTGGACTAAGGACTCAGCAATTCAACCTCTACTACGTAAGGAATGAAGGTAAGCCAAGAGCCTGCATACTTACAAAGAGTTCTTTGAATACTCATATTCTCTCCCACCTTAGCGATCGAGACTCAGTCACTGTTTGCCTGGAGGCAGGCAAAACCAAACTATGGCTAGTCTCCTCCTACATGGCCCATGACCATGGGGAATGTCCGTCAGAGACGCTGAAAAGGACGATTGCTGAGGCGGAAAGAACAAAAACCGCGCTAATCCTAGGCTGTGATGCAAACGCCCATCACACAATATGGGGAAGCACGGACATCAACGAAAGAGGTGAGTACCTTTTCAACTACCTTATAAGTAGTAGATTAGACTTGTGTAACCAAGGTAATACACCTACCTTCGTAACTAGGAATAGACAGGAAGTCCTAGACCTTACACTCGTGTCTGACCATATAGCGGCTAGAATCAGCAATTGGAGGGTATCATCCGATCACTCCTTCTCTGATCACCGCTATCTAATGTTCAGTATAGCGAGTGCCCCCCCATTCCCAAGGGTATTTAGGAATCCTAAGAGAACCAACTGGGACAGGTATAGAGAGATTGTTGCGGCAACAATGCCGAGCACCAACATCTCCATCCCGAGCAACCCCACTGATCTCGAACATTCGGTGGACAACCTCACAAAAACTTTTTACAATGCAATGGCAATGTCAAGTCCAATCAGCAGGCAAAGAGGCAAGTCTAAACCTCCCTGGTGGAACCATGAAATTGACCTTCTGCGCAAGAGTTGTAGGAAGCTCTTTAACAAGGCGAAGGGTTCTTGTGATGCTAAGGACTGGGATTCCTATAAGGAGCACCTCAGTACCTTTAAAACTGAATTGAGAAAGGCCCAACGAACCTCTTGGAGACTTTTTTGTGGTACAATCGAAGAAGTCTCCGAGGCTTCCAAGCTAAGAAAGATTCTAGCATCATCCCCTAAATCACCTAGCTTCCTACAAAAACCCGACGGAACCTGGACCACATCCAGTGAGGAAACCCTCAGTCTCCTTGTTGATACGCACTTTCCGGGCAACTTCCCGATTAGAGCCAATAAGGAAGTCGTATCTCCCCCTAATACTTCATGTAACCTTATAAATGTCAGCCACACCACTATCATGTGGGCACTGACAAGCTTCAAACCCTTCAAGTCAGCGGGACCTGACGGCATCATCCCGGCGGAGCTCCAAAGAACAGCTGACCTCATCATGCCTTGGATTCTTAGCATATTCAAAGGCTGTATGAGTCTCAGTCATGTCCCCAGCTCCTGGAAAAGGGTCAAAGTAGTGTTTATTCCCAAAGCGGGTAAATACTCCCATGCCAAACCAAAGGACCGCAGGCCAATAAGTCTCTCCTCGTTTCTCCTGAAAACCTTGGAGAAGCTTATAGACCAATATATCAGGCATGCTATCCCAGTATGCAGACTCTCATCTGCACAAAATGCCTACAACAAGGGCAAATCTGTAGGGACAGCCCTCCACTCTCTGATAGGCACCATCGAAAAATCTCTCGAGTTCATAGAATACACACTTGTGACATTTTTCGACATCGAAGGTGCCTTTAACAATATCAATTCGGAAGCAATTTCTCTTGCGCTTAGCAACCTCGGGATCGGAAAGCCCCTAGTGGCCTTCATTCATCAGCTACTTACCAGCAGAGTAATACACTCTCAGATGGGAGACGCTAAGATCCATAGAGGAGTTAATAGGGGCACCCCAAAAGGAGGTGTTCTCTCACCCCTTCTTTGGAACGTAGCGGTAAATGAACTGCTACTAATACTGGAAGAGGTAGGGTGCAAAATTATTGCATTTGCGGATGATATTGCCATAGCGGCATCCGGCAAATTCGTCTCTACTCTAAGAGACATAATGCAGAATGCCTTTGACAAGCTGGAGGCATGGACACAAACATGCGGACTCGGCGTCAATCCACAAAAAACGGATATCGTACTCTTCACCAGAAGATACAAAATCCCCCAATTCGAACCCCCACTGCTGTGCGGCACTACATTACAGCCAACCACCAGTGCGAAATTTCTGGGTCTCACTCTCGACAGCAAGATAAACTGGAAGCTCAATATCCAGGAAAGGGTAAAAAAGCCTCCTCTGCCCTTTTTAGCCGCAAAAAGGCCATTGGATGCAAATGGGGCCTACAACCACGCTTCGCTCAATGGATTTACACTTCTATTGTCAGACCGACGCTTTTGTATGGTGTCTCAGTTTGGTGAGTAGCACTAAACAAGGCTATAAACTTCAATGCACTCAACCGAGTACAAAGACTGGCCTGCCTGTGTATCAGCGGGGCACTCAGAAGTACTCCGTCAGACGCACTGAATGTTCTCCTCCATCCCCCACCTCTGCAAATATTCGGGAAACAAGCAGCAGCAAGCACAGCCATGAGACTCAAAACACTTCGATTGTGGTCCTAACTAAACACTGGCCACTCAACCATTCTCAAGGAATTCAATTTCTTTCCTAATGACACCGACCGCCTACTACCCTAGGCCATCTTCGAAAAGAAATTCGCAATCAGTATTCCCTCCAGATCGGACTGGATGACTGACATGCAAACACTGAAAGATCCTCTGCGCATCTTCACGGATGGATCAAAGACAAAAGAAGGGGTGGGTGCGGGTGTCTATTCACAAGACCTCAACATTGCTATCTCCGTGAAGCTCCCTGGCCACTGTAGCGTTTCTCAGGCAGAAACCATAGCGATTAAAGAGGCGCTGTCTTGGCTTAAAAACAATGTGATATCAAGAAGGGATATCACCATTTGTTCCGATAGTCAGGCCGCCATAAAATCCCTGGACAATGTCATGTTCTACTCTAAAACATCCCTTAATTGCAGGCTGTCTCTTAACGAGATGGCCGAGCATATTAACATTCACCTCATGTAGGTTCCGGGACACTGTACCATACCAGGTAACTGCAAAGCCTTTTCGATAGAAGGGGTACCACCTTCCATACCGATCGCTACAGACTATCATCTTTTAAAGATTCATACAACTAAAACCACCAATGACAAATGGCTAGAAGGCACCACCTGCCTTAAAACAAAAGAAATCTGGCCAACACTTAACCTAAAACGGTCACTCAGTCTACTTGGACTCAGCAAACCCTCAGTAAGGACCCTTATATGAGTCATAACCGGGCACTGTGTAATTGGCACTCATGCTCGCAGGATGGATGCTCCATATAATGATTTTTGCAGAAGCTACATGGATGAAGAGGAGGAAGAGAACACTCATCACCTTCTCTGCTCCTGCAGTGCTCTTGCCAGTCGTAGGTTCCTGCATCTAGGAGCCTACTACTTCAGCGACCGTAACTACGTCATCACAAGTATGCACAAGTGGCATACACAAAAATGTCGATGTCGCCTAGTGAGTAAAAGTGTCTCAGATTCGATTCATGCACCTACGAAAACGTCATAACAAGTGTGCACAAGGGACATACACAAGAATATCGTCGCCCAGTGAGTAAAAGTGTCTCAGATTCGATTTATGCACCTTCGAAAACGTCGTTACAAGTGTGAACAAGCGACATGCACAAAAATGTCGATTGAACCCAATGAGTGTCAGCATCTCAGATTCGACTTATGCAACTATGAAAACGTCATGACAAGTGTGCACATGTTACATGCACAGAAATGTTGATGTCGTCAATGAAAGTCAGTGTCTAAGATTCGACTTAAGCACCAATGAAAACGTCATTACAAGTGTGCACAAGTGACATGCACAAAAATGTCGATGTCGCCCAATAAGTGACAGTGTCTAAGATTCAATCATCCTGTAAAATCACCTATGAAAACGTCATTACAAGTGTGAACAAGCGACATGCACAAAAATGTCGATTGATCCCAATGAGTGTCAGAGTCTCAGATTCGACTTATGCACCAACGAGTGTCGCTATCTAAGATTAGACTTATGTACCTATAAAAACGTCATTAAAAGTGTGCACAAGATACATGCAAAAAAATGTCGATGTAGCCCAATAAGTGTCAGTGTCTAAGATTCGATTTAAACACCTATGAAAACGTCATTACAAGTGTGCGCAAGTGACATGCACAAAAATGCCGATATCGCCCAAAGAGTGTCAATGTCTCAGATTCGATTTGAACACATATGAAAACGTCATGACAAGTGTGCACAAGTGACACTCCCAAAAACTGTAGCCTATGAAAACAAGTGACATGCACAAAAGTAGCGATGTCGCCCAACGATTGTCACTGTTTAAGATTCGACTTATGTACCTATGAAAACGTCATTACAAGTGTGCGCAAGTGACATGCACAAAAATGCCGATGTCGCCCAATAAGTGTCAGTGTCTAAGATTCGATTTAAACACATATGAAAACGTTATTACAACCCTGCGCAAGTGACTTGCAGAAAAATGCTCACGTCGCCAAAAGAGTGTTAATGTATCAGATTCGATTTAAGCACCTATGAAAACATCATTACATGTGTGGACAAATGACATGTACGAAAATATCGATCTCGCCAAATGAGTGTCAGTATCTCAGATTCGACTTATGCAACTATGACAACGTCATGAAAAGTGTGCACATGTGACATGCACAGAAATGTTGATGTCGCCAATGAAAGTCAGTGTCTAAGATTCGATTTAAGCACCAATGAAAACGTCATTACAAGTGTGCACAAGTGACATGCACAAAAATGTCGATGTCGCCCAATAAGTGTCGGTGTCTAAGATTCGATTTAAACACATATGAAAACGTAATTACAAGTGTGCACAAGTGACATGCACAAAAGTAACGATGTCGCCCAACGAGTGTCAATGTATCAGATTCGATTAAAGCACCTATGAAAACGTCATGACAAATGTGCACAAGTGACATGCACAAAAGTACGATGTCGCCCTACGAGTTTCACTGTCTAAGATTCGACTTATGCACCTATGAAAACGTCATTACAAGTGTGCGCAAGTGACATGCACAAAAATGTCGATGTCGCCCAAAGAGTGTCAATGTATCAGATTCGATTTAAGCACCTATGAAAACGTCATGACAAGTGTGCACATGTGACATGCACAGAAACGTTGATGTCGCCAATGAAAGTCAGTATCTAAGATTCGACTTAAGCACCAATGAAAACGTCATTGTAAGTGTGCGCAAGTGACATGCACAAAAATGACGATTTCGCCCAAAGAGTGTCAATGTATCAGATTCGATTTAAGCACCTATGAAAGATTCGACTTATGCACCTATAAAAACGTCATTACAAGTGTGCGCAAGTGACATGCACAAAAATGTCGTTGTGGCCCAAAGAGTGTCAATCAGATTATTATTATCATTATTATTATTATTATTATTATTATTATTATTATTATTATTATTATTATTATTATTATTATTATTATTATTATTATTATTTATTAAAGTGTAATAAATTACAAATTAAGGTCTTAAAATACTACGGCACTAGTTACCAGGGCTTTCGGCCGGCTTAAATGAACAAATTGACATTATATGCTACTTTCTAAGTTAACGATCGTGAGTAATTTATAAACTAATCTTATGTTGATATCCGAGGGGGGAGAGAGTATTTCACTGAGGCTTGAATCTTGAAAGAGTTTTCTTGATAGAGAATTAATTGTTGGGCAATCGTGTATTAAATGTTTAATGACCATGCATTTGACCATGTTTTTTGTCGGTTTGGTTGGGTAGATGACACGTTCCCCTTTTGGGTTGATTGAAGAGTAGTGGTGGATATAGTTCTTCCATTGATTCCTGTTTTTTTCTAACCATATTTTTCTTATTTTCCTTTCGATATCACATTTGTTGTCAAAAGTAAGAAGGGGTTCTTTGACGGCGATTTTTGCAGCTTTATCTGCCGCTTCATTTCCCTCAATACCTATGTGACTAGTTGAAACAAACAAGTTTGAATTTCTTACACCCAATTAGAATATCCCGTATGTAGCTAATGATCTTGTTCTTGCACTTAATGTTAAGAACGGCTTCAATTGTCGATAGACTATCTGTACAGATGAGTGTTTTCTTGGCACGTGCAATTTCTATGGATTTTAGAATTGCCATGGCCTCGGCTGTGATTATTGGGCAAAAGTCTGGTATAAGGCCCTTGTACTGTGTGTGCCCTTCGGAATTAACAACCGCAAATGCATCTGTGATCTTCGCTTTTAGATCCATCTGTGAAAATGATGTCCCAATCAGGAGGTAGACATTTAATTTCATTAAACATGAGCCGGTAGGTTCTGTAATCTGTTGAGTTTATTGGAAATGCAGCAAGATCTGTGATGATGGACCATTTGGGAAGAAACCAGGGTGGATAGGTTGTGTCTTTAAGTTTTTTTCTTATTGGCGTGTCGAATTCCTTGGAGAAGGTAATTGCATTGGGGATTGCAGAGGGGAGTTTAGGTGTTCTTTTTCGATGGATAGATTTCTTAAAATCCTCCACAATTGGAGAGTCTGGGGATGTGGAGATCTTAGCGATTAGGAGTGATGAAAGACATTCGAATTGTTGCTCGACTGTTGGGAGGCCACACTCCGTAAGAATGTTTTTTACTGGTGTTGTCCTGAATGCCCTCAGGCTGATTCTAGCGGAGGCGTGATAGGGGACTTTGACACACTGCAACGTTGATTTGGAACATTTGCCATAAACTACCAATCCGAAGTTGATTTTTGAGAGAATAGTGGCTTTGATTATGTTGATTAGTGTGTTGACGTGTGCAGATCCGCGTTTTGATGATAGATACTGAATTATATTTAACCTGGTAACTAGTGCCTTCTTATGTTCTAAACAATGTACATTAAAACTATATTTTGAATCGAATATAATTCCTAAAATTTTGAGAGATTTTACATTACTTATGTTAACATTTTTGAAGTTAAAATTAACAGTTTTTGAGCAGCTAGTTTTTTTGCATACATGTAAAGTATTACATTTTTCAACTGATATCCTAGAGCCCGATGTTTTGCCCCAGAGCTCAAGGTCGCCTAGGATGTTATGGAAAATGCTAGAGGTAGTATTGAAGTCTTTACATTTTGTGAATATAATGAGATCATCGGCATAAAGACAATATTTTATTGTATTGAAGTTTGAGAGTATATCATTAATTTCGTCAAACGCTATTAAAAAAAGGGTTACAGAAAGTGGGGATCCTTGTGGAATACCGTTCGTGAGATTGTGGATGCTGGAAAATATTCCGTTTACTCTTGTACGATATTTTCTGTTGGTTAGCCAACATTTAATAAATTTAAATATTTTAGGTCCAATTTTCCATTTAGCCAGTTTGCTCAGAATTACATGTATGCCAATTCGATCGATTGCTTTTTCAAAATCAATTGAATGTATTGAGACATGGCTCTTGCTGGAGAGGGAAGAGGTGACGTAGTCGTCAATGTGTAGCAGTGCGTCGATTGTGCCCCGGCCATGTTTAAATGCAAATTGTCTAATTTCAATTAACTTGTCTTTTTCCAGGTACCAGAGCAACCTGTTAGAGATAATTTTTTCAATAATTTTTCCAGTGCATGGCAATAAAGATATAGGTCGATATCCGCTTATTTCTGTACGTTCTTTTTTTGGCTTTGGTATTGGAACAACTGTCGCAGTTTTCCATACTTGGGGGATGATACCAGTAGTGAAGATCTGGTTATATAAATTAAGGAGGCGGGTTGTGAAGGATTTTTTAGCATTTTGTAGTCAATTCTGTCGAAACCTGGGGTTTTACCTTTGACTGAGTTGATACAAAACTCTAGTTAGGTCATATTGATAGGGAGTTCGATCAATTTCGTAGCAGTAGACGCGTTATCAGCTTGGTACGTTATTTCAGTTGCCATATTGTTTTTGGCAGTGAGGAATCTTATATCGAAATTAGAGTTATCTGAGTACGTCAACCATGTTTCGGCAAACAGTTCTGCTATTTGAAATGGAGATGTTATTATTTGGTGACCGGTTGTGATAGTGTTGATAGTGTGGGTTGTGTAATGTCCTGTAAGGGTTTTAATGTCAGCCCAGTTTTTTTTTGTAGATGAGTTGGGATTAATATTAGATGTGAAGGTTTCGAAACAGTTTTGTTATGCTTGTTTTTCATTTCTACGAAAGAGTGCGTTGAGTTTTCGATAGCTGACAAGGTTGGGGTGTTTTTTAAAATTTGCCCAAGCTCTTTGTTTTTGGTTGCGCAGTTCTTGCAAATCCTGGTTCCACCAGGGGACGACTTTTTTGTGTTGCATCCCTTTGGTTTGGGGTATGGAGATGTTTGCAGCGAAGCGCAAAAATTTGGTGATGGTAGCTGTCCCTTTGTTTACGTTATTTGATTGCATATGTCAGTTTAGAAATTCTATAGCCTTGGCTTGGAAAAGTTTCCAGTTAGCTCGGTCGGATTGGAACTTTGGGAGTAATTTGGCTGCGAAATGGTTTTAGTCGAGTGTTGTATTAATTATAATTGGGAAATGATCGCTACCGTGTAGGTGAGGTAGTGTTTTCCAGTTGGTCTTTGGTAGAAGTGAAGAAGATATAAGAGACAAGTCTACATGTGTAAATGTCTTAGACGTGGAGAAGTGTGTTGGACTTCCATCATTTAGAATTGAAAGGCTGGAATGGGTTAGGAAGTGTTCAATAATTCTGCCTTTAGTTTTTAAAGAAGGTGAACCCCACAATTGGTTTCATGCGTTAAGGTCACCTAGTAATAGAATGTTTGTATCAATATTGTGGATAACGCTTTCTAATTCGATTTGGGTAAATTTTTGGGATGGAGGGATACACGGCGAGATTACGGTTAATATGGTACTAAGTGTTATTTCAACTGCAACCACTGATGTAGGCGAATTAATTTGAACAATTTTTTGGGGTATAGATTTGTGAATAAGAAGTCCTGTGCCTTGTTTTGCCTGTGTGTTTACATCGAAATTGTGGAAATACCCTGCATATTCTTTGGGTGGATTAGGGTTTGAAGTAGAAAGGTTACAGTAGATAGAGCAGAACTGCAAGCAACAACCGTCATTTTTTTGCTTGCAGTTCTGCTGTCCCACATCAGCTCCGCTCAATGTTGTTGTTGTCTGTCTGGACTTGGGTTTGCCGACGGCAATTCGATTTAATTTTTCGTCGTTGCGTTGCAACAATATGTGTTTCATGCAATGCAACAATTGAGGGTTTTAGGTCACGGATGAGAATTTGCAGCTCGTGAAGGTTATTTGAGTACCTATTAATATTCCATTGCAGAACTGTCAGATTGGTGTTTAATTTTTTGTGTGAGTGTTGGGGGAAAGATTTGTTTCTGAAATAATTTTGGTGGTAATTATTTTGTCTCTGCGGCCCGAATGATGAAGCGCCCGGGCTCGTTGATGAGCCCGGTCGATTCAATTCCCGAGAAGCAGAGACAGAGGGTTGGGTTGTAATAGTTTTATTATTGCGTACAGTCATTGTCTGATTGGGATGAATTTAATAGAGTTGAGATGAGAGATGAAGGTGTAGTTTTTGTAAGAGTGAGAGAGTTGACATTTTTGTCTGTAGAGTTTTTTTGTGGGTATGTTGCAGCGGGCGTTTGTCCGTGACAGTTGGCACACATCGTGCGAGTGCATACATCAGGAGAATGTGGTGGAAGATTGCAGTTGACGCAAGATGCTGTCCGTTTGCACCATTTAGCTGTGTGTCCGAGGAGTTGGCACTGTTGATACCGCATGGGGTTTGGTATATATTCTGTCACTTTGGTTTTGTACCAGCCGATTTCTATAAAGTGAGGCAGTTGGTATTGGTCGAAAGAGAATAGCATGAGCCCGGATGGTTTTCTTACACCGTCGTGAAGTTTGGTGAATTTGTATACTCCACATACATTTTGGGATCTTATTTCAGAAATGATTTCTGCCTCTGGTATGTTAATGAGACATGGGGCGTAGACAACGAATTTAGTGAAATTGAGGTTAGGATGCAATTGGATTGACACTGGGCAGATGCTGTTAAAGTTCTTAGACCGAATAAATTTGTCTGCGACTTGTGGACTTTTCGCTAGAAGAAGAAAAGAACCGTCTTTCAGTTGAGTAATTTTTTCATATTCAGTGCTTATTGAGTCAATAGTTTTTTCTAAAAGAAACACGTTGACTGATTTTAAAGGTTTTCTTCACTATTGGATGAGATTATCACAAATCTGGGTTTTTTTGTGGGGGCGTTTTGGGGGAGAGCAGGGAAATCCGGTATAATTTGGGATGATGGGTTGATTCTCTTTTTCGGCCTGACAGGGGGATCGGGGGGGTCCGAGAAAATGACCTCCTCGAGATCCCCGTACCTGTTGGCAGGTAGGGGACGGGGCCTAGTGCCCATATTAAAGAGTGTTTTGTATACTCACTCGGCAAAAGCGATTAAATTCCAAGGAAAGAAAAGAGAAAGATAGATTTAGCAAAAGGAAAGCTGTCGAGAATTAGTTGCCGATTATGGAAATTTTCACCACGATGTGCACTGACTGAAAGTTGGCCGATGACTGAATGCATCAGATTCGATTTAAGCACCTATGAAAACGTTATGACAAGTGTGCACAAGCGACGTGCACAGAAATGTTGATGTCGCCCAATGAAAGTCAGTGTCTAAGTTTCGATTTAATCACCTATGAAAACGTCATTACAAGTGTGCACAAGTGACATGCACAAAATTTCGATGTCGCCCACTGAGTAAAAATGTCTCAGATTCGATTTATGCACCACGAAAACGTCATTACAAGTGTGAACAAGCGACATGCACAAAAATGTCGATTGTTCCCGATGAGTGTCAGTGTCTCAGATTCGACTTATGCAACTATGAAAACGCCATTACATGTGTGCGCAAATAACATGCACAAAAATGTCGATGTAACCTAACGAGTGTCGCTATCTAAGATTCGACTTATCCACCTATAAAAACGTCATTACATTACAGATTCGATTTAAGCACCAATGAAAACGTCATTACAAGTGTGCACAAGTGACATATAAAAAAATGTCGATGTCGCCAATGAAATTCAGTGTCTAAGATTCGATTTAAGCACCTATGAAAACGTCATTACAAGTGTGCGCAAGTGACATGCCCAAAAAGTTCTGCGTCGCCCAATGGGTTTCAGCGTCTAAGATTCGATTTAAACAACCATGAAAATGTCATAACAAGCGTGCACAAGTGACATGCACAAAAGTACGACGTTACTGTCTAAGATTCGACTTATGCACCTATGAAAACGTCATTACAAGTGTGCGCAAGTGATATGCACAAAAATGTCGACGTCGCCCAAAGAGTGTCAATGTATCAGATTCAATTTGAGCACCTATGAAACTTCATTACAAGTGTGTACAAATGACATGTACGAAAATATCGATCTCGCCCAATGAGTGTCAGTATCTCAGATTCGACTTATGCAACTATGAAAACGTCATGACAAGTGTGCACAAGTGACACGCACAAAAGTAACGATGTCGCCCAACGAGTGTCACTGTCGAAGATTTGACTTATTCACCTATTAAAACGTCATTACAAGTGCGCGCAAGTGACATGCACAAAAATGTCGATGTCGCCCAAAGAGTGACAATGTATAAGATTCGATTTAAGCACCTATGAAAACGTCATTACAAGTGTGCACAACTGACATGTACGAAAATATCGATCTGGCCCAATGAGTGTCAGTATCTCAGTTTCGACTTATGCAACTTTGAAAACGTCATGACAAGTGTGCAGATGTGACATGCACAGAAATTTTGATGTCGCCTATGAAAGTCAGTGTCTAAGATTCGATTTAAGCAGCAATGAAAACGTCATTACAAGTGTGCACAAGTGCCATACAAAAAAATTGTCGATGTCGCCAATGAAAGTCAGTGTCTAAGATTCGATTTAAGCACCAATGAAAACGTCATTACAAGTGTGCGCAAGTGACATGCCCAAAAATATCTGCGTCGCCCAATGGGTTTCAGCTTCTAAGATTCGATTTAAACAACTATGAAAATGTCGTAACAAACGTGCACAAGTGACATGCACAGAAGTAACGGTGTTACTGTCTAAGATTCGACTTATGGACCTATGAAAACGTCATTACAAGTGTGCGCAAGTGACATGCACAAAAATGTCGACGTCGCCCAAAGAGTGTCAATGTATCAGATTCTATTTAAGCACCTATGAAAACGTCATTACAAGTGTGCACAAATGTCATGTACGAAAATATCTATCTCGCCCAATGAGTGCACTTATCTCAGATTCGACTTATGCAACTATGAAAACGTCATGACAAGTGTGCACATGTGACATGTACAGAAATGTTGATGTTGCCAATGAAAGTCAGTTTCTAAGATTCGATTTAATCACCAATGAAAACATCATTACAAGTGTGCATAAGTGACATGCAAAAAAATTTCGATGTCGCCCAATAAGTGTCAGTGTCTAAGATGCGATTTAAACACATATGAAAACGTAATTACAAGTGTGCGCAAGTGACATGCACAAAAATGTCGATGTCGCCCAAAAAGTGTCAATGTATCAGATTTGATTTAAGCACCTATGAAAACGTCATTACAAGTGTGGACAAATGACATGTACGAAAATATCGATCTCGCCCAATGAGTGTCAGTATCTCATATTCGACTTATGCAACTATGAAAACGTCATGACAAGTGGTGTGCACATGTGACATGCACAGAAATGGTGATGTCGCCAATGAAAGTCAGAGTCTAAGATTCGATTCAAGCAACAATGAAAACTTCATTACAAGTGTGCACAAGTGGCATGCAAGAAAATGTCGATGTCGCCTAATAAGCGTCAGTTTCTAAGATCCGACTTAAACTCCTATGAAAACGTCATTTCAAGTGTGCGCAAGTGACATGCACAAAAATGCCGATGTCGCCCAAAGAGTGTCAATGTATCAGATTCGATTTAAGCACCCATGAAAGATTCGACTTATGCACCTAATGAAAATTTGCAATATTTTTTGCAATCTACTTTATTATATTTATATTGTAAAACGGCGGGTTGACGAATAAAATAAAACGCGTGGGTGCGGTTCGGTTACTCGTCAACGAGTGTTCTTTTATTTCATTGTCTTCGACCATTGTGTACATGTATGTGTGTTCGTTAAATGTTTGTTTTATTTTATTCAATTAAAATATGGCTGGTAAGGCGCTAAATTCAAATCTTATACCATTTGGTTATAATTAAAAAAATGCTAGTACTCAACACCGGCCGCGTTGAAGGACTGCTGTCTTCAATTTGGTCAGGTAGAACCGCGAGCTTTACAATGGGGCGTCTAATTACGCCGCTTCGAGTCCTTATGTCCGCCACTCGCACCTTGCCGTCCTCTCCTGCTATGGCTTGGACGATTCGCCCTATCGTCCATTGCTGTGGTGGCGCGTTTTCATCGTGGACCACGATGATTTTTCCCACGGCGAGATTTGGTTGCTCTTGCACCCACTTGCTGCGTTGTTGGAGGCCGGCTAGGTAGTCCGTTGACCACTTCCGCCAGAACTGCTGCTTAAGACAGCATACAAGCTGCCATCTTCTTAAGCAGTGCTCGCAGCGATGTTCCTATTAACAGGTGTGCGGGTGTGAGCGCCTCGCCGTCGTTTGGATCTGCGCTGAGTGGAGCGATGGGCCTTGAGTTGATAATCGCTTCTACCTCGCTGAGGACGGTTTGCAGCTCCTCGCTTGTGAGGAGTGCGTTCCCCACGGTTCGCTGCAGAAGGCCCTTGGCTGACTTCACTGCCGCTTCCCATAGACCGTCGAAGTGAGGTACTGGCGTACTGCTTCTCGCCCTCGCTCGAATTGCTGGCGAACTTCCTCCAGCTTCCGTTGAGCTCCCACGAAGTTCGTCCCGTTGTCGCAGTGGACTGTCTGCGGAATTCCTCGTCGGGCGATGAACCTTTTAAGGGCGAGAATAAAGGTGTCCGAAGACAAATCAGTTGTCGTTACAAAATGGACAGCTTTGGATGTGAAACAGACAAACACAGCAATGTAGGTTTTGACGGGGGTCTACCGCGTATTTTCAGGGACGTATAGACGGGACCACAAAAATCAACGCCACATATAAGAAAGGGCCGTTGTGCTCTCAAACGGTCAGCTGGTAGATTGCCCATTATCTGCGTTAGCAATTTGGGCCTGTACCTAAAGCAATGTACACAGCTTTGTACCGTTTTCCTGCATGCTTCTTGAGCATTAACTAGCCATATGTTCTGTCGAAGCAGCGCTACTAATGCTTTCGGACCAGCATTGCAGTTCTTTATGTGCAAGTACCGCCAATACCCTTTGATAAAGGTGGTATTTTTTGTTAATAGAAGCGGAAACTTGGCATCGTACTCAATCGGCGCATGAAGAAGACGACCATCTACACGAAGTAGGGTAAATGTGCAGTTACTGTATTCGTATTAATGTAGAAACGGATTGAGTTTTTGCATGTTTGACGGATGTGCGACTTTGCGTTTTAACTTACGAATTTCGTCTTCGAATTCGTAGTGTTGAACAATCTCTATTAGTTTTAGAAAGGCCAACTTTAAATCTTTTGCCGTGGGTACCTGTTCGAATTGTTCGGTTTTATTCTTAAGTCTTCGAATAAACCACATAACATATGCATAAATTCTTACTAATTTTGCATGTGACGAAACCTTGTCGATTATTTCCATCCCGATTTTTTGGGATTTCTCGACGGCTATTAAAGTACATTTCGTTTTTCGCTTTTCCAGTACCTCATCACTCAGCAGTAGTTCAAAATGAGCATTGACTGGCCAACTGGTATGCTCTTCCAGAAGAAACTGTGGACCCGTGAACCAAATGGAACTTTTAAGTTCGTCCACGTTGCAATATCTGGAAACTATTTCCGCCGGATTTTGTTTGGTTCTTGACATGTCTACATGAACAACTTTGCGTCCACTCTTGGATCTCTGCCACTCGATTGGCGACAAAGGTTGCTAGTGTTGATGGATGAGTCCTTATCCAATGTAGCGTAATTTCGGAATCCGTCCAAAATACACATTGTTCTATTTGGAGATTCAACTTTGCCGATACTCTCATCCATAATTTGGAGAGAGTATGCGCTGCGCAAAGCTCCAATCGCGGAAGCGAGTTAGTTTTCAAAGGGGCCACTTTGGACTTTGCTGTTAGCAGCGTCAACTTGATACCTTCTTCGGTTTGACTGCGTATATATATACAGCAACCATACGCTCTCATCGAAGCGTCGGCAAATCCATGAACTTGCAACTTCGCGTTGGAATGTGTATTCACAAACCGTGGTATATCAATGTCGCGAAGTTGAGTCAAATTCATTTTGAAGTTCTGCCAACTCGTATCGAGGCGCAACGGAATCGACTCATCCCAGTCTAGTTTTGGAATCCATAGTTCTTGCAATAAGAGTTTTGCCTTGGTAACTATGGGGCAGAGTAATCCAAGAGGATCAAACAACCACGGAGAAACAGACAAAATGTTCCTTTTCGTCGCTGGAAAAGTAATCAACGTTGTTTTCTAGGTTAAACCTGAAAACATCTTCCTTTGGTTGCCACTTTATTCCAAGCGTTTTTGTGGAATCTAACTCATTGAAGCTGATTTCCTTTTGTGGACTATTGGCCTCGTAAAACGCTGGATGATTTGAAAACCACTTTGCTAACTGGAATCCGCTTTGTTCCAGGATATATCTGACTTCTTTTTGGGTTTTGGCAAGGGTTTCAATATCATCGGCACCAGTCAGGAGATCATCGACGTAGAAATCTCGCAGCACAACTTCAGACCCCAACGTGTGTAAGTTTTCGTATGCCTCCCAAAGAATCTTCAAGCACCGTATTGCTAAAAATGGTGCAGACGCTGTACCATATGTCCTCCTGTTCTCTGCCAGCCTCCGACCAGTGCACTTGTTTTGACGGTGCATTTCGTGTGTGCGCTAAAAAAAATAAAATAAACAAAGTGTCGCGGTCCATCCGATCCACAGCTACATCGCGATTGCCCCGTATCAATAAAAAAAATCACAAGCCTTCACAAGCCACTGCTGCGCATTCTCGGTCGCAACTCCCGTTCGATTTTATCAGGCGGGTTGATGCGACTGAGTGTGCGTAGCATCTGACGTAGCGGATTTAGAAGTGTAAATTTTGTTGGTGGACCAACTCTAATCAATGTATGGGCATAAGACCTACATTGGTTGTTGTTGGGAAGCTAATTTTAAATCTACACTTCTAATCTCAGCTTGCCTATCTAGTCGGAGTTTGGTTTTTGGTATCTCCCTCTTGTAATCTATGGGAAATTTTAGAGTTGATGTGAGTAATGTTCGCGGTCTTAGAACGAATCTCTTTGCTATGTACGTCCATTTATCCCGCTATAAACCAGCCGTCTTGGCGCTAAGTGAAACACAGGTAGGTGAAAATACCGACTTATCGGATTTGATCCTGCCTGTATATAGCTAGTGCCGCTCTTCTTTTTACACCGCGGTCTCGCCATCTACGTGCGTAGTGATGTAACCTAACTAACCAACTTCAACCACAATACGGCCTCTGCTCCAATCCGGAATTCAATTTTCTGAGGTTAAAATTCCATGTCCGTAAGCATTTAATCCACTACTGCTTTATTTATAGAAGTCCAAACTTGGATACCAATTCAACTTCCGAACTATCCGATTTCATCTCAAGAATTGTTTCCCTATATCCTCAAACTGAAATTGCCATTGCGGGCGATTTCAATGTACACAATTCTAATTGGCTTTGACATTCAGGCCAGACAACACCCGAAGGAATGTACGTTGAAATCTTTGCTGAGGTAAACAATCTGACCCAGCTTGTAAATGAGCCCACACGAATACCTGACATTGCAGATCATTCCGCCAACACAATGGACCTGTTTCTCACCTCTCATCCTGATAAATATTCTGTTGACATATCGTTGCCCCTAGGCTCGTTAGACCACTGTGTCGTATCAGCTAATTTCTCGTTTTCGACGCAAACAGTTAGAGAACAAATTCCGAAAAGAACAGTATGGCTATACGAGAAAGCCAATTGGAGCGGACTCAACAACTTCTTTAGGAACTTTAACTGGTCACTATGCTTCCTCGATAGTGACGTGGATGCCGCTGCTGATATGATCACAAACATTCTTCAGCTGGGTATGAGATCCTTCATTCCGCATAGAGTGAAGTGTATCAAACCCAGACCAAATGCATGGTATGACTCGAGCTGCAAAGAGGCTATCAGAATAAGAGAGTTGAATTTCCGGTTATACAAAGCCAACCCTACTGAGGAAAACCGGAATAAGTTTAAACGGGCCAGAAATGACTGCAATGCAATAATCCGACGTGTGAAATTCTCCCATGAACAAAAGTTGAGGCAAAAAGTGCTACAATGTCCCAAGGGTAGCAAAAACTTTTGGTCATTTGTGAAAAACATAGACAATTCTGACAAAGTCCTCAATTCCCACGCTCATTTACAATGACATCCCAGCTGTCAGCTCTTTGGACAAAGCCAATCTGCTTGCGGCGCATTTTGCAGCCAGCTCAACACTGCCAGATTGTAACTTGTCCCCACCTGTACTCGAGAGCGTTGGTTTTACCATGGGACAAATTCACTTCCGCACTCGTACAGTTGCAAGAGTACTTAAAGATCTCGACGTGCACAAATCCGCTGGCCCGGATGGTATTCCCCCAATACTTCTGAAGAGGTGTCCTTCTTCGCTGGCAAAACCACTGCGTAAGTTTTTTCATCTATCCTACTCTCCAGGTCTCTTTCCGAGTAGATGGAAAACAGCATTTGTCCAGCCCGTCCCTAAAAAGGGCGAATCTTCGTCACCCACCTCGTACCGACCCATAGCACTTACGTCCCTTCTTTCTAAGGTCATGGAAACGCTGATAAATCGTCAGCTTTTGAAATATCTTGAATCGCGGAAGCTTCTTAATGACCGACAGTGTGGCTTCCGCAGCAACAGGTCCACTGGTGATTTGATAGCTTATCTCACCGAAAAGTGGAACCAATCTTTGCACAATGCAGGCAAAAGAAAGATAGTTGCGCTTGATATATCTAAAGCATTTGACAGAGTTCTTGGCATCAAGCTCTTTTGTCGAAAATGCGTGCCTATGGTGTTGATGAATCTTTGCTTCTACGGATTAGAAATTACCTTTCGAACCGTTCAATCCAAGTTATTTTGGATGGGTTCAAGTCTGATATCCACAAAATAAATGCTGGTGTCCCCCAAGGCTCTGTTATATCTCCGACACCCTTTCTCATTTTTATAAATGACCTCCTGTCTGCCACTTCTAATCCAATCCACTCCTTCGCTGATGACAGCACCCTAAGCTTTTCATATTCGTTCCAAAATTCACGACTTTGCCCTTCGGACGTAATATTGGAACGGCAGCGTATGTCAAGCACATTGAATTCTGATCTGGACAGCATAATTAACTGGGGTAGGAACAACAGAGTGGAATTCAATGCCTCCAAGACTCAATGCTGTCTGCTGTCTCTAAAGCGAACCCCTGATAATCAGGGCGTTCATGAATGGCGCTTGTATCGACGAAACCGGAAAACTTTCCATCCTTGGTATGTGCATCAACACAACACTTAGTTGGAACGATCATATATTCGAGGTCACCAAAACTGCCGCGAAATGTTTAGGTTTCCTTAATCGATGCAAGAAATACTTCACCCCCTCTGATTTGGCTTTAATCTATAAGACGTATATTCGCCCTAAGCTTGAGTATAACGCTCATATCTGGTCTGGTGCCCCCAAGACCACCCTGCACCTACTAGATAGAATCCAAAAGTGAGAGATAAAACTTATAGGAGACAACGATATCGCGGGTTCATTAGACTCGCTTGAACATCGACGTACCGTGTCTTCTTTGTCCGAGTTTTATCGTTATTTTAACAAACGATGCTCAAGAGAGCTAGCCAACTGCATTCCTCCTCTCCTTGAATTCACCCGCAATACACGTCTCGCCAGGAATGCACATCAGTTTACCCTTAAGCCTACTTTCGGACGCACAGTGAAATTTAGAGACTCGTTTTTTAGCCGCACCACACGAATATGGAATGCTCTTCCCAGCTCAATATTCCCCATACATTACAACCCGCAGATGTTTAAGACCAATGTGCACAGGTACCTCCTCGCTCTCTCTCCCTCTATACCTCCGGCCCGTGCTGTGTCTTGACCCCGGACAATTAAGGGTATTAATAACCCCTTGAGCACGCGCAAATTATAAAAAAAACGCTAGATGTATGACGGAGTTCACCGAGTGAAGTCAAGCTTATACTTGTAATGACGTTTTCACAGGTGTTCAGACGTATAGTTCGAAGCTGAGACAATTTTACTCCCTGGGCGCAAGCAATATTTTTGTGCATATCATATGTGTACACTTGTAATGACGTTTTCATAGGTGCTTAAATCGAATCTGATACATTGACACTCATAGGGCGACATCGACATTTTTGTGCATGTCACTTGCGCATACTTGTAATGACGTTTTTATAGGTGCATAAGTCGAATGACGTGGTGGCCCGTGGCGTTGTGGGTATGTGCGTCGACCCCAACCTCGATGTCGTAGGTTCGATTCCAGCTCTGAGCGACAAAAGTCATTTTCACGACCCCACCTCTTTCGAGTCACTGACAATGCTCAAAGAGTTTTTCCTGTCTAGAAAAAGCTTCTCAAACTTGGCCGTTCGGATTCGGCATAAAACTGTAGGTCCCTTCCACTCGTGTGAGAACAATAGCACGCACAACACGAGTGGTTGCTGAGAAGCTAGGCCCTGGCCCTCTATGGGCTGTAGCGCCACTCATATATATATATATAAGTCGAATCTGATACATTGACACTCGTTGGGCGACATCGGCATTTTTGTGCATGTCGCTTATTCACACATGTTATGACGTTTTCGAAAGTGCATAAATCGAGACACTTTTACTCACTGGGCGACATCGACATATTTGTGTATGTAACTTGTGCCCATTTGTAATGACGCTTTCATAGGTTTTTAGATCGATTCTTAGACACTGACACTCATTGGGCTACAGACAGCAACATTTTTGTGCATGTCATTTGTGTACACTTGTGTGACATCGACATTTTCTTGCATGTCATTTGCGCATACTTGTAATGACGTTTTCATAGGTGCTTAAATCGAATCTGATACATTGACACACTTTGGGCGACACTGACATTTTTTGTGCATGTCCTTGTGCACACCTATGATGTTTTCATAGGTGTTAAAATCGAATCTTAGATAACTTTTTTCATTGGGCGACATATATATTTTTGTGCATGTCACTTGTACACACTTGTTATGACGTTTTCATTGGTGCTTAAAACGAATCTTAGACACTATCTTTTATTGGGCGACATCAACATTTCTGTGCATGTCACATGTGTACACTTGTCATGACGTTTTCATAGGTGCATAAATCGAATCTGAGATACTGACACTCATTAGGCGAGATCGATATTTTCGTACATGTCATTTGTGCACACTTGTTATGACGTTTTCATAGGTGCCTAAATCGAATCTGATACATTGACACTCATTGGGCGACATTGACATTTTTGTGCATGTCACTCTCGCAAACTTGTAATGACGTTTTTATATGTGCATAAGTTACAGTTGGGCGACATCGTTACTTATGTGCATGTCACTTGTGCACACATTAAGTGACGTTGTCAAGGGTGTTTAAATCGAATCTTAGACGCTGAAACCCATTGGGCGACGCACACATTCTTAGGCATGTCACTTGCGCACACTTGTAAAGACGTTTTCATAGTGACACTCGTTGGGCGACATCGTTATTTATGTGCATGTCACTTGTGCACACACTAAATGACGTTGTCAAAGGTGTATAAGTCGAATTTGAGACACTGACACTCATTGGGCGACATCGACATTTTTGTGCCTGTCACTTGTGCACGCTTGTCATGACATTTTCATAGGTGTTTAAATCGAATCTTAGACGCTGAAACCCATTGGGCGACGCAGACATTTTTGGGCATGTCACTTGCGCACACTTGTAATGACGTTTTCATAGGTGCATAAGTCGAATCTGAGACACTGACACTCATCGGGAACAATCGACATTTTTGTGCATGTTATTTGCGCACATGTAATGGCGTTTTCATAGGTGCATAAGTCGAATCTGAGACACTGAGAGTCATTGGGAACAGTCGACATTTTTGTGCATGTCGCTTGTTCACACTTGTAATGACGTTTTCGTAGGTGCATAAATCGAATCTGAGACATTTTTACTCACTGAGCGACATCGAAATTTTGTGCATGTCACTTGTGCACACTTGTAATGCCGTTTTCATAGGTGTTCAGATGTATAGTTCGAAGCTGAGACAATTCTACTCACTAGGCAACAGCAACACTTGTACACTTGTAATGATGTTCTTATAGGTACATAAGTCTAATCATAGATAACGACACTCGTTGGGCGACATCGCCATTTTTGTGCATGTCGCTTGTTTTCGTAGGCTACAGTTTTTGGGCATGTCACTTGTGCATACTTGTCATGACGTTTTCATAGGTGTTTAACTCGAATCTGATACATTGACACTCTTTGGGCGACATCGGCATATCTGTGCATGTCACTTGCGCACACTTGTAATGACGTTTTCATAGGTGTTTAAATCGAAACTTAAACACTGACACTTATTGGGCGACATCGACATTTTTTTTGCATGTCATTTGTGCACACTTGTAATGACGTTTTCATTGGTGCTTAGATCGAATCTGATACATGGACACTCTTTGATCGACACTGACCTTTTTGTGCATGACCTTGTGCACACCTATGATGTTTCCATAGGAGTTTACATCGAATCTTAGATAATTTTTTTCATTGGGCGACATATATATTTTTGTGCATGTCACTTGTACACACTTGTTATGACGTTTTCGTAGGTGCATAAGTAGAATCTGATACATTGAGTGCACAAGTCGAATGTGAGACACTGACACTCCTTGGGCGTCACCGACATTTTTGTGCATGTCACTTGCGCACACTTGTAATGTTTTTATTGGTGCTTAAATCGAATCTTAGACACTGTCTTTTATTGGGCGACATTAACATTTCTGTGCATGTCACATGTGTACACTTGTCATGACGTTTTCATAGGTGCATAAATCGAATCTGAGATACTGACACTCATTAGGCGAGATCGATATTTTTGTGCATATCATATGTGTACACTTGTAATGACGTTTTCATAGGTGCTTAAATCGAATCTGATACATTGACACTCATTGGGCGACATCGATATTTTTGTGCATGTCACTTGCGCATACTTGGAATGACGTTTTTATATGTGCATAAGTCGAACCTTAGACAGTGCCACTCGTTGGGCGAAATCGCTAGTTATGTGCATGTCACTTGTACACACATTAAGTGACGTTGTCAAAGGTGTATAAGTCGAATTTGAGACACTGACACTCATTGGACGACATCGACATTTTTGTGCATGTCACTTGTGCACGCTTGTCATGACATTTTCATAGGTGTTTAAATCGACTCTTAGACGCTGAAACCCATTGCGCATACTTGTAATGACGTTTTCATAGGTACTTAAATCGAACCTTAGACAATGACTTTCATTGGCGACATCGACATTTTCTTGCATATCACTTGTGCACACTTGTAATGACGTTTTCATAGGTGCTTAAATCGAATCCTAGACACTGACACTTATTGGGTGACATCGCCATATTTTTGCATGTCACTTGCGCACACTTGTAATGGCGTTTTCGTAGGTGCATAAGCCAAGTCTTAGACAGTGACATGCGATGGGCGAAATTGTTACTTTTGTGCATGTCAATTGTGCACGCTTGTAATGACATTTTCATAGGTGTTTAAATCGAATCTAAGACGCTGAAACCCATTGGGCGACGCAGACATTTTTCGGCATGTCACTTGCGCACACTTGTAATGACGTTTTCATTGGTGCTTAAATCGAACCTTAGACAATGACTTTCATTGGCGACATCGACATTTTCTTGCATGTCACTTGTGCACACTTGTAATGACGTTTCCATTGGTGCTTAAATCGAATCTTAGACAATGACTTTCATTGGCGACATCAACATTTCTGTGCATGACATGTGCACACTTGTCGTGACGTTTTCATAGTTGCATAAGTCGAATCTGAGATACTGACACTCATTGGGCCAGATCGATATTTTCGTACATGTCATTTGTGCTAACTTGTAATGACGTTTTCATAGGTGCTTAAATCGAATCTGATACATTGACACTCCTTGGGCGATATCGACATTTTGGTGCATGTCACTTGCGCACACTTGTTATGACGTTTTCGTAGCATCAGTCGAATGTGAGACACTGACACTCATTGGTCGAGATCGATATTTTCGTACATGTCATTTGTGCACACTTGTAATGACGTTTCCATAGGTGCTTAAATCGAATCTGATACATTGACACTCATTGGGCGTCATCGACATTTTTGTGCATGTCACTTGCGCACACTTGTAATCACGTTTTCAAAGGTGCATAAGTCGAATCCTAGCTAACGACACTCGTTGGGCGACGTCGTTACTTTTGTGCATGTCACTTGTTTTCGTAGGCTACAGTTTTTGGGCATGTCACTTGTGCACACATGTAATGACGTTTTCATGGGTGTTCAGATGTATAGTTCGAAGCTGAGACAATTCTACTCACTGGGCGACAGCAACATTTTTGTGCATGTCATATGTGTACACTTGTAATGACGTTTTTATTGGTACATAAGTTTAATCTTAGATAACGACACTGGTTGGGCGACATCGACATTTTTGTGCATGTCACTTGCGCACACTTGTAATGACGTTTTCATAGGTGCATAAGTTATGTCTTAGACAGTGACACTCGTTGGGCGACATTGTTACGTTTGTGCATGTCAATTGTGCACACTTGTAATGACGTTCTATTAGGTGCATAAAGCGAATCTGAGACACGTTTACTCACTCACATAGGCATTTTGACATCGAAATGTTGTGCATGTCACCTGAATCCACTTGTAATGACGCTTTCATAGGCGTTTTAATCGAATCTCAGACACTTACAATGTCACTTATGCACACTTGTAATGATGATTTCAGAGGCGCTTAAATTGAATCTTACATACTTTTATTCATTTGGCGACATCTACATTTTGGTGTATGTCGCTTGTTCACACTTGTCATGAGGTTTTCGTAGGTGCATAAATCGAATCTGAGACATTTTTACTCACTGGGCGACATCGACATTTTGGTGCATGTCACTTGTGCACACTTGTAATGACGTTTTCATGGGTGCAAAAGTCGAATCTTAGGCAGTGACACTCGTTGGCCGCCATCTTTACTTTTGTGCATGTCACTTGTTTTCATAAGCTACAGTTTTTGGGCATGTCACTCGTGCACACTTGTCATGACGTTTTCATAGGTGTTTAAATCGAATCTGATACATTGACACTCTTTCTGCGGCATCGGCAGTTTTGTGCATGTCACTTGCGCATACTTGTAATGACGTTTTCATAGGTGTTTAAATCGAATCTTAGATACTGACACTTATTGGGTGACATCGCCATATTTTTTCATGTCACTTTTGCACACTTGTAATGGCGTTTTCATTGGTGCTTAAATCGAATCATAGTCACTGATTTTAATTGGCTAAATCAACATTTCTATGCATGTCACATGTGCACACTTGTAATGACGTTTTTAGAATTGCATAAGTCGAATCTGAGATACTGACACTCATTGGGCGAGATCGATATTTTCGTACATGTCATTTGTGCACACTTGTAATGACGTTTTCATAGGTGCTTAAATCGAATCTGAAACATTGACACTCTTTGGGCGACATCGACATTTATGTGCATGTCACTTGCGCACACTTGTAATGGCGTTTTCATAGGTGCATAAGTCAAGTCTTAGACAGTGACACTCGTTGGGCGAAATTGTTACTTTTGTGCATGTCAATTGTGCACGCTTGTAATGACATTTTCATAGGTGTTTAAATCGAATCTTAGACGCTGAAACCCATTGGGCGACGCAGACATTTTTGGGCATGTCACTTGCGCACACTTGTAATGACGATTTCATTGGTGCTTAAATCGAACCTTAGACACTGACTTTCATTGGCGACATTGACATTTTTTTGCATGTCACTTGTGCACACTTGTAATGACGTTTCCATTGGTGCTTAAATCGAATCTTAGACACTGACTTTCATTGGCGACATCAACATTTCTGTGCATGACATGTGCACACTTGTCATGACGTTTTCATAGTTGCATAAGTCGAATCTGAGATACTGACACTCATTGGTCGAGATCGATATTTTCGTACATGTCATTTGTGCACACTTGTAATGACGTTTTCATAGGTGTTTAAATCGAAACTTAAGCACTGACACTTATTGGGCGACATCGACATTTTTTTTGCATGTCATTTGTGCACACTTGTAATGACGTTTTCAAAGGTGCATAAGTCGAATCCTAGATAGCGACACTCGTTGGGCGACATCGTTACTTTTGTGCATGTCACTTGTTTTCGTAGGCTACAGTTTTTGGGCATGTCACTTGTGCACACATGTAATGACTTTTTCATGGGTGTTCAAATGTATAGTTTGAAGCTGAGACAATTCTACTCACTGGGCGACAGCAACATTTTTGTGCATGTCATTTGTGTACACTTATAATGACGTATTCGTAGGTGTATAAATCGAATCATAGACACTGACACTAATTGGGCGACATCAACATTTTCGTGCATGTCACTTGTGCACACTTGTTATGATGTTTTCAAAGGTGTTTAAATCGAATCTTAGATACTTTGATTCATTGGGCGACATCTATATTTTTGTGCATGTCACTTGTGCACACTTGTAATGACGTTTTCGTAGGCGCATAGAGCGAATCTGAGACACGTATACTCACTGACATCGAAATTTTTGTAAATAGCGCTTGTGCACACTTGTAATGACGTTTTCGTATTTAGATTAGATTAGATTCGATTTATAATCTAATTGCGACGTGAAATAGCTGCACTAAAGGATTAAAATTAAAAACTGTGCAGAGAAGTCACCATAAACAGACGTTCACAAAGTAACACCATCGATGAGTCAGTTGCATCAAGAAATGTATCCCAACCTACGATTCGACTATCACCAGAGGAAATTAAAAACATCATTCCACCTTTGAATCCATCATAAAAAACTGGCTTAAGTTCATCGCAATGGGTCGAGTCAATAAACAACACTCGCCATCCTTACAATTGGGACAATCGCTCAACATTCCTGTACACATCTCTTCGCCTTGAAGAAGGAGCACTTAAGTGGTTCATTGTTAATCAAACCCAATTAAATGACTAGGATGAATTTAAGATAAGGTTACTGTCGGATTTCCCCGGTTCGGTTGACCAGTGCGAAATCATTTCCCAGTTAATGGTTAGACGAAAAGAGTCAAACGAAAGTTATGAGAACTACGTTTACGATATAGCAAATATTGCCCAAGGAGCTAATTTTGGAAATGACACTATTTAAAAATACGTAATCTCAGGGCTACGAGATAGACAGCTCCGTAATTATTTAACTGCGAGTAGTAGTTCCAATATCACAGAACTTTTGACAAAAATCAAAGCACACGAAATGGTACAAACTCAATATGAGATCCGTGATAAATTTGAACACAGGTATTTTAATTCCTCCCTACCAGCTTTAAAACCAATTGCTCCCTACCCCACAAAACAAACTCATTCTTCGAGCGCCCTCAGAGCCAACAATTTTCGTAGGCAAAGTTATGATTGTTCCAACACGAAGTGTTACAACTGTAACAAGTTAGGACACATTGCTGATGACTGCAAGGTTGAGCGCCGACAAGTCCAAACAAGAACTTACAATTCCCAAGATTCCAGATATGATTAGAAAAATCCGTCGCGTACTTCAGTCCGGGGATGACAGTGGACTTGTGAAAGTCGTAGTGGTAGATAGCAAGCCGGTTAAATCTTTCCTAGATCTAGGAAGCGACTGTACTACTCTTACTATGACAGAGGTAACAAAAAATGACTGGGAAATTCAGCCGTGCAAAGTCAAGTTAAATGAATTCGGACAGGGTTCAGCTCGAGCAATAGGGAAAATGACAAAAAGCGTTTGTGCCGGTGAAGTGACAATGCCTGTAGACATACTAACCGTCGATGATTCAGCGCAAGATGTCCCTATGATCCTTGGTCGTAATTTCCTTCATTCTCCTGAAGTATGCCTAGTAAAAAGATATGGTAGCCTCTTAATAAAAAACGCAGATGACGATTCATCTAATTCAAACCTCTGACTATAAACGACGGTATTGTGTTTAAATAAAGAAAACACTTCAAATCTTTCCATAATTACCTTGAACGACATTCAAATAGGCAAATTTCCATATACCGACGCTGAAAAAGAAGATTTAATTACCACCCTCAGCTTCAAGGAACTAGGAAAAACCAATAAAGCAACAATGACAATTACTCTTAAGGAAAGTAGCATACCACGAAGTAGAGCATCTGAACTCTATAGTCAATGAACTCCTAGAACATGACATCATTGAAGAATCAGATTCAGAATACGCTAGCCCGGCATTACTTACTTACTTATCAGGCAGACGAACCATGAAGGGTCTGAGCCTGAGCAATTGCTGCCTTCCATCGGTGACGGTCCTGGGCACGCTGCTTCCAGTCATCAAGGCCAAGCTGTCTTGCATCCGCGATGACTTGGTCCTTATACCGGAGGTTCGGTCTTCCTCTCCTTCTCGAACCAGGAGGCTCGGATTCGAAGACCCTCTTTGCTGGAGCGTTGTTGTCCATTCGCTCAATGTGGCCGAGCCAGTGTAGTCGACGGATTTTTGCCTTCCGGACTACATCCACATCCTTGTACAGCTCGTAGAGTTCGCGGTTGTGTCTTCTCCTCCATTCGCCTTCCTCGCAGACGGGACCATATATCCGACGTAGAATTTTTCTTTCGAAGGCATCAAGAATCAGCTCTGCAGCCTTACTTAAAGTCCAGCTTTCGGCTCCATAAAGTAGGACTGGCAGGATAAGGGTTTTGTAGAGCATTACTTTGGTCCTTCGAGTCAGGACTTTCGAGCCCAGTTGTTTTGACAGACCGAAGTAGCATCGGTTGCCAAGGGCGATTCTACGTCGGATCTCCACTACGATGTCATTCGTGGAGTTTACATTTGCCCCGAGGTAGACAAACTCCTTTACTACCTCGAAATTGTAGCTGTCGATTGTAACGTTTTGGCCTAGGTGGTGTGCGGCGGATCGTTGTTTGCTCGACAGCATATATTTTGTTTTGTCCTCATTGACCTTAAGACCAGCTCGTTTCGCTTGTTCCTCAATTGACGTGAAAGCTTCCACGATGGCACGTTGGGACCGCGCGACAATGTCGATGTCATCCGCGTATCCCAACAGCTGGACTGACTTGTAGAAGATAGTGCCTTCCGTGTTGACTTTTGCCCGCCGCACTATCTTCTCCAGTACCAGATTGAAGAAATCACACGACAGCGCATCTCCTTGCCGAAATCCAGTGCAGGTTTCGAACGGTTCAGAGGTTTTTGAACCGAACTGCACGGTGCATCGCGTATGTGTTAACGTGGTGCGAAACAACCGGATCAGTTTTCCCGGGATCCCGAATTCGGCCATCGCTTCGAATAGCTCCTTGCGATGAATGCTGTCGTATGCGGCTTTAAAATCGATGAAAAGGTGGTGAGTATCGATTTGAAACTCGCTGGTCTTCTCCAGGATCTGCCTTAGTGTGAAGATTTGGTCTGTAGTCGATTTGCCGGGCCGGAAGCCGCACTGGTACGTGCCGATTAGTGCGGTGCAAAACGGCTTTAGACGTTCACACAGTACGCTGGATAGGATCTTGTAGGCGACATTGAGCAGGGATATACCTCTGTAGTTCTTGCAGGAGGTAGGATCGCCTTTTTTGTGGATGGGGCATATGGAGCTGATATTCCAGTCGTCGGGCATGCTTTCATCTTCCCAAATTCGGCAAATGATTTGGTGCATGCTCCCTACCATTACATTGCCCCCAGCTTTGAAAAGCTCCGATGGTAAGCCATCTGATGACCTTCGACCTTAGCCGCTTTCCCACGACGAATCCGCATCCAAATATGTGCAACCTTTTATGACAGCTGTAATATATGTCGCACTCTTTCTTTTTCATAATTCCGTGTCCTATCCAGCGTATTTCCTGGAGCGCAGTAATATCCGCTTTATACTGCGTGAGGATATTTTCCAGTTTTTGTGCGGCCCCCGGAGTGTAGAGTGTTCTTACATTCCAGGAGCACACTCGCAAATCGTAGTCCTTTTTCGCGCCGTGTCGTCGTTGGAGTTCCGTCCGTCCCTCCTTATATTTGGCAAAAATGCAAAAACTGTCCTTACAATCCTTGAAAGTCTGCTGGTCGTATTAGGAGAAGCCCTTAATTTACAGAAGTGTATCTTTTTATCCGAAACAACAACTTTCCTGGGGCATGAAATCAGTGCTGAAGGCATAAAACCGGGAACTGCAAAAGCTGAAGCAGTTAAATCATTTCCTGTTCCCAACGAAACAAAGCATGTGAAGCAGTTTCTAGGGTTGTCGGCTTATTTTCGACGATTCGTTTCGAACTATGCCACCGTCGCTGCACCGCTTAATGCGCTTTTGAAGAAGGATGGACACCAACTGAACAAGCAGCGTTTGATCAGTTAAAACAAAAATTATCTACTTCACCGATTCTAACAATATATAACCCCCTAAGAAACCATGAGCTTCACACCGATGCCTGTTCTTCTGGTCTCGCTGGCGTTTTATCCAATTAAAGGAAAGAAGTGAGAAAAAAGCAGTTTCCTTTTTCAGTCTATACGAAAAAGGAAACCTACCTGCTCCTACCGGTGCATCTGTAGAAGTGAAAGAGGTTGGGTTTTTAATATTGTTTTTTTAATATTCTTTCTAATGCAGATACAAAGAATCCCAAGCGAAAAGACATCGAAAACAATTATAAACTGAAATCTGGACGTATCTATAGAAAAACTTCGGATAATCTTTTTTTTCGTACCGCAAGGAGTTCGCTGGCGAATAATCAAGTCTGCACATGACGACCTTGGCCACTATGGCATAGATAGAACATTGGAAGAGCACAGCTAATGCTGCTGTACGGACATTAGAGGAAGTAGCACAGTTTTTCGGAACTCCCACACAGATAATTAGCGATAGAGGTACTGCTTTTACATCCAAAATGTTTACAACTTTCTGCGAAGATAATGGAATTCGTCATATTTTTAATGCGGTACGAACGCCAAGAGCAAACGGACAGATCGAGAGGTATCTCCGAACGGTGGCTACTGCAATCTCCAGCATGACAAAAAGGCAAGGCGGAAGGGTCTGGCAAGATCACTTGTCAGCAGTTCAATAGGGGCTTAATTGCTTGAAGCATAGAGTCACTAACTGCAGTCCACAGGAACTAATGTTCGATTTCACGCCCAGAAACTGTTTAGCGAATCATCTCAATATCATTCTGCAGGAAGATGACTCCGATGATAATGTGAAAATATTTCCCTTTCTGAGATTCGCAAAAAGGCATTGCAGCGAATGGAACTATTACAATCTTCACAAGTGGACAAATGTAATGACGTCCATCGAAGTCCACAAACATATGCAGTGGACTTAGTCCTTATCAAAGCAGAACATCCTTCCACTGGACAGTCACGAAAGCTCCTGCCTCGATTTAAAGGGCCTTACGAGGTTAAGAATATTCTTCCAAACGACCTATATGTCATAGCAGATACAGCATCAACTAATGTAAAATCAAGACGGTACGAGTCCGTCCATTCCGCTGACCATATTATACCGAGGGGAGAACTTCGCGACTTAAGTTTATCCGATTGGGCAGAATTACCAGAAGAAGAACAACAAGATAACGCGACGTCCGATAACGAGAGCTAAACAAATACAACAAACCAAAACGAACTATTCCCAAAATTTCAACTACTTATTTATGTATAAGATTGCGATTAGATTATGACAGAAATTGAACTGAATCTTTTTTGGTATTATGGTTCTGAACATTACCTCGGAGCCTACTAGAGAAATTTGAAAATCAAAACTCAATCAACTTGTATGAATTATTGCATTTATTTTCTTTCTTTTTTATGTTCGACACTAAATTAAAAAAAAAAATATGTATGGTTTTTTTTACTTCAACGAAACTAAGTCAATGAATTTCAGGTCATTCGCTGAAACTTGGTTTTGGGAACTATCGAGTTGCAACTGTCAACTTATTCGATAGTTAAGGGATCATTCTTTCACCCCATCGAGTAGGGATGAGTTAATGCTGATATTTCATGATACTAAGCGGCAGAGAGGCAAAAAGACTCACACAAAGGAAATCAAACACATTGTCACTTTTTAGCTCGTAACGGCTGCTGAAGTAGTAGGCTCCTAGGTGCAGGAACCTACGACTGGCAAGAGCACTGCAGGAGCAGAGAAGGTGATGAGTGTTCTCTTCCTCCTCTTCATCCATGCAGCTTCTGCAAAAATCATTATATGGAGTACCCATCCTGCGAGCATGAGTGCCAATTACACAGTGCCCGGTTATGACTCCTATGAGAGTCCTTAATGAGGGCTTGCTGAGTCCAAGTAGACTGAGTGACCGTTTTAGGTTAAGTGATGGCCAGATTTCTTTTGTTTTAAGGCAGGTGGTGCCTTCTAGCCATTTGTCATTGGTGGTTTTGATTGTATGAATCTTTAAAAGATGATAGTCTGAAGCGATCGGTATGGAAGATGGTACCCCTTCTATCGATAGGGATGATGTTGTACCACACCTAGCGTGTTCGTCGGCTTTGCAGTTACCTGGTATGGCACAGTGTCCCGGAACCTACATGAGGTGAATGTTAAAATGCTCGGCCATCTCGGTAGGAGACAGCCTGCAATTAAGGGATGTTTCAGAGTAGAACATTACATTGTCCAGGGATTTTATGGCGGCCTGACTATCAAAACAGATGGTGATATCCCTTTTCGATATCACATTGTTTTTAAGCCAAGACAGCGCCTCTTTAATCGCTATGGTTCCTGCCTGAGAAACGCTACAGTGGTCAGGGAGCTTCACGGAGAAAGCAATGTTGAGGTCTTGTGAATAGACACCCGCACCCACCCCTTCCTTTGTCTTTGATCCATCCGTGAAGATGCGCAGAGGATCTTTCAGTGTTTGCATGTCAGTCATCCAGTCCGATCTGGAGGGAATACTGATTGCGAATTTCTTTTCGAAGATGGCCTGGGGTAGTAGGCGGTCGGTGTCATTAGGAAGGAAATTGAATTCCTTGAGAATGGTTGAGTGGCCAGTGTTTAGTTAGGACCACAATCGAAGTGTTTTGAGTCTCATGGCTGTGCTTGCTGCTGCTTGTTTCCCGAATATTTCCAGAGGTGGGGGATGGAGGAGAACATTCAGTTCGTCTGACGGAGTACTTCTCAGTGCCCCGCTGATACACAGGCAGGCCAGTCTTTGTACTCGGTTGAGTGCATTGCAGTTTATAGCCTTGTTTAGTGCTACTCACTAAACTGAGACACCATACAAAAGCGTCGGTCTGACAATAGAGGTGTAAATCCAGTGAGCGAAACGTGGTTGTAGGCCCCATTTGCATCCAATGCCCTTTTTGCGGCTAAAAAGGGCAGAGGAGGCTTTTTTACCCTTTCCTGGATATTGAGCTTCCAGTTTAGCTTGCTGTCGAGAGTGAGACCCAGAAATTTCGCACTGGTGGTTGGCTGTAATGTAGTGCCGCACAGCAGTGGGGGCTCGAATTGGGGGATTTTGTATCTTCTGGTGAAGAGTACGATATCCGTTTTTTGTGGATTGACGCCGAGTCCGCATGTTTGTGTCCATGCCTCCAGCTTGTCAAAGGCATTCTGCATTATGTCTCTTAGAGTAGAGACGAATTTGCCGGATGCCGCTATGCCAATATCATCCGCAAATGCAATAATTTTGCACCCTACCTCTTCCAGTATTAGTAGCAGTTCATTAACCGCTACGTTCCAAAGAAGGGGTGAGAGAACACCTCCTTGTGGGGTGCCCCTATTAACTCCTCTATGGATCTTAGCGTCTCCCATCTGAGAGTGTGAAGGCCACTAGGGGCTTTCCGATCCCGAGGTTGCTAAGCGCAAGAGAAATTGCTTCCGAATTGATATTGTTAAAGGCACCTTCGATGTCGAAAAAAGTCACAAGTGTGTATTCTATGAACTCGAGAGATTTTTCGATGGTGCCTATCAGAGAGTGGAGGCTGTTTCTACAGATTTGCCCTTGTTGTAGGCATTTTGTGCAGATGAGAGTCTGCATACTGGGATAGCATGCCTGATATATTGGTCTATAAGCTTCTCCAAGGTTTTCAGGAGAAACGAGGAGAGACTTATTGGCCTGAGGTCCTTTGGTTTGGCATGGGAGTATTTACCCGCTTTGGGAATAAACACTACTTTGACCCTTTTCCAGGAGCTGGGGACATGACTGAGACTCATACAGCCTTTGAATATGCTAAGAATCCAAGGCATGATGAGGTCAGCTGTTCTTTGGAGCTCCGCCGGGATGATGCCGTCAGGTCCCGCTGATTTGAAGGGTTTGAAGCTTGTCAGTGCCCACATGATTGTGGTGTGGCTGACATTTATAAGTTTACATGAAGTATTTGGGGGAGATACGACTCCTCGTTGGCTCTAATCGGGAAGTTGCCCGGAAAGTGCGTATCGACAAGGAGACTGAGGGTCTCCTCACTGGATGTGGTCCAGGTTCCGTCAGGTTTTTGTAGGAAGCTAGGTGATTTAGGGGATGATGCTAGAACCTTTCTTAGCCTGGAAGCCTCGGAGACTTCTTCGATTTTACCACAAAAAAGTTTCCAAGAGGTTCGTTGGGCCTTTCTCAATTCAGTTTTAAAGGTACTGAGGTGTTCCTTATAGGAGTCCCAGTCCTTAGCGTCACGAGAACCCTTCGTCTTGTTAAAGAGCTTCCTACAACTCTTGCGCAGAAGGTCAATTTCATGGTTCCACCAGGGAGGTTTAGAATTGCCTCTTTGCCTGCTGATTGGACATGACATTGCCATTGCATTGTAAAGGGTTTTTGTGAGGTTGTCCACCGATTGTTCAAGATCAGTGGGGTTGCTCGGGATGGAGATGTTGGTGCTCGACATTGTTGCCGCAACAATCTCTCTATATTTGTCCCAGTTGGTTCTCTTAGGATTCCTAAAGACTCTTTGGGATGGGGGGGCACTCGCTATGCTGAACATTAGATAGCGGTGATCAGAGAAGGAGTGATCGGATGATACCCTCCAATTGCTGGTTCTATCCGCTATATGGTCGAACACGAGTGTAAGGTCAAGGACTTCCTGTCTGTTCCTAGTTACAAAGGCAGGTGTATTACCTTGGTTACACAAATCTACGCTACTACTTACAAGGTAGTTGAAAAGGTGCTCACCTCTTTCGTTGATGTCCATGCTTCCCCATATTGTGTGATGGGCGTTTGCATCACAGCGTAGGATTAGCGCGGTTTTTGTTCTTTCCGCCTCAGCAATCGTCCTTTTCAGCGTCTCTGACGGACATTCCCCATGGTCATGATCCATGTAGGAGGAGACTAGCCATAGTTTGGTTTTGCCTGCCTCCAGGCAAACAGTGACTGAGTCTCGATCGCTAAGGTGGGAGAGAATATGATTATTCAAAGAACTCTTTTTTGTATGCAGGCCTTTGGCTTACCTTCATTCCTTACGTAGTAGAGGTTGAATTGCTGAGTCCTTAGTCCACGAACTATGTCGTTGACCACCCAGGGATCCTGGGCCAGGACGATGTCATCTCCGCAGGTGTTAGCGCGGAGAAGAAGAGCGGCCGATGCCGCGATGGAGTGGTGGAGATTCATCTGAGTCACCTAGAGCATAGCTGTAAGGTAACGTGTCCGTCTTAATTCCGGACACAATCTCCACCACTGTTGAATTAGCCTCATCGTCGGTGTCAGACTCCAGAAGAGAGTCTTCTTGACTATTGGGCGGGGTGCTGGTTAGCTCCAGGTCAGAGAGGCCAATGTCATCAGCTTCCTGACCATGGCTACCTAGGTTATGGGTCAGCGCCTGCGTGCCAGAGCCCTCCTCCTCCACCTCCATCGGTACCATATTGGCTACGGGGGTTGCCCTCTCGATGGAGCCTGAAGTAGAGGGTTGAGGCTCGCTTGAAGCAGGACGGTCTTTCTGCTCCTCTGCTACCGCCGTCAGTATATTACCGACAGATGAAGCAGCAGAGGTGGAGGGAGGCTGTTCCGCTTTCCGACCTTTTTTCTCCCCTCAGTTCATCCAGCTTAATAACCTTCCAATTGTTGGTAGGAAGGTTTGGGTTGCAAAGTTGGATGAACTTGAGTATTGTTGCAGAATCTGAAGGGCTTCGCGGAAGGTAAGTGCGGGTTCTTGGTCTACTGGGGATTTCATCCCTCGTTAGAACCTCGAGCCGCGCACCCTTCCAAGCCTCACCCAGTCTGCTAATGGCTTTTTTAAAAAGATCAGCCGATCTTTGGCACGTGAAAGTCACGAGCTTAATATGAATGTTGTAGTATCATAATATTTGAGATACTCGTGACGGTAATGTGTACTATGCGGATATGTTATGGTTTTAAGGAATACTAATATGTTCGTCTCATCACTACTATCGAGTGAGGGAGCCATGCATGTATTTTACTCAATGGTTTATATTGACTTCGAACGATCTTGAGTGTGTGTGTGTACACTGAATAAATGTCGTGTGTGCACTCTCGCTATGACTGCTCTGAGTGAGAATTTTGTGTATGTGTGCACACAAATTTTTCACTTGTATGGTTTATCGAGTTGGTTGGACTACCGAGTTGGTGGTATCAAGTCGAAAGGTTTTTGCATTGAATAAATGTTTGTTCCACTGGCTTGGACTTGGATTGTCGAATCTTCAGGATATTCTTCCTGAATGGTGTTTGCATTAGATGAAGGAATTAATGAATGAAACTTTTTGTTAGTTGCAGTGATTCAGTTTCTGGCTGTCGATGTTCCAATTCATTCGATGGTTTCCATCGTAATATGTATATCTATACATATTTACGTCTGGAGTTTCTGGTTGTAGAAAGCAGGTTAGGCGAAATATGAGAGCTTTATGTGGGAGCAATTAACGATTCCTTCCTTGGTGAAGATGAAACGATTCCTTCCAAGGTGAAGATGAAACGATTCCTTCCGTGGTGAAGATGAAACGATTCCTTCCGTGGTGAAGATGAAACGATTCCTTCCGTGGTGAAAATGAAACGATTCCTTCCGTGGTGAAGATGAAACGATTTCTTCCGTGGTGAAGATGAAACGATTCCTTCCGTGGTGAAGATGAAACGATTCCTTCCGTGGTGAAGATGAAACGGTTCCTTCCGTGGTGAAGATGAAACTATTCCTTCAGTGGTGAAAACGAAACGATTCCTTCCATGGTGAAGAAGAAATGGTTTTATTTTTGAGGTAATAATGGGATTTGGTGTACAAGGAAAGAGGGAATACGGAGAATAAGCACACTGAGGACAGTGTAATGTCGGATGGCCGAATGTAAACATAGAAATACTTAATTCCCAAGTACCAACGAGAATATCTCCACAAGCGCACTTTAGTAGTATCAGAAAATCATCAAGTGGTAGCTCTGGCATATAAGTGACGTGTCAGATATTGTTGAGTTCAATATCGGCACGCACAACGTTGGAGTTCTGTGCCAGCCAGTGCACTTGCTTTGACGGTGCATTATGCGTGTGCGCTAAAAAAAAAATATAGAAAGTGTCGCGGTCCATCCGATCCACAGCTACATCGCGAGTGGCCCGTATCAATAATAAAAAAATCATAACAAAAACAAAAACAAGTGTGCAGTGCAGTGAAGTGTCTCGGTGTCGAGTGCGTCCGGTCCGCTCCCTCTCGCCCCTTTCCTTCACCAGCCACTGGTCGCAACTCCCTTTTGATTTTATCGGGCGGGTTGATGCGACTGAGAGTGCGTAGCATCTGACGTAGCGGATTTAGAAGTGTGAATTTGTTGGTGGACTAACTCTAATCAATGTATGGGCATAACACCTACATTGGTTGTTGTTGGGAAGCTAATTTTATTTAGTAGGTGAAAATACCGACCTATCGGATTTGATCCTGCCCGGATATAGCTTAGTGCCGCTCTTCTTTTTACACCCCGGTCTCGCCATCTACGTGCGTAGTGATGTAGCTAACCAACTTCAACCAAAATACGGCCTCTGTTCCAATCCGGAATTAAATTTTCTGAGGTTAAAATTCCATGTCCGTAAGCATTTAATCCACTACTGCTTTATTTATAGAAGTCCAAACTTGGATAGCAATTCAACTTTTAACGAATTTGATGCGCTATCCGATTCCATCTCAAGAATTGTTTCCCTATATCCTCAAACTGAAATTGCCATTGCGGGCGATTTCAATGTACACAATTCTAATTGGCTTCGACATTCAGGCCAGACAACACCCGAAGGAATGTACGTTGAAATCTTTGCTGAGGTAAACAATCTGACCCAGCTTGTAAATGAGCCCACACGAATACCTGACATTGCAGATCGTTCCGCCAACACAATGGACCTGTTTCTCACCTCTCATCCTGATAAATATTCTGTTGACATATCGTTGCCTCTAGGCTCGTTAGACCACTGTGTCGTATCAGCTAATTTCTCGTTTTCGCCACAAACAGTTAGAGAACAAATTCCGAAAAGAACAGTATGGCTATACGAGAAAGCCAATTGGAGCGGACTCAACAACTTCTTTAGGAACTTTAACTGGTCACTATGCTTCCTCGATAGTGACGTGGATGCCGCTGCTGATATGATCACAAACATTCTTCAGCTGGGTATGAGATCCTTCATTCCGCATAGAGTGAAGTGTATCAAACCCAGACCAAATGCATGGTATGACTCGAGCTGCAAAGAGGCTATCAGAATAAGAGAGTTGAATTTCCGGTTATACAAAGCCAACCCTACTGAGGAAAACCGGAATAAGTTTAAACGGGCCAGAAATGACTGCAATGCAATAATCCGACGTGTGAAATTCTCCCATGAACAAAAGTTGAGGCAAAAAGTGCTACAATGTCCCAAGGGTAGCAAAAACTTTTGGTCATTTGTGAAAAACATAGACAATTCCGACAAAGTCCTCAATTCCCACGCTCATTTACAATGACATCCCAGCTGTCAGCTCTTTGGACAAAGCCAATCTGCTTGCGGCGCATTTTGCAGCCAGCTCAACACTGCCAGATTGTAACTTGTCCCCACCTGTACTCGAGAGCGTTGGTTTTACCATGGGACAAATTCACTTCCGCACTCGTACAGTTGCAAGAATACTTAAAGATCTCGACGTGCACAAATCCGCTGGCCCGGAAGGTATTCCCCCAATACTTCTGAAGAGGTGTCCTTCTTCGCTGGCAAAACCACTGCGTAAGTTTTTTCATCTATCCTACTCTCCAGGTCTCTTTCCGAGTAGATGGAAAACAGCATTTGTCCAGCCCGTCCCTAAAAAGGGCGAATCTTCGTCACCCACCTCGTACCGACCCATAGCACTTACGTCCCTTCTTTCTAAGGTCATGGAAACGCTGATAAATCGTCAGCTTTTGAAATATCTTGAATCGCGGAAGCTTCTTAATGACCGACAGTGTGGCTTCCGCAGCAACAGGTCCACTGGTGATTTGATAGCTTATCTCACCGAAAAGTGGAACCAATCTTTGCACAATGCAGGCGAAAGAAAGATAGTTGCGCTTGATATATCTAAAGCATTTGACAGAGTTCTTGGCATCAAGCTCTTTTGTCGAAAATGCGTGCCTATGGTGTTGATGAATCTTTGCTTCTACGGATTAGAAATTACCTTTCGAACCGTTCAATCCAAGTTATTTTGGATGGGTTCAAGTCTGATATCCACAAAATAAATGCTGGTGTCCCCCAAGGCTCTGTTCTATCTCCGACACCCTTTCTCATTTTTATAAATGACCTCCTGTCTGCCACTTCTAATGCAATCCACTCCTTCGTTGATAACAGCACCCTCAGCTTTTCATATTCGTTCCAAAATTCACGACTTTGCCCTTCGGACGTAATATTGGAACGGCAGCGTATGTCAAGCACATTGAATTCTGATCTGGACAGCATAATTAACTGGGGTAAGAACAACAGAGTGGAATTCAATGCCTCCAAAACTCAATGCTGTCTGCTGTCTCTAAAGCGAACCCCTGATAATCAGGGCGTTCATGAATGGCGCTTGTATCGACGAAACCGGAAAACTTTCCATCCTTGGTATGTGCATCAACACAACACTTAGTTGGAAGGATCATATATTCGAGGTCACCAAAAATGCCGCGAAATGTTTAGGTTTCCTTAATCGATGCAAGAAATACTTCACCCCCTCTGATTTGGCTTTAATCTATAAGAAGTATATTCGCCCTAAGCTTGAGTATAACGCTCATATCTGGTCTGGTGCCCCCAAGACCACCCTGCACCTACTAGATAGAATCCAAAAGCGAGAGATAAAACTTATAGGAGACAACGATATCGCGGGTTCATTAGACTCGCTTGAACATCGACGTACCGTGTCTTCTTTGTCCGAGTTTTATCGTTATTTTAACAAACGATGCTCAAGTGAGCTAGCCAACTGCATTCCTCCTCTCCTTGAATTCACCCGCAATACACGTCTCGCCAGGAATGCACATCAGTTTACCCTTAAGCCTACTTTCGGACGCACAGTGAAATTTAGAGACTCGTTTTTTAGCCGCACCACACGAATATGGAATGCTCTTCCCAGCTCAATATTCCCCATAGATTACAACCCGCAGATGTTTAAGACCAATGTGCACAGGTACCTCCTCGCTCTCCCTCTATACCTTCGGCCCGTGCTGTGTCTTGACCCCGGACAATTAAGGGTATTAATAACCCCTTGAGCACGCGCAAATTATAAAAAAACGCTAGACGTATGACGGAGTTCACCGAGTGAAGTCAAGCTTATACTTGTAATGACGTTTTCACAGGTGTTCAGACGTATAGTTCGAAGCTGAGACAATTTTACTCCCTGGGCGCAAGCAATATTTTTGTGCATGTCATATGTGTACACTTGTAATGACGTTCTTATAAGTACATAAGTCTAATCTTAGACAGCGACACTCGTTGGTGCATAAGTCGAATCTGAGACACTGACCCTCATTGGGATCAATCGACATTTTTGTGCATGTACACTTGTAATGACGTTTTATTAGGTGCATAAAGCGAATCTGAGACACGTTTACCCACTGACATCGATATTTTGACATCGAAATGTTGTGCATGTCACCTGCATCCACTTGTAATGACGCTTTCATAGTCGTTTTAATCGAATCTTAGACACTGACACTCATTGCGCTAGAGGAAGGTCACTAATGCACACTTATAATGACGTCATCATAGGTGTTCAGGTGTATAGGTCGAAGCTGAGATACTTTTACACACTTGGCGACAGCAACATTGTTGTGCATGTCATTTGTGTTTACTTGTAATGATGTTTTTATAGGTGCTTAGACACTTTCTTTCATTGGGTGACATCGACATTTTTGTGCATGTCACTTGTGCACACTTGTCATGACGTTTTCATAGGTGCTTCAATCGAATCTGATACATTGACACTCTTTGGGCAACATCGACATTTGTGTGCTTGCGCACACTTGTAATGACGTTTTCATTGGTGCTTAAATCGAATCTTAGACACTGACACTTATTGGACGACATCAACATTTTTGTGCATGTCACTTGTGCACACTTGTAATGACGACTTATGCACCTATAAAAACCTCATAACAAGTGTGCGCAAGTGATATGTACAAAAATGTCGATGTCGCCCAATGAGTGCACACTCTAATCTTAGATAGCGACATTCGTTGGGCGACATCGACATTCTTGTGCATGTCACTTGTGCAAATTAAATAATTACAAGTTTATTTATATAAAAAAAAACTTTATTTTGCGGGCAGAGTAACCCCGTACATTCAAACTAAGACTAAAATACAATATTTCTTATTCTACCTTAAATACTATTCCACATGCTCCAATCATGCACCCAGCAGGTATTCTCCGATTACCGTCACCGTACGACGGCATTGAACAGTTGTCAAATCCAGGTCCAGACGTTGTGTCAGCATTTAGGTTTGGTGAGAACGGAAATTGCTATTGGAGGAATCAAATATTTGCGTTCTTAACTCCTCCACCCTTAATTCCGAACGCCCTCGTTCGATGGTACTGATCTTATGTGACGTGATAGATCTTCTATCCCAATAACTAAGGATGCTGGTTCAGGCTCTTCGTTTATGTTCTTATCATCTTGTTTTTGGGTTCTTATTGTTAGCGTGATCAGAATAGTTACCAGGGTTGCACTGACGGTCGAGTTAAGTTTATTTTTAAACTCCAGCAAACTTATCTGTTTGGTTCCATTGACTTGCAGTTCCTTTAGCATCTCCAAAGATAGGACTTCTTCCATGTTTTTGTCGACAGATGTAGGTTGAAGAATTGCGGGTAACGGCTGGTAGTTGGTAACTTTTTCTTCTCTAAATGATCTACCATTTATTCTGACTGTGGTATTGACGTGCTTTATGATGAAGGTTCCTTTTAGCTTAAGGGTGCTTAAGGGTGGACCTGGCTTCTTAGGAGGTTGGGGATTCATGTGGTGTTGCTTATTTCTACAAGATTATTATTATTACAAATTACATGTTGATTAAATGACTTACAATTACTTTTTATATCAAACAATTTTGTATAACATTCAAGGATTTTATCATAGGAAATATTATTAATTTTTGTGCCAAACTTTACGACCTCAATTACTAAAAGGTTACATATGTCTTCACTATGGTTGGTAAACTTATAATGTATAAAATATTTTTGTTATCTGAAGCGATTTAAACAGTTGCAAATTCTAATGCTTCGTCTATATTAGTGAAAGGAATTTTTTCTGATATTAATAATTGTTCTGTTAATTTTGATTCGGAATTACTTAATATAAACGAGTTTACAATATTAGCTTTGGCCCAGTGTATTGCGTAGGCTACATTAACAATTTCTTCTTTTATTTATTTTAACTTGTACATAATTTCAATAAGTATTTCTTCCTTATTTCCCTTTTCTTCATTCACAATTTTGGAAATTTTGTTTGTCAAATTTGTTATTTCATTAATTTTTGCTATTGTCAATTGGTTGATTACGGTTTGTCTATTGCTGTTGATCAACACATTGCTAATTTTTTCTGATATTACTTCATGATCATGGCGATCTGGGCTGCCAGCTATCCACTTCCAAGCGCTCCCTAGAAAGTCTAATGACCTTTTGTTTTTCTTGTTTGGCTTAAGTCTCGCTAGGTGGTTCTGGATTTGAAGGATTTCGTGGGATAGGGTATGCCATAGAGGTTAACCATCTACTGAGTTTCTGATAATAAGTTCTTCTAGTTTCGTCACTAAATCTTGATAAGCTTCTAAATCGATTACGTGAATAATCTTAAATTGTCCATTCTGAATTCGCGCAGTACCAACGTCCACTTTGACTAATTGATAATTTGAGTAGTCTAAGAACTGTGTTTCCGAGAGGGAGGATGAAATAAGCAGCAGATATGTTCTTTAAAGAGAGAAATATTAAGTTTTAATGAGACTTTTGGAGACAACTTTACCAGACTTTGTAAGAACTGTGGTGTTTCTATTTTCGGCAACAATCTCTTTCCTATAACGGGGTGATAATTTGTTACCAATTCTTTTATTTATCCTAACATAGATAGTTTTACCAATTTCATATACGCTTGGATAAGTTTTCTTTTTGTTGTGATAATCCAGATCTACCTCTTGTTTATGTTCTATTTTCTTTATGTTTACCTGACGCTCCTTTTCAATTTGCTCTAAATCATAGTTTGGATTCCTAGCGAAAAACAAATCAATTGGTTTTCGCCCTGTCACTGAATGTATCGAATTATTATATTCATATACGGATCTGTCTAATAATTCGGAAAATGTGGTATGTGTTTTTCAGATTTAAGGCAGCGCATTATTTCTGATAGAGTACTATGGAATCTATCTGACCATTTACCGAGCTGGAGTATGGAGGTGCCTTAAAAACTTTAATATTAAATTGGTTTTCTATCATAAAGGTTACGGAATTTGCACTGAACGATTTTTCGTTGTCGAAGACTACTGATTCTGGTGAGCCGAATGAAATGATCAGTCCTCTTAGTGGTTCTTTAACGTCTTCTACTGCTCGTGACTTTACAATTCTTGTCTGAGTGTACTTAGAGAACTTATCGATTCCTGTCAGAATAATTTGTTTGTCTGTAAAAAATAAATCAATATGTAGAATCTGATCTGGATACTGTGTGATAGGGGTCGCTTGCAACATAGGCTTATCGGGATGCCGGTCGTACTTATTACTCTTGCATACTTTGCATTGCTTCGCAAATTTTTCTTTTTTCGATTTCATATGCGGAAAATAGCATCTTTGTAGCAGTTGGAGTTTCGGATTCAGTACAAAGATCTTTAACCATATTTCTAGAGTAACGAACCCTATATTGGCTAAAATGACTGGGTATAATTTTTGGATGTCACCAAGAATTGCTTCTTCTGTTTTAAGACCATTTGTTACTGATGGATTAAGGTAGCGCTTTAAAATGTCTAGAAGTTTATCTGGGGTATATTGTGGTTCGACTATGATGTGACGGTGATACGTCGGAAAAACGATTTGAAATTGATAGAAAGGAACTTGGCCTAGACTTAAGATAATCTGATTCTTAAAGACATTTAAAGGTTCTTCTGCAACCTGTATAAGGTTTTGTCCAGGGCTCTCGTCACTACGTTGGGTTGCTGTTAACACATTTACACAAAAAGATTATGTTGGCACAGGCGCTCTGGAGAGAGCATCCGCCACTACATTAGTTTTACCAGGCTTATACTTCATTTCGAAGTCGTATTCTTCTAGCATAGCCTTCCATCTCTTCATTTTCGCGTTGTTATTACTACTGCTTAATGCAAATGTTAGCGGCTGGTGGTCGGTAAATATTCGAACTTTCGCTGAACCGTATAGGTAACTTCTGAGTGAGCTTAATGCCCAAATAATGGCCAACATCTCTTTTTGGTTAGCAGCGAAGTTCTCCTCTGTTTTACTTAACGTTCTCGAGATAAAAGTTATAGGTTTTCCATCCTGCTCGAGTACGGCACCGAGTGCGAAATTCGAAGCGTCTGTGGTCAGATCAAAGGGTTTTGAGTAGTCGGGATATGCCAAGAATAAGTCAGGGGTTTTGCGAGATTCGCATAGTCTCTGACGAAACGCCTATAATACCCCGAAAGGCCAAGAAACGATCTCAGTTCCTTCAGAGTTCTAGGTTGTGGAAAATTAAGGATAGATGTAATCTTTACGGGATTAGTTTTAATACCGTTTGCTGATATAAGAAATCCTAAAAATTCGACCTCCGTTTCGAAGAATTTACACTTATCGATTTGAACCTTCATGTTTGCTTCGCGTAAAGTATTGAAAATGTCTTTAATGTGTCTAGCGTGTTGTGCTTCGTCCTCGCTATAGATGATAATGTCATCTATGTACATATGACAAGACTTCCCAATATACTGATGCAGTATATCGTCCAGAGTACGTTGGAAGATTGCTGGGGCATTTTTTAATCCGAACGGTAATCTTACGAACTCATACTTTCCGTTGTTAATTGAAAACGAAGTCTTTTCAATATCGGACTCCTTCAAAGGGATTTGGTGAAATCCGCTTTTCAGGTCTAGAACGGTGAAGAATCTGTTTTTACCCAGTTGCGCAATAACGTCGCTTATGTCCGGCATTAGATACCGATCAGCTATGGTAACAGCATTAAGTTTCCTATAGTCTATTACCATTCGATACTGTTTCATTTTGTGAAACACTTGACCGAAAGGAGGAATTTAGGTCTTGTGTTCGAGGTAAGGCAGGACAGTGATTCCTGTGTAAAGTGGAGGCGGCTTGAGAGGCAGTATCTGTACTCGGCTGAATGGTCGAGCTCGTTTGTGGGACTGACGAAAGATTTGGTTGAACATTTTGTTCTTCGATTTTCCTTCTTGTAAGAACCATTTTGTTTGGTGGTGTTAGATTTATCTATTATTTTGTAGAAGACTCACAATTCGTAGCAACAGGAAAAAATGTGTAGCGAAAATTAATTGCCGGTTTATAACGCGTTAAAATTTCGAAATATTCGGTTGGTAAACTTATCAAATAAAGAGATGAAGGAAAATATGGAAGAGACCGTAATTTATCGTAATTGTTGCTTATTCTATACTTGATACTATAAACTTTTTATAATTATTATTTTTTTTTTTAACAAATATTTTTTTTATTCTTGGCTAATATATTCTGCCTTGATACAATTACTTTTTCTATTCTTTGTTCACTTTCTTTGTTAACACTTTTAGTACTTTTTTCTTATAAATTTACTTCACTGCTTTAAATTTAATTTTCTTATGTTCTAAGTTTCGATTCCTTTCTTCCTTATATATTTTAATAATAAGGGGATTAATAATAAGGTGGGCATGGGCTTATGTACACAGGGCAAAGTTGCTGACTGCACCCAACCTGGTAGGATGCCAGCGCGATCCCTGTTTGTGCATAAGTCAAGTTGACATACAGCCTCCTCGTGGCGCCCCTGGATAGCCATCGCAACAACCGTTGTGTGGTGAACTAATGTATGCAGCGATCCCCCTCTGCCCGAGGGTCAAATAATGGGCCTGGCCTACCAGTTGTAGGTTGTGCGTGAGGTTGACTCCCTCACCACACAAAAAACCAACGGTTACGAACCGACAACAGGCCTCGGATATGGACGGATTCAAAGTTGACGACCCCAGCAAACGATCAAAGGACAATGATTTTCGGTTCTGCACGTGGAATGTGAGGTCCCTGAACAGACCACGTGCAGCCGATGAACTCGCGGAGGCCCTAGACTGCTACAAAGCAGATGTCACCGCCATCCAGGAGATGCGATGGGATGGGCCGGGCAAAAGGAAGATGAGAAACTGCGACATCTACTACGGTGATTGCTACAAAGAGGGAAGGCAGCGCTTATTTGGATGCGGATTCGTTGTTCGAGGCAGACTTAGGCAAAAAGTCTTAAGCTTTGATTATATCAGCGAGCGCCTCATAACAATCCGCATCAAGGCTAAATTCGGGAACATCAGCCTGATTTGCGCACACGCCCCGACGGAGGAGAAGGATGACGATAGCAAGGATGACTTCTATGATCTCCTAGAAAGAACATACGATCGATGCCCCAGCTATGACACCAAGATCGTTCTAGGAGATTTCAACGCACAGCTGGGCAAGGAAGAAATCTTTGCTAGAGTCATCGGAAAACACAGCCTGCACGACAACACATCCGGAAACGGACTCAGGCTGGTAGATTTCGCCTCGGGGCGTAACCTCTCTGTGATGAGCACGCGGTTCCCACACCTCAACATCCATAAGGGGACCTGGCGGTCTCCTGATCAATCAACCGTCAACCAGATTGATCACGTTGCGATCGACGTCAGACACTCCTCCAATATTCTCGATGTCCGAACGTTCCGAGGAGCCAACATCGACTCGGACCATTTCCTTGTTGTAGCCAAGGTAAGGATGAGGATATCGAGAGAAGTACGGAGTCGAGAAAGAACACTACGGTTTGACGTCGGAAAGCTACAATCGCAATCGACCGCTAGGAACTTTGCCGACCGAGTCTCCCTGAAACTCTCTGAAAGTTCGACGCTGCCTGCACATTCAATAGAAGAAGAATGGAAACGTTGTCAAAAAGCCATCAAAGAAGCTGCCACTGATGTGCTGGGTTTCACGACACCACCCAGAAGGAACCCATGGTTTGACGACGAGTGCAGGCAGGTACATGCAGCCAAGCAGGAGGCCTACAAGGCAACGCTGCATCGAACAACGAGAGCTGTTCGTGAGCTCTATGAACAGAAGAGAAGGGAAGAGCACCGGCTTCTCAGAAAGAAAAAGAAAGAGCATGAGAAGCGCGCGGTCGTGGAGATGGAGAGGTGTTACGACAGGAAGGAGGTCCGAAAGTTTTACCAAAAGGTAAAACAAGTATCAGGAAGATATAGACCTCGGACCGAAGCCTGCAGGGACGAAAATGGACAACTAGTAGTAGAATCGCAGTCGATGCTGAGAATTTGGAAAAATCATTTCTGTAGACTGTTTAACGGCGATGACGACACAAATTCCGCTGTCAGGCAGAATGTTTCACTCAATTTGGACGATGATGAACACGAATTCCGTCCCCCCGACTTAGACGAAGTTAAGATAGCGATATCTAGACTGAAGTCGAACAAAGCTGCTGGAGCGGACGGATTGTCCGCGGAATTGTTTAAGGCAGCTGGAGATGACCTGGTTGGGCGCATGCACCAGCTCATCTGTAAGATATGGTCGGAGGAAAGCATGCCCGATGAGTGGAATCTCAGCGTCGTTTGTCCGGTCCACAAGAAAGGAGACCCCTTTGACTGCGCCAACTATAGAGGGATCAGCCTCCTTAACATCGCTTATAAAATACTCTCTGCCGTTCTGTGTGAACGCCTGAAACCCTTTGTCAACAACCTGATAGGTCCTTATCAGTGCGGTTTCAGGCCAGGAAAGTCCACAATAGACCAAATATTTACACTTCGGCAGATCCTGGAAAAGACTCAAGAGATGCAGATCGACACCCACCACCTATTTGTCGATTTCAAGGCCGCATATGACAGCGTGCATAGAGATGAGCTATACAGCGCCATGTCTAGTTTTGACATTCCTGCCAAACTCGTCAGGCTGTGCAGGATGACGATGGAGAACTCTCGCTGCTCCATCAAGGTCGGTAACGAACTCACCGAGACCTTCAATGTCAAAAAAGGTTTTAGGCAAGGCGACACGCTGTCATGTGACTTCTTTAACATCATACTTGAGAAGATCGTGCGAAACTCTAACGTCAACACCCGAGGCACGATCTTCCAAAAGTCCGTTCAACTGCTTGCATACGCGGACGACATTGACGTGATTGGACGAACACAGCGAGCCGTCAATGAGGCGTTTGCTGGCATTGAAGCGGAAGCGGCTAAAATGGGTCTAGCGGTAAACCAGGGCAAAACAAAGTATATGCTGTCATCACGAAAGGACGCACAACACCGACGTCTCGCACAGAGCGTCATATTGGGCAGCAGAAACTTTGAGGTAGTCAAGGACTTCGTCTACCTAGGCTCCGGAGTAAATAGGGACAACAACACCAGTACCGAGATCAAGCGCAGAATTACTCTTGCCAATCGCTGTTTCTTTGGGCTCAAGAGGCAATTGAGTAACAGAGCCATCTCTCGAAACACCAAATTGACCTTGTATAAAACCCTGATCATCCCAGTCCTGCTCTATGGCGCAGAGACATGGACGCTATTGAAAGCGGATGAAGAAGCTCTTGGTTGTTTTGAGAGAAAAGTTCTGCGTACGATCTTTGGTCCTGTTTGCGTTGATGGCGTTTGGAGGAGAAGGTTCAACCACGAACTATACGGGCTGTACAGCGGCATGCACCTAGTTAAGCGTCTTCGGATCCAACGCTTAAGATGGCTAGGTCATGTAGAGCGGATGGACACCACAGCTCCGGCCCGAAGAGTCTTCGACACCGAGCCATTGGGACAGCGCAACAGAGGACGTCCTCGCACTAGATGGCGCACACAAGTGGAAAAGGACCTCAACCAACTTGGTGTGCGCAACTGGAGGCAGCTGGCGAAAGATCGTGCTGGCTGGAGAGGCATGTTGGTCGAGGCCCAGATCCACCCCGGACTGTAGCGCCAATCGAAGAAGAAGAAGGATTAATAATAATGGGTCATTAATTAAAAAAATAAAACTTCCTTACGAAAGAAACAGCAATACTTTCTGCATGTTGATCTATGTCCCAGGAAATTCTTCTTGAGTTCGTTTTCCTGTAGCGGGTGGTGAGGCTGGCTTTTTCCAAGCTTCCGTTTTGTCCACTGTCACTGTGGCCTGTTTCGGGGCCTTTAATTTCAGCACTGAAACCCCGTACATTCAAACTAAGATTAAAATACAATATTTCTTATTCTACTTTAAATACTATTCCACATGCTCCAGGCATGCACCCAGCAGCGAGCGCGTTCCCACAGGTATTCTCCGATTACCGTTACCGTACGATGGAGTGCACGGCATTGCACAGGTGTCAAACGGTCCAGACGTTGTGTCAGCATTTAGGTGTGGTGAGAACGGAAATTGCTGTTGGAGGAATTAAATATTTGCGTTCTTGCACACATGTAATGACGTTTTCATAAGTGCATAAGTCGAATCTGAGACACTGACACTCATTGGGATCAATCGACATTTTTGTGCATGTCGCTTGTGCACGCTTGTAATGACTTTTTATAGGTGTTTAAATCTATGGGCGACTATGGGCGACCTAGACATTTTTGGGCATGTCACTTGTGCACACTTATAATGACGTTTTCATATGTGTTCAGGTGTATAGGTCGAAACTGAGACACTTTTAATCACTGGGCGACAGCAACATTTTTGTGCATGTCACTTGCGCACGATTGTAATGACATTTTCATAGGTGTTTAAACCGAATCTTAGACGTTGAAACCCATTGGGTGACGCAGACATTTCTGGGCATGTCACTTGCGCACACTTGTAATGACGTTTTCATAGGTTTTCAGGTGTTTTAATCGAATCTTGGACACTGACACGTATTGGGCGACATCGACATTTTTGTGCATGTCACTTGTGCACTCTTGTAATGACTTTTCATAGGTGTTTAAATCTATGGGCGACTATGGGCGACCTAGACTTTTTGGGCATGTCACTTGTGCACCTTATAATGACGTTTTCATAGGTGTTCAGGTGTCTAGGTCGAAGCTGAGACACTTTTAATCACTGGGCGACAGCAACATTTTGTGCATGTCACTTGTGCACACATTAAATGACGTTGTCAAAGTCGATAAGTCGAATTTGAGACACTGACACTCATTGGGAAAATCGACATTTTTGTGCATGGCACTTGTGCACGCTTGTAATGACGTTTTCATAGGTGTTTAAACCGAATCTTAGACGTTGAAACCCATTGGGTGACGCAGACATTTCTGGGCATGTCACTAGCGCACACTTGTTATGACGTTTTCATAGGTTTTCAGGTATTTTAATCGAATCTTGGACACTGACACTTATTGGGCGACATCGACATTTTTGTGCATGTCACTTGTGCACGCTTGTAATGACGTTTTCATAGTTGTGTTAATAGAATCTTGGACACTGACACTTATTGGGCGACATCGACATTTTTGTGCATGTCTTTTGTGCACGCTTGTAATGACATTTTCATAGGTGCTTAAATCGAATCATAGACGCTGAAGCTCTATGGGCGACGTAGACATTTTTGGGCATGTCACTTGTGCACGCTTGTTATGACGCTTTCATTGGTGCTTAAATCAAATCTGATACATTGAAACTCTTTGCACAAGTGACATGCACAAAAATGTCGATACACACTTAATGATACACTGACACTCATTGGGCGACATCGACATTTTTGTGTATGTCACTTGTGCACACTTGTAATGACGTTTTCATAGTTGTTTTAATCGAATCGTGGACACTGACACTTATTGGGCGACATCGACATATTTGTGCATGTCACTTGTGCACACTTGTAATGACGTTTTCATAGGTGTTCAGGTGTATAGGTCGAAGCTGAGACACTTTTACTCACTGGGCGACAGCAATATTTTTGTGCATGTCATTTATGTACACTTGTAATGACGTTTCTATAGGTGTTTAGACACTTACTTTCATTAGGTGACATCAACATTTTTGTGCTTGGCACTTGTGCACACTTGTCCTGACGTTTTCATAGGTGCTTCAATCGAATCTGATACATTGACACTCTTTGCACAAGTGACATGCACAAAAATGTCAATACACACTGAATGATACACTGACACTCATTGGGCGACATCGACATTTTTCTGAATGTCACTTGTGCATGCTTGTAATGACATTTTCATAGGTGTTTAAATCGAAGATTCGGCGCTGAAACCCATTGGGCGATGTAGACATTTTTGAGCATGTCACTTGTGCACACTTGTAATGACGTTTTCATAGGTGCATAAGTCGAATCTTAGACAGTGACACTTGTTGGGCGACATAGTTCCTTTTGTGCATGTCACATGTGCACACATTAAATGACGTTGTCAAAGGTGTATAATTCGAATTTGAGACACTGACACTCATTGGGAAAATTAACATTTTTGTGCATGTCACTTGCGCACGATTGTAATGACATTTTCATAGGTGTTTAAACCGAATCTTAGACGTTGAAACCCATTGGGTGACGCAGACATTTCTGGGCATGTCACTTGCGCACACTTGTTATGACGTTTTCATAGGTTTTCAGGTATTTTAATCGAATCTTAAACACTGACACTTATTGGGCGACATCGACATTTTTGTGCATGTCACTTGTGCACGCTTGTAATGACTTTTCATAGGTGTTTAAATCTATGGGCGACTATGGGCGACCTAGACATTTTTGGGCATGTCACTTGTGCACACTTATAATGACGTTTTCATAGTTGTTTTAATCAAATCTTAGACACTGACATTTATTGGGCGACATCGACATTTTTGTGCATGTCACTTGTGCATACTTGTCATGACGTTTTCATAGGTGCTTAAATCGAATCTTATACATTGACACTCTTTGCACAAGTGACAAGCACAAAAATGTCGATGTCGCCAGGTGTTAGGTGTTTAAATCGAATCTGATACACTGACACTCTTTGGGCGACGTCTACATTTTTGTGCACGCTTGTCATGACGTTTCTATAGGTGTTTAGACACTTACTTTCATTAGGTGACATCGACATTTCTGTGCATGTCACTTGTGCACACTTGTCATGACGTTTTCATAGGTGCTTAAATTTAATCTTATACATTGACACTCTTTGCATAAGTGACAAGCACAAAAATGTCGATGTCGCCCAGGTGTTAGGTGTTTAAATTGAATCTGATACACTGACACTCATTGGGCGACATCGATATTTTTGTGCATGTCACTTGTGCACGCTTGTCATGACGTTTTCATAGGTGTTTAAATCGAATCTGATAAATTGACACTCATTGGGCGACACCGACATTTTTGTGCATGTCACTTGCGCGCACTTGTAATGACGTTTTCATAGGTGCTTAAATCGAAACTTAGACATTTTTTTGCATATCACTTGTGCACACTTGTTATGACGTTTTCATTGGTGCTTAAATCAAATCTGATACATTGACACTCTTTGCACAAGTGACATGCACAAAAATGTCGATACACAATTAATGATACACTGACACTCATTGGGCGACATCGGCATTTTTGTGCATGTCACTTGTGCACGCTTGTAATGACATTTTCATAGGTGTTTAATTCGAATCTTAGACGCTGAAGCCCTATGGGCGACGCAGACATTTTTGGGCATGTCACTTGTGCACACTTGTAATGACGTTTTCATAGGTGTTCAGGTGTATAGGTCGAAGCTGAGACACTTTTACTCAGTGGGCGACAGCAACATTTTTGTGCATGTCATTTGTGTACACTTGTTATGACGTTTCTATAGGTGTTTAGACACTTACTTTCATTAGGTGACATCGACATTTCTGTGCATGTCACTTGTGCACGCTTGTCATGACGTTTTCATAGGTGTTTAAATCGAATCTGCTACATTGACACTCTTTGGGCGACAGCGACATTTTTGTGCATGTCACTTGCGCACACATGTAATGACGTTTCCATAGGTGTTTTAATCGAATCTTAGACACTGACACTTATTGGGCAACATCGACATTTTTGTGCACTTCACTTGTGCACGCTTGTAATGACATTTTCATAGGTGTTTAAATCGAATCTTAGACGCTGAAACCCTATGGGCGACGTAGACATTTTTGGGCATGTCACTTGTGCACACTTGTAATGACGTTTCTATAGGTGCTTAGAAATTTACTTTCATTAGGTGACGTCAACATTTTTGTGCATGTCACTTGTGCACGCTTGTCATGACGTTTTCAGAGGTGTTTAAATCGAATCTGATACATTGACACTCTTTGGGCGACACCGACATTTTTGTGCATCTCACTTGCGCACACTTGGAATAGCGTTTTCATGGGTGTTTAAATCGAAACTAAGACATTTTTTTGCATATCACTTGTGCACACTTGTTATGACGTTTTCATTGGTGCTTAAATCAAATCTGATACATTGACACTCTTTGGGCGACATCAACATGTTTGTGCATGTCACTTGCGCACACTTGTAATGACGTTTTCATAGTTGTTTTAATCGATTTTGTTATGACACTCATTGAGCGACATCGACATTTTTGTGCATGTCACTTGTGCACGCTTGTCATGACGTTTTTGATTTTGTTATGACACTCATTGAGCGACATCGACATTTTTGTGCATGTCACTTGTGCACGCTTGTCATGACGTTTTCATAGGTGTTTAAATCGAATCTGCTACATTGACACTCTTTGGGCGACAGCGACATTTTTGTGCATGTCACTTGTGCACACTTGTAATGACGTTTTCATAGTTGTTTTAATAGAATCTTAGACGCTGAAACCCTATGGGCGACGTAGACATTTTTGGGCATGTCAACTGTGCACACTTGTAATGACGTTTCTATAGGTGTTTGAATCGAATCATAGACGCTGAAGCCCTATGGGCGACATTGACATTTTTGTGCATGTCACTTGTGCACGCTTGTAATGACATTTTCATAGGTGTTTAAATCGAATCTTAGACGCTGAAGCCCTATGGGCGACGTAGACATTTTTGGGCATGTCACTTGTGCACACTTGTAATGACATTTTCATAGGTGTTCAGGTGTATAGGTCGAAGCTGAGAAACTTTTACTCACTGGGCGACAGCAACATTTTTGTGCATGTCATTTGTGTACACTTGTAATGACGTTTCTATAGGTGTTAAGACACTTACTTTCATTAGGTGACATCGACATTTCTGTGCTTGTCACTTGTGCACACTTGTCATGACGTTTTCATAGGTGCTTAAATCGAATCTGATACATTGACACTCTTTGGGCGACACCGACATTTTTGTGCATGTCACTTGCGCACATTTGTAATGTCGTTTTTATAGGTGCATAAGTCGAATCTGAGATACTGACACTCATTGGGCGAGATCGATATTTTCGTACATGTCATTTGTGCACACTTGTATAGACGTTTTCATAGGTGCTTGAACCGAATCTGATACACTGACACTCATTGGGCGACATCGATATTTTTGTGCATGTCGCTTGTGCACGCTTGTCATCACGTTTTCATAGGGGTTTAAATCGAATCTGATACATTGACACTCTTTGGGCGACAGCGACATTTTGGTGCATGTCACTTGCGCACACTTGTAATGAAGTTTTCATAGTTGTTTTAATAGAATCTTAGACGCTGAAGCCCTATGGGCGACGTAGACATTTTTGGGCATGTCACTTGTGCACACTTGTAATGACGTTTTCATAGGTGTTCAGGTGTATAAGTCGAAGCTGAGACACTTTTACTCACTGGACAACAGCAACATTTTTGTGCATGTCATTTGTGTACACTTGTAATGACGTTTCTATAGGTGTTTGAATCGAATCATAGACGCTGAAGCCCTATGGGCGACATCGACATTTTTGTGCATGTCACTTGTGCACGCTTGTCATGACGTTTTTGATTTTGTTATGACACTCATTGAGCGACATCGACATTTTTGTGCATGTCACTTGTGCACGCTTGTCATGACGTTTTCATAGGTGTTTAAATCGAATCTGCTACATTGACACTCTTTGGGCGACAGCGACATTTTTGTGCATGTCACTTGTGCACACTTGTAATGACGTTTTCATAGTTGTTTTAATAGAATCTTAGACGCTGAAACCCTATGGGCGACGTAGACATTTTTGGGCATGTCAACTGTGCACACTTGTAATGACGTTTCTATAGGTGTTTGAATCGAATCATAGACGCTGAAGCCCTATGGGCGACATTGACATTTTTGTGCATGTCACTTGTGCACGCTTGTAATGACATTTTCATAGGTGTTTAAATCGAATCTTAGACGCTGAAGCCCTATGGGCGACGTAGACATTTTTGGGCATGTCACTTGTGCACACTTGTAATGACATTTTCATAGGTGTTCAGGTGTATAGGTCGAAGCTGAGAAACTTTTACTCACTGGGCGACAGCAACATTTTTGTGCATGTCATTTGTGTACACTTGTAATGACGTTTCTATAGGTGTTAAGACACTTACTTTCATTAGGTGACATCGACATTTCTGTGCTTGTCACTTGTGCACACTTGTCATGACGTTTTCATAGGTGCTTAAATCGAATCTGATACATTGACACTCTTTGGGCGACACCGACATTTTTGTGCATGTCACTTGCGCACATTTGTAATGTCGTTTTTATAGGTGCATAAGTCGAATCTGAGATACTGACACTCATTGGGCGAGATCGATATTTTCGTACATGTCATTTGTGCACACTTGTATAGACGTTTTCATAGGTGCTTGAACCGAATCTGATACACTGACACTCATTGGGCGACATCGATATTTTTGTGCATGTCGCTTGTGCACGCTTGTCATCACGTTTTCATAGGGGTTTAAATCGAATCTGATACATTGACACTCTTTGGGCGACAGCGACATTTTGGTGCATGTCACTTGCGCACACTTGTAATGACGTTTTCATAGTTGTTTTAATAGAATCTTAGACGCTGAAACCCTATGGGCGACGTAGACATTTTTGGGCATGTCAACTGTGCACACTTGTAATGACGTTTCTATAGGTGTTTGAATCGAATCATAGACGCTGAAGCCCTATGGGCGACATTGACATTTTTGTGCATGTCACTTGTGCACGCTTGTAATGACATTTTCATAGGTGTTTAAATCGAATCTTAGACGCTGAAGCCCTATGGGCGACGTAGACATTTTTGGGCATGTCACTTGTGCACACTTGTAATGACATTTTCATAGGTGTTCAGGTGTATAGGTCGAAGCTGAGAAACTTTTACTCACTGGGCGACAGCAACATTTTTGTGCATGTCATTTGTGTACACTTGTAATGACGTTTCTATAGGTGTTAAGACACTTACTTTCATTAGGTGACATCGACATTTCTGTGCTTGTCACTTGTGCACACTTGTCATGACGTTTTCATAGGTGCTTAAATCGAATCTGATACATTGACACTCTTTGGGCGACACCGACATTTTTGTGCATGTCACTTGCGCACATTTGTAATGTCGTTTTTATAGGTGCATAAGTCGAATCTGAGATACTGACACTCATTGGGCGAGATCGATATTTTCGTACATGTCATTTGTGCACACTTGTATAGACGTTTTCATAGGTGCTTGAACCGAATCTGATACACTGACACTCATTGGGCGACATCGATATTTTTGTGCATGTCGCTTGTGCACGCTTGTCATCACGTTTTCATAGGGGTTTAAATCGAATCTGATACATTGACACTCTTTGGGCGACAGCGACATTTTGGTGCATGTCACTTGCGCACACTTGTAATGAAGTTTTCATAGTTGTTTTAATAGAATCTTAGACGCTGAAGCCCTATGGGCGACGTAGACATTTTTGGGCATGTCACTTGTGCACACTTGTAATGACGTTTTCATAGGTGTTCAGGTGTATAAGTCGAAGCTGAGACACTTTTACTCACTGGACAACAGCAACATTTTTGTGCATGTCATTTGTGTACACTTGTAATGACGTTTCTATAGGTGTTTAGACACTTACTTTCATTAGGTGAAATCGACATTTCTGTGCTTGTCACTTGCGCACACTTGTAATGACGTTTTCATAGGTGTTTAAATCGAAACTTAGACATTTTTTTGCATATCACTTGTGCACACTTGTTATGACGTTTTCATTGGTGCTTAAATCAAATCTGATACATTGACACTCTGGGCGACATCGACACGTTTGTGCATGTCACTTGCGCACATTTGTAATGTCGTTTTTATAGGTGCATAAGTCGAATCTGAGATACTGACACTCATTGGGCGAGATCGATATTTTCGTACATGTCATTTGTGCACACTTGTCATGACGTTTTCATAGGGGCTTAAATCGAATCTGATACATTGACACTCTTTGGGCGACAGCGACATTTTTGTGCATGTCACTTGCGCACACTTGTAATGACGTTTTCATAGTTGTTTTAATAGAATCTTAGACGCTGAAGCCCTATGGGCGACGTAGACATTTTTGGGTATGTCACTTGTGCACACTTGTAATGACGTTTTCATAGGTGTTCAGGTGTATAAGTCGAAGCTGAGACACTTTTACTCACTGGACAACAGCAACATTTTTGTGCATGTCATTTGTGTACGCTTGTAATGACGTTTCTATAGGTGTTTAGACAGTTACTTTCATTAGGTGACATCGACATTTTTGTGCATGTCACTTGTGCACGCTTGTCATGACGTTTTCATTGGTTTTTAAATCGAATCTGAATCTATACTGCTATTTTTATATATATACTGCGCTGAAACCCGCATTTCCTAAATTGCTATGAAAGTTTTTGATCTTTAACCAACTTTTTCCTGTGATTTTTACTAGTTTCTTCTTTTCATATAACTTTTTCTGCTCTTTTACCTACATTTTTCATGGAAAATCTGATTATTTTCTCAATATTTTTATATTATTTTATTTTATATTCTGATACATTTTATATTCTGATACATTGACACTCTTTGGGCGACACCGACATTTTTGAGCATGTCACTTGTACACACTTGTAATGACGTTTTCATAGGTGTTTAAATCGAATCTTATACATTGACACTCTTTGCACAAGTGACAGGCACAAAAATGTCGATGATGACATCGACATTTTTGTGCACTTCACTTGTGCACGCTTGTAATGACATTTTCAAAGGTGTTCAGGTGTATAAGTCGAAGCTGAGACACTTTTACTCACTGGGCGACAGCAACATTTTTGTGCATGTCATTTGTGTACACTTGTAATGACGTTTCTTTAGGCGTTTAGACACTTACTTTCATTAGGTGACATCGACATTTTTGTGCATGTCACTTGTGCACACTTGTAATGACGTTTTCATAGGTGTTCAGGTGTATAAGTCGAAGCTGAGACACTTTTACTCACTGGGCGACAGCAACATTTTTGTGCATGTCACTTGTGCACACATTAAATGACGTTGTCAAAGTCGATAAGTCGAATTTGAGACACTGACACTCATTGGGAAAATCGACATTTTTGTGCATGGCACTTGTGCACGCTTGTAATGACGTTTTCATAGGTGCATAAGTCGAATCTGAGATACTGACACTCATTGGGCGACATCGACATTTTTGTGCATGTCACTTGCGCACACTTGTTATGACGTTTTCATATGTGTTTTAATCGAATCTTAGACACTGACACTTATTGGGCGACATCGACATTTTTGTGCATGTCACTTGTACACGCTTATAATGATTTAAATCGAATCTGAGACGCTGAAACCCTATGGGCGACGTAGACATTTTTGGGCATGTCACTTGTGCGCACTTGTAATGACGATTCTATAGGGGTATAGACACTTACTTTCATTAGGTGACATCAACATTTTTGTGCATGTCATTTGTGTACACTTGTAATGACGTTTCTATAGGTGTTTAGACACTTACTTTCATTAGGTGAAATCGACATTTTTGTGCATGTCACTTGTGCACACTTGTCCTGACGTTTTCATAGGTGCTTCAATCGAATCTGATACATTGACACTCTTTGCACAAGTGACATGAACACAAATGTCGATACACACTGAATGATACACTGACACTCATTGGGCGACATCGAAATTTTTGTGCATGTCACTTGTGCACGCTCGTCATGACGTTTTCATAGGTGTTTAAATCGAATCTGATACATTGACACTCTTTGCACAAGTGACATGAACACAAATGTCGATACACACTGAATGATATACTGACACTCATTGGGCGACATCAACATTTTTGTGCGTGTCACTTGTGCACGCTTGTTATGACGTTTTCATAGGTGTTTAAATCGAATCTGATACACTGACACTCATTGGGCGACATCGACATTTTTCTGAATGTCACTTGTGCATGCTTGTAGTGACATTTTCATAGGTGTTTAAATCGAAGATTCGACGCTGAAACCCATTGGGCGATGTAGACATTTTTGAGCATGTCACTTGTGCACACTTGTAATGACGTTTTCATAGGTGCATAAGTCGAATCTTAGACAGTGACACTCGTTGGGCGACATAGTTACTTTTGTGCATGTCACTTGTGCACGCATTAAATGACGTTGTCAAAGGTGTATAAGTCGAATTTGAGACAGTGACACTCATTGGGCGACATCGACATATATGGAATGTCACTTCTGCATGCTTGTAATGACATTTTCATAGGTGTTTAAATAGAATCTTAGACGCTGAAACCCATTGGGCGACGTAGACATTTTTTGGCATGTCACTTGTGCACACTTGTAATGACTTTTTCATAGGTGCATAAATCGAATCTGATACATTGACACTCTTTGGGCAACGTCAACTTTTTTGTGCATGTCACATGTGCACACTTGTAATGACGTTTTCATAGTTGCAAAAGTCGAATCTGAGGTACTGACACTCATTGGGCGAGATCGATATTTTCGTACATCTCATTTGTACACACTTGTAATGACGTTTTCATAGGTGCTTAAATCGAATCTTAGACAGTGACACTCGTTGGGCGACATAGTTACTTTTGTGCATGTCACTTGTTTTCATAAGCTACAGTTTTTGGTCATGTCACTTGTGCACACTTGTAACGTCGTTTTCGTAGGTGCATATGTCGAATCTTAGACAGTAACACTCGTTGGGCGACTTACTTACTTTTGTGCATGTCACTTGTGCACACATTAAATGACGTTGTCAAAGGTGTATAAGTCGAATTTGAGACACTAACACTCATTGGGAAACATCGACATTTTTGTGCATGTCACTTGTGCACGCTTGTAATGACATTTTCATAGGTGTTTAAATCTAATCTTAGACGTTGAAACCCATTGGGCGACGTAGACATTTTTGAACATGTCACTTGTGCACACCTGTAATGACGTTTCATAGGTGCATAAGTCGAATCTTAGACAGTGAAACTCGTTGGAGACATAGTTACTTGTGTGTATGTCACTTGTGCACATATTAAATGACGTTGTCAAAGGTGTATAAGTCGAATTTGAGACACTTTTGTGCATGTCACTTGTGCACGCTTGTCATGACGTTTTCATAGGTGTTTAAATCGAATCTGATACAGTGACACTCTTTGCACAAGTGACATGAACACAAATGTCGATACACACTGAATGATATACTGACACTCATTGGGCAACATCGACATTTCTGTGCATGTCACTTGTGCACTCTTGTTATGACGTTTTCATAGGTGTTTAAATCGAATCTGATACACTGACACTCATTGGGCGACATCGACATTTTTCTGAATGTCACTTGTGCATGCTTGTAATGACATTTTCATAGGTGTTTAAATCGAAGATTCGGCGCTGAAACCCATTGGGCGATGTAGACATTTTTGAGCATGTCACTTGTGCACACTTGTAATGACGTTTTCATAGGTGCATAAGTCGAATCTTAGACAGTGACACTCGTTGGGCGACATAGTTACTTGTGTGTATGTCACTTGTGCACGCATTAAATGACGTTGTCAAAGGTGTCTACGTCGAATTTGAGACACTGACACTCATTGGGCGACGTCGACATATATGGAATGTCACTTCTGCATGCTTGTAATGACATTTTCATAGGTGTTTAAATCGAATCTTAGACGCTGAAACCCATTAAGCGACGAAGACATTGTTGGGCATGTCACTTGCGCACACTTGTAATGACGTTTTTGTAGGTGCATAAGTCGAATCTGAGACACTGACACCCATTGAAAGCAATCGACATGTTTGTGCATGTCGCTTGTTCACACTTGTAACGACGTTTTCGATGGTGCATAAATCGAATCTGATACATTGACACTCTTTGGGCAACGTCAACTTTTCTGTGCATGTCACATGTGCACACTTGTAATGACGTTTTCATAGTTGCATAAGTCGAATCTTAGACAGTGACACTCGTTGGGCGACATAGTTACTTTTGTGCATGTCACTTGTTTTCATAAGCTACAGTTTTTGGGCATGTCACTTGTGCACACCTGTCGTGACGTTTTCATAGGTGTTTAAATCGAATCTGATACATTGACACTCTTTGGACGACAGCGACATTTTTGTGCATGTCACTTGCGCACACCTGTCATGACGTTTTCATAGGTGTTTTAATCGAATCTGATACATTGACACTCTTTGGGCGACCGCGACATTTTTGTGAATGTCACTTGCGCACACTTGTAATGACGTTTTCATAGGTGTTTTAATCGAATCTTAGACACTGACACTTATTGGGCGATATCGACATTTTTGTGCATGTCACTTGTACATGCTTGTTATGACGTTTTCATAGGTGTTTAAATCGAATCTGATACACTGACACTCATTGGGCGACATCGACATTTTTCTGAATGTCACTTGTGCATGCTTGTAATGACATTTTCATAGGTGTTTAAATCGAAGATTCGGCGCTGAAACCCATTGGGCGATGTAGACATTTTTGAGCATGTCACTTGTGCACACTTGTAATGACGTTTTCATAGGTGCATAAGTCGAATCTTAGACAGTGACACTCGTTGGGCGACATAGTTACTTTTGTGCATGTCACTTGTGCACGCATTAAATGACGTTGTCAAAGGTGTCTACGTCGAATTTGAGACACTGACACTCATTGGGCGACATCGACATATATGGAATGTCACTTCTGCATGCTTGTAATGACATTTTCATAGGTGTTTAAATCGAATCTTAGACGCTGAAACCCATTAAGCGACGAAGACATTGTTGAGCATGTCACTTGCGCACACTTGTAATGACGTTTTTGTAGGTGCATAAGTCGAATCTGAGTCACTGACACCCATTGAAAGCAATCGACATGTTTGTGCATGTCGCTTGTTCACACTTGTAACGACGTTTTCGATGGTGCATAAATCGAATCTGATACATTGACACTCTTTGGGCAACGTCAACTTTTCTGTGCAAGTCACATGTGCACACTTGTAATGACGTTTTCATAGTTGCATAAGTCGAATCTTAGACAGTGACACTCGTTGGGCGACATAGTTACTTTTGTGCATGTCACTTGTTTTCATAAGCTACAGTTTTTGGGCATGTCACTTGTGCACACCTGTCGTGACGTTTTCATAGGTGTTTAAATCGAATCTGATACATTGACACTCTTTGGACGACAGCGACATTTTTGTGCATGTCACTTGCGCACACCTGTCATGACGTTTTCATAGGTGTTTTAATCGAATCTGATACATTGACACTCTTTGGGCGACCGCGACATTTTTGTGAATGTCACTTGCGCACACTTGTAATGACGTTTTCATAGGTGTTTTAATCGAATCTTAGACACTGACACTTATTGGGCGATATCGACATTTTTGTGCATGTCACTTGTACATGCTTGTTATGACGTTTTCATAAGTGTTTAAATCGAATCTGATACACTGACACTCATTGGGCGACATCGACATTTTTGTGTATGTCACTTGTGCACACTTGTAATGACGTTTTCATAGTTGTTTTAATCGAATCGTGGACACTGACACTTATTGGGCGACATCGACATTTTTGTGCATGTCACTTGTGCACACTTGTAATGACGTTTTCATAGGTGCTCAGGTGTATAGGTCGAAGCTGAGACACTTTTACTCACTGGGCGACAGCAATATTTTTGTGCATGTCATTTATGTACACTTGTAATGACGTTTCTATAGGTGTTTAGACACTTACTTTCATTAGGTGACATCAACATTTTTGTGCATGTCATTTGTGTACACTTGTAATGACGATTCTATAGGTGTTTAGACACTTACTTTCATTAGGTGACATCAACATTTTTGTGCATGTCATTTGTGTACACTTGTAATGACGTTTCTATAGGTGTTTAGACACTTACTTTCATTAGGTGAAATCGACATTTTTGTGCATGTCACTTGTGCACACTTGTCCTGACGTTTTCATAGGTGCTTCAATCGAATCTGATACATTGACACCCTTTGCACAAGTGACATGCACAAAAATGTCGATACACACTGAATGATACACTGACACTCATTGGGCGACATCGACATTTTTGTGCATGTCACTTGTGCACGCTTGTCATGACGTTTTCAGAGGTGTTTAAATCGAATCTGATACATTGACACTCTTTGGGCGACACCGACATTTTTGTGCATCTCACTTGCGCACACTTGTAATAGCGTTTTCATGGGTGTTTAAATCGAATCTTAGACAGTGACACTCGTTGTTCGACATAGTTACTTTTGTGCATGTCACTTGTTTTCATAAGCTACAGTTTTTCGGCATGTCACTTGTGCACACCTGTCGTGACGTTTTCATAGGTGTTTAAATCGAATCTGATACATTGACACTCTTTGGACGACAGCGACATTTTTGTGCATGTCACTTGCACACACCTGTCATGACGTTTTCATAGGTGTTTTAATCGAATCTGATACATTGACACTCTTTGGGCAACGTCAACTTTTTTGTGCATGTCACATGTGCACACTTGTAATGACGTTTTCATAGTTGCATAAGTCGAATCTTAGACAGTGACACTCGTTGGGCGACATAGTTACTTCTGTGCATGTCACTTGTTTTCATAAGCTACAGTTTTTGGGCATGTCACTTGTGCACACCTGTCGTGACGTTTTCATAGGTGTTTAAATCGAATCTGATACATTGACACTCTTTGGACGACAGCGACATTTTTGTGCATGTCACTTGCGCACACCTGTCATGACGTTTTCATAGGTGTTTTAATCGAATCTGATACATTGACACTCTTTGGGCGACCGCGACATTTTTGTGAATGTCACTTGCGCACACTTGTAATGACGTTTTCATAGGTGTTTTAATCGAATCTTAGACACTGACACTTATTGGGCGATATCGACATTTTTGTGCATGTCACTTGTACATGCTTGTTATGACGTTTTCATAGGTGTTTAAATCGAATCTGATACACTGACACTCATTGGGCGACATCGACATTTTTGTGTATGTCACTTGTGCACACTTGTAATGACGTTTTCATAGTTGTTTTAATCGAATCGTGGACACTGACACTTATTGGGCGACATCGACATTTTTGTGCATGTCACTTGTGCACACTTGTAATGACGTTTTCATAGGTGCTCAGGTGTATAGGTCGAAGCTGAGACACTTTTACTCACTGGGCGACAGCAATATTTTTGTGCATGTCATTTATGTACACTTGTAATGACGTTTCTATAGGTGTTTAGACACTTACTTTCATTAGGTGACATCAACATTTTTGTGCATGTCATTTGTGTACACTTGTAATGACGATTCTATAGGTGTTTAGACACTTACTTTCATTAGGTGACATCAACATTTTTGTGCATGTCATTTGTGTACACTTGTAATGACGTTTCTATAGGTGTTTAGACACTTACTTTCATTAGGTGAAATCGACATTTTTGTGCATGTCACTTGTGCACACTTGTCCTGACGTTTTCATAGGTGCTTCAATCGAATCTGATACATTGACACTCTTTGCACAAGTGACATGCACAAAAATGTCGATACACACTGAATGATACACTGACACTCATTGGGCGACATCGACATTTTTGTGCATGTCACTTGTGCACGCTTGTCATGACGTTTTCATAGGTGTTAAAATCGAATCTGATACATTGACACTCTTTGGGTGACAGCGACATTTTTGTGCATGTCACCTGCGCACACTTGTCATGACGTTTTCATAGGTCTTTTAATCGAATCTTAGACACTGACACTTATTGGGCGACATCGATATTTCTGTGCATGTCACTTGTGCACGCTTGTAATGACATTTTCATAGGTGTTTAAATCGAATCTTAGACGCCGAAGCCCTATGGGCGACGTAGACATTTTTGGGCATGTCACTTGTGCACACTTGTAATGACGTTTTCATAGGTCTTCAGGTGTATAGGTGGAAGTTGAGACACTTTTACTCACTGGGCGACAGCAACATTTTTGTGCATGTCATTTGTGTACACTTGTAATGACGTTTCTATAGGTGTTTAGACACTTACTTTCATTAGGTGACATCGACATTTCTGTGCATGTCACTTGTGCACACTTGTCACGACGTTTTCATTGGTGCTTAAATCGAATCTTATACATTGACACTCTTTCCACAAGTGACAAGCACAAAAATGTCGATGGCGCCCAGGTGTTAGGTGTTTAAATTGAATCTGATACACTGACACTCATTGGGCGACATCGACATTTTTGTGCATGTCACTTGTGCACGCTTGTCATGACGTTTTCAGAGGTGTTTAAATCGAATCTGATACATTGACACTCTTTGGGCGACACCGACATTTTTGTGCATCTCACTTGCGCACACTTGTAATAGCGTTTTCATGGGTGTTTAAATCGAATCTTAGACAGTGACACTCGTTGTTCGACATAGTTACTTTTGTGCATGTCACTTGTTTTCATAAGCTACAGTTTTTCGGCATGTCACTTGTTCACACCTGTCGTGACGTTTTCATAGGTGTTTAAATCGAATCTGATACATTGACACTCTTTGGACGACAGCGACATTTTTGTGCATGTCACTTGCGCACACCTGTCATGACGTTTTCATAGGTGCTCAGGTGTATAGGTCGAGGCTGGGACACTTTTACTCACTGGGCGACAGCAATATTTTTGTGCATGTCATTTATGTACACTTGTAATGACGTTTCTATAGGTGTTTAGACACTTACTTTCATTAGGTGACATCAACATTTTTGTGCATGTCATTTGTGCACACTTGTAATGACGTTTCTATAGGTGCTTAGAAATTTACTTTCATTAGGTGACGTCAACATTTTTGTGCATGTCATTTGTGTACACTTGTAATGACGTTTCCATAGGTGCTTAGACACTTACTTTCATTAGGTGACATCGACATTTTTGTGCATGTCACTTGTGCACGCTTGTCATGACGTTTTCATAGGTTTTTAAATCGAATCTGAATCTATACTGCTATTTTAATATATATACTGCGCTGAAACCCGCATTTCCTGAACTACTATGAACGTTTTTGATCTTTAACCAACTTTTTCCTGTGATTTTTACTAGTTTCTTCTTTTCATATAACTTTTTCTGCTCTTTTACCTACATTTTTCATGGAAAATCTGATTATTTTCTCAATATTTTTATATTATATATATATGTATATATACTGCGCTAAACCCGCATTTCCTGAACTACTATGAAAGTTTTTGATCTTTAACCAACTTTTTCCTGTGATTTTTACTAGTTTCTTCTTTTCATATAACTTTTTCTGCTCTTTTACCTACATTTTTCATGGAAAATCTGATTATTTTCTCAATATTTTTATTTTATTTTATTTTATATTCTGATACATTTTATATTCTGATACATTGACACTCTTTGGGCGACAGCGACATTTTTGTGCATGTCACTTGCGCACACATGTAATGACGTTTTCATAGGTGTTTAAATCGAATCTTATACATTGACACTCTTTGCACAAGTGACAAGCACAAAAATGTCGATGTCGCCCAGGTGTTAGGTGTTTAAATCGAATCTGATACACTGACACTCATTGGGCGACATCGACATTTTTGTGCATGTCACTTGTGCACGCTTGTCATGACGTTTTCAGAGGTGTTTAAATCGAATCTGATACATTGACACTCTTTGGGCGACACCGACATTTTTGTGCATCTCACTTGCGCACACTTGTAATGACGTTTTCATAGTTGTTTTAATCGATTTTGTTATGACACTCATTGAGCGACATCGACATTTTTGTGCATGTCACTTGTGCACGCTTGTCATGACGTTTTTGATTTTGTTATGACACTCATTGAGCGACATCGACATTTTTGTGTATGTCACTTGTGCACGCTTGTCATGACGTTTTCATAGGTGTTTAAATCGAATCTGCTACATTGACACTCTTTGGGCGACAGCGACATTTTTGTGCATGTCCCTTGTGCACACTTGTAATGACGTTTTCATAGTTGTTTTAATAGAATCTTAGACGCTGAAACCCTATGGGCGACGTAGACATTTTTGGGCATGTCAACTGTGCACACTTGTAATGACGTTTCTATAGGTGTTTGAATCGAATCATAGACGCTGAAGCCCTATGGGCGACATTGACATTTTTGTGCATGTCACTTGTGCACGCTTGTAATGACATTTTCATAGGTGTTTAAATCGAATCTTAGACGCTGAAGCCCTATGGGCGACGTAGACATTTTTGGGCATGTCACTTGTGCACACTTGTAATGACATTTTCATAGGTGTTCAGGTGTATAGGTCGAAGCTGAGAAACTTTTACTCACTGGGCGACAGCAACATTTTTGTGCATGTCATTTGTGTACACTTGTAATGACGTTTCTATAGGTGTTAAGACACTTACTTTCATTAGGTGACATCGACATTTCTGTGCTTGTCACTTGTGCACACTTGTCATGACGTTTTCATAGGTGCTTAAATCGAATCTGATACATTGACACTCTTTGGGCGACACCGACATTTTTGTGCATGTCACTTGCGCACATTTGTAATGTCGTTTTTATAGGTGCATAAGTCGAATCTGAGATACTGACACTCATTGGGCGAGATCGATATTTTCGTACATGTCATTTGTGCACACTTGTAATGACGTTTTCATAGGTGCTTGAACCGAATCTGATACACTGACACTCATTGGGCGACATCGATATTTTTGTGCATGTCGCTTGTGCACGCTTGTCATCACGTTTTCATAGGGGTTTAAATCGAATCTGATACATTGACACTCTTTGGGCGACAGCGACATTTTGGTGCATGTCACTTGCGCACACTTGTAATGACGTTTTCATAGTTGTTTTAATAGAATCTTAGACGCTGAAGTCCTATGGGCGACGTAGACATTTTTGGGCATGTCACTTGTGCACACTTGTAATGACGTTTTCATAGGTGTTCAGGTGTATAAGTCGAAGCTGAGACACTTTTACTCACTGGACAACAGCAACATTTTTGTGCATGTCATTTGTGTACACTTGTAATGACGTTTCTATAGGTGTTTAGACACTTACTTTCATTAGGTGAAATCGACATTTCTGTGCTTGTCACTTGCGCACACTTGTAATGACGTTTTCATAGGTGTTTAAATCGAAACTTAGACATTTTTTTGCATATCACTTGTGCACACTTGTTATGACGTTTTCATTGGTGCTTAAATCAAATCTGATACATTGACACTCTGGGCGACATCGACACGTTTGTGCATGTCACTTGCGCACATTTGTAATGTCGTTTTTATAGGTGCATAAGTCGAATCTGAGATACTGACACTCATTGGGCGAGATCGATATTTTCGTACATGTCATTTGTGCACACTTGTAATGACGTTTTCATAGGTGCTTGAACCGAATCTGATACACTGACACTCATTGGGCGACATCGATATTTTTGTGCATATCGCTTGTGCACGCTTGTCATGACGTTTTCATAGGGGCTTAAATCGAATTTGATACATTGACACTCTTTGGGCGACAGCGACATTTTTGTGCATGTCACTTGCGCACACTTGTAATGACGTTTTCATAGTTGTTTTAATAGAATCTTAGACGCTGAAGCCCTATGGGCGACGTAGACATTTTTGGGTATGTCACTTGTGCACACTTGTAATGACGTTTTCATAGGTGTTCAGGTGTATAAGTCGAAGCTGAGACACTTTTACTCACTGGACAACAGCAACATTTTTGTGCATGTCATTTGTGTACGCTTGTAATGACGTTTCTATAGGTGTTTAGACAGTTACTTTCATTAGGTGACATCGACATTTTTGTGCATGTCACTTGTGCACGCTTGTCATGACGTTTTCATTGGTTTTTAAATCGAATCTGAATCTATACTGCTATTTTTATATATATACTGCGCTGAAACCCGCATTTCCTAAATTGCTATGAAAGTTTTTGATCTTTAACCAACTTTTTCCTGTGATTTTTACTAGTTTCTTCTTTTCATATAACTTTTTCTGCTCTTTTACCTACATTTTTCATGGAAAATCTGATTATTTTCTCAATATTTTTATATTATTTTATTTTATATTCTGATACATTTTATATTCTGATACATTGACACTCTTTGGGCGACACCGACATTTTTGAGCATGTCACTTGTACACACTTGTAATGACGTTTTCATAGGTGTTTAAATCGAATCTTATACATTGACACTCTTTGCACAAGTGACAGGCACAAAAATGTCGATGATGACATCGACATTTTTGTGCACTTCACTTGTGCACGCTTGTAATGACATTTTCAAAGGTGTTCAGGTGTATAAGTCGAAGCTGAGACACTTTTACTCACTGGGCGACAGCAACATTTTTGTGCATGTCATTTGTGTACACTTGTAATGACGTTTCTTTAGGCGTTTAGACACTTACTTTCATTAGGTGACATCGACATTTTTGTGCATGTCACTTGTGCACACTTGTAATGACGTTTTCATAGGTGTTCAGGTGTATAAGTCGAAGCTGAGACACTTTTACTCACTGGGCGACAGCAACATTTTTGTGCATGTCACTTGTGCACACATTAAATGACGTTGTCAAAGTCGATAAGTCGAATTTGAGACACTGACACTCATTGGGAAAATCGACATTTTTGTGCATGGCACTTGTGCACGCTTGTAATGACGTTTTCATAGGTGCATAAGTCGAATCTGAGATACTGACACTCATTGGGCGACATCGACATTTTTGTGCATGTCACTTGCGCACACTTGTTATGACGTTTTCATATGTGTTTTAATCGAATCTTAGACACTGACACTTATTGGGCGACATCGACATTTTTGTGCATGTCACTTGTACACGCTTATAATGATTTAAATCGAATCTGAGACGCTGAAACCCTATGGGCGACGTAGACATTTTTGGGCATGTCACTTGTGCGCACTTGTAATGACGATTCTATAGGGGTTTAGACACTTACTTTCATTAGGTGACATCAACATTTTTGTGCATGTCATTTGTGTACACTTGTAATGACGTTTCTATAGGTGTTTAGACACTTACTTTCATTAGGTGAAATCGACATTTTTGTGCATGTCACTTGTGCACACTTGTCCTGACGTTTTCATAGGTGCTTCAATCGAATGTGATACATTGACACTCTTTGCACAAGTGACATGAACACAAATGTCGATACACACTGAATGATACACTGACACTCATTGGGCGACATCGAAATTTTTGTGCATGTCACTTGTGCACGCTCGTCATGACGTTTTCATAGGTGTTTAAATCGAATCTGATACATTGACACTCTTTGCACAAGTGACATGAACACAAATGTCGATACACACTGAATGATATACTGACACTCATTGGGCGACATCAACATTTTTGTGCGTGTCACTTGTGCACGCTTGTTATGACGTTTTCATAGGTGTTTAAATCGAATCTGATACACTGACACTCATTGGGCGACATCGACATTTTTCTGAATGTCACTTGTGCATGCTTGTAATGACATTTTCATAGGTGTTTAAATCGAAGATTCGACGCTGAAACCCATTGGGCGATGTAGACATTTTTGAGCATGTCACTTGTGCACACTTGTAATGACGTTTTCATAGGTGCATAAGTCGAATCTTAGACAGTGACACTCGTTGGGCGACATAGTTACTTTTGTGCATGTCACTTGTGCACGCATTAAATGACGTTGTCAAAGGTGTATAAGTCGAATTTGAGACAGTGACACTCATTGGGCGACATCGACATATATGGAATGTCACTTCTGCATGCTTGTAATGACATTTTCATAGGTGTTTAAATAGAATCTTAGACGCTGAAACCCATTGGGCGACGTAGACATTTTTTGGCATGTCACTTGTGCACACTTGTAATGACTTTTTCATAGGTGCATAAATCGAATCTGATACATTGACACTCTTTGGGCAACGTCAACTTTTTTGTGCATGTCACATGTGCACACTTGTAATGACGTTTTCATAGTTGCAAAAGTCGAATCTGAGGTACTGACACTCATTGGGCGAGATCGATATTTTCGTACATCTCATTTGTACACACTTGTAATGACGTTTTCATAGGTGCTTAAATCGAATCTTAGACAGTGACACTCGTTGGGCGACATAGTTACTTTTGTGCATGTCACTTGTTTTCATAAGCTACAGTTTTTGGTCATGTCACTTGTGCACACTTGTAACGTCGTTTTCGTAGGTGCATATGTCGAATCTTAGACAGTAACACTCGTTGGGCGACTTACTTACTTTTGTGCATGTCACTTGTGCACACTTGTATAAGTCGAATTTGAGACACTAACACTCATTGGGAAACATCGACATTTTTGTGCATGTCACTTGTGCACGCTTGTAATGACATTTTCATAGGTGTTTAAATCTAATCTTAGACGTTGAAACCCATTGGGCGACGTAGACATTTTTGAACATGTCACTTGTGCACACCTGTAATGACGTTTCATAGGTGCATAAGTCGAATCTTAGACAGTGAAACTCGTTGGAGACATAGTTACTTGTGTGTATGTCACTTGTGCACATATTAAATGACGTTGTCAAAGGTGTATAAGTCGAATTTGAGACACTTTTGTGCATGTCACTTGTGCACGCTTGTCATGACGTTTTCATAGGTGTTTAAATCGAATCTGATACAGTGACACTCTTTGCACAAGTGACATGAACACAAATGTCGATACACACTGAATGATATACTGACACTCATTGGGCAACATCGACATTTCTGTGCATGTCACTTGTGCACTCTTGTTATGACGTTTTCATAGGTGTTTAAATCGAATCTGATACACTGACACTCATTGGGCGACATCGACATTTTTCTGAATGTCACTTGTGCATGCTTGTAATGACATTTTCATAGGTGTTTAAATCGAAGATTCGGCGCTGAAACCCATTGGGCGATGTAGACATTTTTGAGCATGTCACTTGTGCACACTTGTAATGACGTTTTCATAGGTGCATAAGTCGAATCTTAGACAGTGACACTCGTTGGGCGACATAGTTACTTGTGTGTATGTCACTTGTGCACGCATTAAATGACGTTGTCAAAGGTGTCTACGTCGAATTTGAGACACTGACACTCATTGGGCGACGTCGACATATATGGAATGTCACTTCTGCATGCTTGTAATGACATTTTCATAGGTGTTTAAATCGAATCTTAGACGCTGAAACCCATTAAGCGACGAAGACATTGTTGGGCATGTCACTTGCGCACACTTGTAATGACGTTTTTGTAGGTGCATAAGTCGAATCTGAGACACTGACACCCATTGAAAGCAATCGACATGTTTGTGCATGTCGCTTGTTCACACTTGTAACGACGTTTTCGATGGTGCATAAATCGAATCTGATACATTGACACTCTTTGGGCAACGTCAACTTTTCTGTGCATGTCACATGTGCACACTTGTAATGACGTTTTCATAGTTGCATAAGTCGAATCTTAGACAGTGACACTCGTTGGGCGACATAGTTACTTTTGTGCATGTCACTTGTTTTCATAAGCTACAGTTTTTGGGCATGTCACTTGTGCACACCTGTCGTGACGTTTTCATAGCTGTTTAAATCGAATCTGATACATTGACACTCTTTGGACGACAGCGACATTTTTGTGCATGTCACTTGCGCACACCTGTCATGACGTTTTCATAGGTGTTTTAATCGAATCTGATACATTGACACTCTTTGGGCGACCGCGACATTTTTGTGAATGTCACTTGCGCACACTTGTAATGACGTTTTCATAGGTGTTTTAATCGAATCTTAGACACTGACACTTATTGGGCGATATCGACATTTTTGTGCATGTCACTTGTACATGCTTGTTATGACGTTTTCATAGGTGTTTAAATCGAATCTGATACACTGACACTCATTGGGCGACATCGACATTTTTGTGTATGTCACTTGTGCACACTTGTAATGACGTTTTCATAGTTGTTTTAATCGAATCGTGGACACTGACACTTATTGGGCGACATCGACATTTTTGTGCATGTCACTTGTGCACACTTGTAATGACGTTTTCATAGGTGCTCAGGTGTATAGGTCGAAGCTGAGACACTTTTACTCACTGGGCGACAGCAATATTTTTGTGCATGTCATTTATGTACACTTGTAATGACGTTTCTATAGGTGTTTAGACACTTACTTTCATTAGGTGACATCAACATTTTTGTGCATGTCATTTGTGTACACTTGTAATGACGATTCTATAGGTGTTTAGACACTTACTTTCATTAGGTGACATCAACATTTTTGTGCATGTCATTTGTGTACACTTGTAATGACGTTTCTATAGGTGTTTAGACACTTACTTTCATTAGGTGAAATCGACATTTTTGTGCATGTCACTTGTGCACACTTGTCCTGACGTTTTCATAGGTGCTTCAATCGAATCTGATACATTGACACTCTTTGCACAAGTGACATGCACAAAAATGTCGATACACACTGAATGATACACTGACACTCATTGGGCGACATCGACATTTTTGTGCATGTCACTTGTGCACGCTTGTCATGACGTTTTCATAGGTGTTAAAATCGAATCTGATACATTGACACTCTTTGGGTGACAGCGACATTTTTGTGCATGTCACCTGCGCACACTTGTCATGACGTTTTCATAGGTCTTTTAATCGAATCTTAGACACTGACACTTATTGGGCGACATCGATATTTCTGTGCATGTCACTTGTGCACTCTTGTAATGACATTTTCATAGGTGTTTAAATCGAATCTTAGACGCCGAAGCCCTATGGGCGACGTAGACATTTTTGGGCATGTCACTTGTGCACACTTGTAATGACGTTTTCATAGGTGTTCAGGTGTATAGGTGGAAGTTGAGACACTTTTACTCACTGGGCGACAGCAACATTTTTGTGCATGTCATTTGTGTACACTTGTAATGACGTTTCTATAGGTGTTTAGACACTTACTTTCATTAGGTGACATCGACATTTCTGTGCATGTCACTTGTGCACACTTGTCACGACGTTTTCATTGGTGCTTAAATCGAATCTTATACATTGACACTCTTTCCACAAGTGACAAGCACAAAAATGTCGATGGCGCCCAGGTGTTAGGTGTTTAAATTGAATCTGATACACTGACACTCATTGGGCGACATCGACATTTTTGTGCATGTCACTTGTGCACGCTTGTCATGACGTTTTCAGAGGTGTTTAAATCGAATCTGATACATTGACACTCTTTGGGCGACACCGACATTTTTGTGCATCTCACTTGCGCACACTTGTAATAGCGTTTTCAAGGGTGTTTAAATCGAATCTTAGACAGTGACACTCGTTGTTCGACATAGTTACTTTTGTGCATGTCACTTGTTTTCATAAGCTACAGTTTTTCGGCATGTCACTTGTGCACACCTGTCGTGACGTTTTCATAGGTGTTTAAATCGAATCTGATACATTGACACTCTTTGGACGACAGCGACATTTTTGTGCATGTCACTTGCGCACACCTGTCATGACGTTTTCATAGGTGTTTTAATCGAATCTGATACATTGACACTCTTTGGGCAACGTCAACTTTTTTGTGCATGTCACATGTGCACACTTGTAATGACGTTTTCATAGTTGCAAAAGTCGAATCTGAGATACTGACACTCATTGGGCGAGATCGATATTTTCGTACATCTCATTTGTACACACTTGTAATGACGTTTTCATAGGTGCTTAAATCGAATCTTAGACAGTGACACTCGTTGGGCGACATAGTTACTTTTGTGCGTGTCACTTGTTTTCATAAGCTACAGTTTTTGGTCATGTCACTTGTGCACACTTGTAACGACGTTTTCGTAGGTGCATATGTCGAATCTTAGACAGTGACACTCGTTGGGCGACATAGTTACTTTTGTGCATGTCACTTGTGCACACATTAAATGACGTTGTCAAAGGTGTATAAGTCGAATTTGAGACACTAACACTTATTGGGAAACATCGACATTTTTGTGCATGTCACTTGTGCACGATTGTAATGACATTTTCATAGGTGTTTAAATCGAATCTTAGACGTTGAAACACATTGGGAGATTTCTGGGCATGTCACTTGCGCACACTTGTAATGACGTTGCTATATGTGCATAAGTCGAATCTGAGATACTGACACTCATTGGGCGAGATCGATATTTTCGTGCATTTCATTTGTGCACACTTGTTATGACGTTTTCATAGGTGCTTGAGTCGAATCTTATACACTTACACTCATTTGGCGACAGCGATATTTTTGTGCATGTCACTTGTGCACGCTTGTCATGACGTTTTCATAGGTGTTTAAATCGAATCTGATACATTGCAACTCTTTGGGCGACAGCGACATTTTTGTGCATGTCACTTGCGCACACTTGTAATGACGTTTTCATATGGGTTTTAATCGAATCTTAGACATCAACATTTTTGCGCATGTCATTTGTGTACACTTGTAATGACGTTTCTATAGGTGTTTAGACACTTACTTTCATTAGGTGACATCGACATTTTTGTGCTTGGCACTTGTGCACACTTGTCCTGACGTTTTCATAGGTGCTTCAATCGATTCTGATACATTGACACTCTTTGCACAAGTGACATGCACAAAAATGTCGATACACACTGAATGATACACTGACACTCATTGGGCGACATCGACATTTTTGTGCATGTCACTTGTGCACGCTTGTCATGACGTTTTCATAGGTGTTAAAATCGAATCTGATACATTGACACTCTTTGGGTGACAGCGACATTTTTGTGCATGTCACTTGCGCACACTTGTCATGACGTTTTCATAGGTGTTTTAATCGAATCTTAGACACTGACACTTATTGGGCGACATCGATATTTCTGTGCATGTCACTTGTGCACGCTTGTAATGACATTTTCATAGGTGTTTAAATCGAATCTTAGACGCTGAAGCCCTATGGGCGACGTAGAAATTTTTGGGCATGTCACTTGTGCACACTTGTAATGACGTTTTCATAGGTGTTCAGGTGTATAGGTCGAAGCTGAGACACTTTTACTCACTGGGCGACAGCAACATTTTTGTGCATGTCATTTGTGTACACTTGTAATGACGTTTCTATAGGTGTTTAGACACTTACTTTCATTAGGTGACATCGACATTTTTGTACATGTCACTTGTGCACACTTGTCCTGACGTTTTCATAGGTGCTTCAATCGAATCTGATACATTGACACTCTTTGCACAAGTGACATGCACAAAAATGTCGATACACACTGAATGATGCACTGACACTCAATGGGCGACATCGGCATTTTTGTGCATGTCACTTGTGCACGCTTGTAATGACGTTTTCATAGGTGTTTAAATCGAATCTGATACATTGACACTCTTTGGGCGACACCGACATTTTTGTTCATGTCACTTGCGCACACTTGTAATGACGTTTTCATAGGTGTTTAAATCGAAACTTAGACATTTTTTTGCATATCACTTGTGCACACTTGTAATGACGTTTTCATAGGTGCTTAAATCGAATCTTAGACGCTGAAACCCTATGGGCGACGTAGACGATTTAAACACCTATGAAATCGTCATGACAAGCGTGCACAAGTGACATGCACAAAAATGTAAATATATCACAAAGAGAGGATTGCCGGTTAGGTCAGAGTAGGATAAGTTACCATTAAAGAAAGTCTGTGAAAAGAAGCGAGAGGGATCGGTCACGAAATAAAGAGAGAAAACAAAGAAAAGAAAAGTGTTTTAATTGAAACGGATGAACGCAAAACGAGTGATAAGCAATACCAACGAAGGAATTGCTTAAAATTCAGAAGTGGGATCAGTTTAGACCAAACGCGAAAAAAGAGAAACAAACGAGTGAAACAAAAGAGTGAAAAGACAGAACATTAAACGTGAAAAAGTAGAAACGAAAATGCCGAACGAAGTTGAAACATTTAAATCGTTTACTGCATCGCAGTTGAAAAAGTGGTTGAGTACTTTGGGCAAGAAGACTAGTGGCAACAAAAGTGAGCTGGTGCTCCGCTTACTAGAAATTCCTGAACTTGAACGGGGAGCATTCCCAGAGGAATCCGAGGATGATTGTTCGATTTCAGAAGAAAGCCCACAGCAATCAAACGGTTCAAGCGACGAAGGCACCGCTACGCCAATACAACGGTCGTCAAAAGAAGAGAGACAAAAGAACGAAAACCACGTTGAAAAATTTGATGAGTGCCGAGGAGTGAAGGCTGCTAAAGAAAAAACCACACACACACCAATGAAGAGTCTGGCAAGAGAAGATCAGCAGGGAATCTCAACTGAAGAGAGAGAACAACCGTGTAACAGTGGAAGAAGGCAGGTCGAAAAGAAAAATGTAACACGCCAAACACACAGAAGACATGACGAGGAGTTTCTACAAATGAAGAGAGAGTTGGACCTGATGAAACGCGAGCTGGAATTACAAAAACGAGAGAATGAGCTGATGAAAGAGAAGTATGAATTGCTGCAGAGGAAGAGCGCTGAGAAGACTGAAGTGAGTAGCATGTCAAGAGTAAGATTCATCGACGTGAAAGAGTTGTTGGGTGATTTCGATGGGAGTGATGGCTCTTACGCTCGCTGAGAGTCCCAATTGCGTGAAATAAAAAACACGTACAATCTCGATAATTTGAATACCAGGTTGTTGATCGCGGGCAAACTGAAGGGGAGAGCATTGGAATGGTTTCACGTCCATCGAAGTGCCGCTACCATCGAAGTTGGTGCCGTGCCGCTACCATCGAAGTTGAAACTATCCTGGAAGAAATGAGGAAAATATTTTCCGACAGGACTAGCAACACAATTCTTCGACGAAGGTTCGAGTACAGATCATGATCACCAGATGAGAGGTTCGCGGATTATTTTTACAACAAAATCGCACTGGACTCCAAGGCCAACATCACCGTGGCGGAAATGCTGGAAGGGATCATCGAGGGGATCTCCGATCGAACGCTGAGGGCACAAGCTAAAACGCATCGGTTCAGTGACAAACTTGACATTCTAGACGCATTCTACGATGTCACTCTGCCATCGACCTCACGCCGACAGCCGGTGGAGGGACGACGAACAACAACAACGACGCTGGTGAGGTGTTATAACTGCAATGCCATGGGGCATAAAGCTGATGAGTGCAGAAAATCAAGACGAGAGATGGGGGCCTGCCACGTCTGTGCCGAGATGGGTCATTACGCCGCCAAATGTCCCAAGAGGAAGCCACAGCAGGTGCACATGATCCATGGGGAGGAGCCGAAAGACGATTATGTAAGAAATTTAGAGTATTGTTTTAAGAGATCCATTTATAATTACAATGTCTCATTAGTTACATTAATAGATACCGGCAGTCCAGTCAGTTAAGTTCGTCAGCAGTTCGTGCCAGAAGTGTTAATGAAGAAAGAAGAACTTAATTTGAATTATTTTGGAATAAACAAGACACCACTTGTAGTATTTGGTTTAATAAAATGTCGTGTCGATTACGATGATGAAAGGATTGAATTAGATGTTTTAGTTGTCGACAATAAGACTATGCAATGTCCAATGATATAAGGGAAGGACTTTTTGGAACAGTCTAATTTAAAACTAGTAAAAACAAATGACGAAAAGAATGATGTAAAGTATGATGAGGAGTGTAAGGAATTGATGAACATAGAGATTAACGTTAATGATTCCAACGTTGTCACTGACCAAATTGACTTTAGATGGAAGGATAGGTTAGGTTAGGTTAGGTTGTAGTGGCTGACTGCTGCAGAGCAGTCACACTTAGGCCAGAATAGGCCCATAGTGATACCACGCGGATTGACTTCTCCTAACGCTGGAACCAGTTGGTGCTGCTGATGAACCGATTTAGTTGGCCAATGCTGGCACTTTTTAGCTCGTTACGATCGCTGAAGATGCAGGAACCTACGACTGGCAAGAGCACTGCAGGAGCAGAGAAGGTGATGAGTGTTCTCTTCCTCCTCTTCATCCATGTAGCTTCTGCAAAAATCATTATATGGAGCATCCATCCTGCGAGCATGAGTGCCAATTACACAGTGCCCGGTTATGACTCATATAAGGGTCCTTACTGAGGGTTTGCTGAGTCCAAGTAGACTGAGTGACCGTTTTAGGTTAAGTGATGGCCAGATTTCTTTTGTTTTAAGGCAGGTGGTGCCTTCTAGCCATTTGTCATTGGTGGTTTTGATTGTATGAATCTTTAAAAGATGATAGGCTGTAGCGATCGGCATGGAAGGTGGTACCCCTTCTATCGATAGGGATGAGGTTGTACCACACCTAGCGAGTTCGTCGGCTTTGCAGTTTCCTGGTATGTCACAATGTCCCGGCACCCACATGAGGTGAATGTTAAAATGCTCGGCCATCTCGTTAAGAGACAGCCTGCAATTAAGGGATGTTTCAGAGTAGAACATGACATTGTCCAGGGATTTTATGGCGGCCTGACTATCGGAACAAATGGTGATATCCCTTCTTGATATCACATTGTTTTTAAGCCAGGACAGCGCCTCTTTAATCGCTATGGTTTCTGCCTGAAAAACGCTACAGTGATCAGGGAGCTTCACGGAGATAGCAATATTGAGGTCTTGTGAATAGACACCCGCACCCACCCCTTCTTTTGTCTTTGAACCATCCGTGAAGATGCGCAAAGGATCTTTCAGTGTTTGCATATCAGTCATCCAGTCCGATCTGGAGGGAATACTGATTGAGAATTTCTTTTCAAAGATGGCCTGGGGTAGTAGGCGGTCGGTGTCGCTAGGTAGGAAGTTAAATTCCTTGAGAATGGTTGAGTGGCCAGTGTTGAGTTCGGACCACAATCGAAGTGTTTTGAGTCTCATGGCTGTACTTGCTGCTACTTGTTTCCCGAATATTTCCAGAGGTGGGAGGTGGAGGAGAATATTCAGTGCGTCTGACGGAGTACTTCTCAGTGCCCCGCTGATACACAGGCAGGCTAGTCTTTGTACTCGGTTGAGTGCATTGCAGTTTATAGCCTTGTTAAGTGCTGTCCACCAAACTGAGACACCATACAAAAGTGTCGGTCTGACGATAGAGGTGTAAATCCAGTGAGCGATGCGAGGTTGTAGGCCCCATTTGCATCCAATGGCCTTTTTGCAGCAAAAAAGTGCAGAAGAGGCTTTTTTTACCCTTTCCTGGATATTGAGCTTCCAGTTTAGCTTGCTGTCGAGAGTGAGACCCAGAAATTTCGCACTGGTGGTTAGCTGTAATGTGGTGCCGCACAGCAGTGGGGGGTCGAATTGGGGGATTTTGTATCTTTTGGTGAAGAGTACGATATCCGTTTTTTGTGGGTTGACGCCAAGTCCGCATGTTTGTGTCCATGCTTCTAGCTTGTCAAAGGCATTCTGCATTATGTCTCTTAGAGTAGAGACGAATTTGCCGGATGCCGCTATGGCAATATCATCCGCATACGCAATAACTTTGCACCCTACCTCTTCCAGTATTAGTAGCAGTTCATTTACCGCTACGTTCCAAAGAAGGGGTGAGAGAACACCTCCTTGTGGGGTGCCCCTATTAACTCCTCTATGGATCTTAGCGTCTCCCATCTGAGAGTGTATTACTCTGGTGGTGAGTAGCTGATGAATGAAGGCCACTAGGGGCTTTCCGATCCCGAGGTTGCTAAGCGCAAGTGAAATTGCTTCCGGGTTGATATTGTTAAAGGCACCCTCGATGTCGAGAAAAGTCACAAGTGTGTATTCTTTGAACTCGAGAGATTTTTCGATGGTGCCTATCAGAGAGTGGAGGGCTGTTTCTACAGATTTGCCCTTGTTGTAGGCATTTTGTGCAGATGAGAGTCTGCATGCTGGGATAGCATGCCTGATATATTGGTCTATAAGTTTCTCCAAGGTTTTCAGGAGAAACGAGGAGAGACTTATTGGCCTGAGGTCCTTTGGTTTGGCATGGGAGTATTTACCCGCTTTGGGGATAAACACTACTTTGACCCTTTTCCAGGAGCTGGGGACATGACTGAGACTCATACAGCCTATGAATATGCTAAGAATCCAAGGCATGATGAGGTCAGCTGTTCTTTGGAGCTCCGCCGGGATGATGCCGTCAGGTCCCGCTGACTTGAAGGGTTTGAAGCTTGTCAGTGCCCACATGATAGTGGTGTGGCTGACATTTATAAGGTTACATGAAGTTTTTGGGGGAGATACCACTTCCTTATTGGCTCTAATCGGGAAGTTGCCCGGAAAGTGTGTATCAACAAGGAGACTGAGGGTTTCCTCGCTGGATGTGGTCCAGGTTCCGTCAGGTTTTTGTAGGAAGCTAGGCGATTTAGGGGATGATGCCAGAATCTTTCTTAGCCTGGAAGCCTCGGAGACTTCTTCGATTTTACCACAAAAAAGTCTCCAAGAGGTTCGTTGGGCCTTTCTCAATTCAGTTTTAAAGGTACTGAGGTGTTCCTTATAGGAATCCCAGTCCTTAGCATCACGAGAGCCCTTCGCCTTGTTAAAGAGCTTTCTACAACTCTTGCGCAAAAGGTCAATTTCATGGTTCCACCAGGGAGGTTTAGACTTGCCTCTTTGCCTGCTGATTGGACATGACATTGCCATTGCATTGTTGAGAGTTTTTGTGAGGTTGTCCACCGAATGTTCGAGATCAGTGGAGTTGCTCGGGATGGAGATATTGGTGCTCGACATTGTTGCCGCAACAATCTCTCTATATCTGTCCCAGTTGGTTCTCTTAGGATTTCTAAAGACCCTTGGGGATGGGGGGGCACTCGCTATACTGAACATTAGATAGCGGTGATCAGAGAAGGAGTGATCGGATGATACCCTCCAATTGCTGATTCTAGCCGCTATATGGTCAGACACGAGTGTAAGGTCTAGGACTTCCTGTCTATTCCTAGTTACGAAGGTAGGTGTATTACCTTGGTTACACAAGTCTAATCTACTACTTATAAGGTAGTTGAAAAGGTACTCACCTCTTTCGTTGATGTCCGTGCTTCCCCATATTGTGTGATGGGCGTTTGCATCACAGCCTAGGATTAGCGCGGTTTTTGTTCTTTCCGCCTCAGCAATCGTCCTTTTCAGCGTCTCTGACGGACATTCCCCATGGTCATGGGCCATGTAGGAGGAGACTAGTCATAGTTTGGTTTTGCCTGCCTCCAGGCAAACAGTGACTGAGTCTCGATCGCTAAGATGGGAGAGAATGTGAGTATTCAAAGAACTCTTTGTAAGTATGCAGGCTCTTGGCTTACCTTCATTCCTTACATAGTAGAGGTTGAATTGCTGAGTCCTTAGTCCACGAACTATGTCGTTGACTACCCAGGGTTCCTGGGCCAGGACTATGTCGTCTCCGCAGGTGTTAGCGCGGAGAAGAAGAGCGGCCGAGGCCGCGATGGAGTGGTGGAGATTAATCTGTGTCACCCGGAGCATAGCTGTCGGGTAACGTGTCCGTCTTGGTTCCGGACACAATCTCCACCACTGTTGAGTTAGCCTCATCGTCGGTGTCGGACTCCAGAAGAGAGTCTTCCTGACTATTGGGCGGGGTGCTGGCTAATTCCAGGTCGGAGAGGCCAATATCATCAGCTTCCTGACCATGGCTACCCAGGATATGGGTCAGCGTCTGCGTGCCAGAGCCCTCCTCCTCCACCTCCATCGGTACCATATTGGCTACAGGGGTTGCCCTCACGATGGAGCCTGAAGTAGAGGGTTGAGGCTCGCTTGAAGCAGGACGGTCTTTCTCCTCCTCTGCTACCGCCGTCAGTATATTACCGACAGTAGAAGCAGCAGAGGTGGAGGGAGGCTGTTCCGCTTTCGCGCTTGTCTCCCCATCCTTTTTATACACCCTCAGGGTGATCGTCCCAAAGCCGTAGTGGATGACACCTTCCGACTTGGCAAGTGGGTCCAGTGATTCCTTGTTTATTATTATCACTGCGGACCTCGTTTCTCCCTTTAGTTCATCCAGCTTGACAACCTTCCAATTGTGGGTAGGAAGGTTTGGGTTGCAAAGTTGGATGAACTTTAGGATTGTAGCAGGGTCTGAGGGGCTTCGCGGAAGGTAAGTGCGGGTTCTTGGTCTACTGGGGATTTGATCCCTCGTTACGACCTCGAGCCGCGCCCCCTTCCACACCTCACCCAGTCTGCTGATGCCTTTTTTAAAGAGATCAGCCGATCTCTGGCACGTGAAAGTCACGAGCTTAATATGACCCTCGTGCCATCCTCCGTCACGCCCTACAGGTGCAAGGCCTCCGTTTTCCAGCACCAGGCTCAGATAGATGTCATTAATCGCTGACTCCACCTTCTTCCAATTCAGTGGAGAGATGGCGCAGTCAGCGTGCCCTCTATCTAATACGGCGTAAGTGATTTCGCCTTTCAGCACTTCACTATACGGCCTGTTGAGCCTACTGGCAATATTTATTGTTTCACCACTCGGTTTCAGCCTTTTAGGCTCCGAGGGTGACGCCTCCAATGACCTGGCGCGTTTGGGCGTAGTGCCCCTGGTAGTGTCCGCCTGTGGTTGGCTTTTCACTACATTAGTAGCCCAAGCTAACGACCTCTTGCTACTGTCGTTTAGCTTCTCCGGTGGAATGCCTTTAAGGCGCTCCAAAATCCGGGCAGCAGAACGCCTCTCCCTGTATCTTTTGAGTGAAGGTCCTGGGACCTTCGAGGAGGAGGCAACTCCGCGGGCGGAGATTGTTATATCCGTGCAGGAACTCTTAGTGGGAGTTACCGTGCAGGTATTTGGTTTAGGAGACTCCACGCGGCCTTTGACAGTCTTTAAGGCGGTTTGAGCCGCCTTATCCGTCGGCACTTCAGGAGTCAAGGATGGTCTGGAAGAACTTCCAGCCGGCGAGGGAGCACCGGTCTCTTTTTTGTTGGTTTTTGTTTTTTGTGTATTTGTGTTCATATTGGTCCCACGAGTAGCGGAGAAAAGGAAGGTCCGGCTGTGCAGAGATCCGCATTACACAACTAGGGCAGGATTAATCTGGGAGTGTGCCAGTGCACCCAGATACTCCGTTAGCGACTGAGCTATTATTTTAGGTGGGCCCCCAGCCAGGCTGATCCTCGGCACAGGTCGTATGACACCTTGATCCAGCCCACCGGAGATGGAAGGGAGAGATAGGATGGAGGGAGGGAAGGTATGGTTACATCTTAGCTTCGGGTCTCCTCATAGAGAATAAATTCCCTTGAGTCATTGACCTTTACTAAGCCTTCGCACCGCGTCAAGGTGTGTAACCACGCGAAGGTAGATGGAAGGATAGGTTTGCTAAAATATTCGAGGAGAGTTATATGTACAGCGAGCGTCCCGTTTTGCCTAAGACCAAGTATGAGATGAAGATAAGATTGACAGATGAAAAGCCCTTTCATTGTTCTCCGCGAAGGCTCTCGTATCAAGAAAAAGAAAAAATGCGTGTGATTTTGGATGAGTTAGTTCATTCTGGTGTCATTAGGCCTAGCAAATCTGAGTATGCGTCTCCCATTGTATTGGTAAGGAAAAAAACTGGCGACATTCGTTTGTGTGTAGATTACCGAACCCTCAATAAGGTGACGTTGAAGGATAATTATCCGATTCCCCTTATAGATGACTTGCTAGATAGACTGACAAATAAGACAATATTTTCTCTGCTTGATCTGAAAAGTACATATGAGTCAAGATTCGACTAAGTATACATCGTTCATGACTCCCCTGGGACAGTACGAATTTTTAAAGATGCCTTTCGGGCTACGCAATGCTCCTTCCACATTTCAGAGGTTCATTAACGAAGTTTTCGATGATTTACTTCGTGCGGAGAAGGTAGCCATATATTTAGATGATTTATTGGTGGCTACGACGACTGTAGATGAGCACTTGAGTATACTTAAGGAAATTTTCGATCGACTCGTTAGTAATAGGTTGGAATTAAGGTTAGAAAAATGTCGGTTTCTTAAGTCCGAAATATATTACTTAGGATATACAATTTCGAATGAGGGTATAAAACCAGATGAAAAGGGTATAGCGTCGGTAAAGAGTTTTCCTGTGCCACAAAACGCAAAGGGCGTTCATAGTTTCTTAGGCCTATGCTCATATTTCAGAAGATTTATAAAAGATTTTTCACTCTTGGCAGAACCTTTGTACAGACTGATTAGAAAGGATGCTAATTTCAAATTTGGGGAAGAGGAAATGAATTGTTTCGAAAAGCTGAAGCAAAAGCTAATGGAAGCACCTTTATTGGCTATATTCGATCCACGGGACGAGATTGAACTCCACTGTGATGCAAGTTCTCTCGGCTTCGGGGCTATTCTGATGCAGAAAAAGGCAGATGGGATATTCCATCCCGTGTTCTATTTTTCGAAAAGAACGACGGAACAGGAAGCGAAGTACCACAGCTTTGAGCTGGAGACTTTGGCCATCATATATGCCCTAAAAAGATTCAGAATTTACCTTCAGGGTACTAAATTCAAAATAGTTACTGATTGTAACTCATTGGCCTTAACTTTAAACAAAAGAGAGATAAATCCTAGGATAGCTAGATGGGCACTTGAACTACAGAACTACGAGTACAAGCTAGAACACCGTATTGGATCTAGGATGCAGCATGTGGATGCGCTTAGTAGAATGTCAACTATTTTAGTGTTGGAAGAAAATACGTTTGAGCAAAATCTTTCCGTTTGCCAGTCAAAGGATGAGCGTATTTGTAAGATTAAGGATCGTTTAGAAAATGAAGAGAGTAGTGTTTACGAAATGCGTAATGGCTTAATTTACAAGAAAATCGGTGAAAATATTCTCTTTTACGTACCGGCGAGTATGGAAAGGAATGTGATACAGAAATATCATGATGAAATGGGACATTTAGGTTGTGAAAAGGTTTTGAATGCAATAATGAAGAATTATTGGTTCCCGAAAATGAAAAACAAAATCAAAGATCACATTGCTAATTGCCTGAAATGTATAACCTTTTCACCAAAATTCGGAAAGCATGAGGGGCTTTTACATAATATACCCAAAGGCACTGAATCATTCGACACAATTCATATAGACCATTTCGGTCCTGTCGTACTGAAGAAAGCCAATAAGAAGTTTGTTTTTCTGGTAGTGGACGCGTTCACCAAGTTTAAGAGATTGTATGCCGTTCGTTCAACAGGAACAAAAGAAGTATTAAATTGTTTAACAAACTATTTCCATGCGTATAGCAGACCGCGAGTGGTAATTTCTGATCGAGGCAGTGCTTTTACTTCGAAAGACTTCAAGAACTTCCTCGATGTCCATAACGTACAACACGTCAAAATAGCTACAGCCTCACCGCTAGCCAATGGACAAGTTGAAGGAGTGAATAGAAGTATAGCACCAATGATAGCTAAATTGTCTAGTGCGGGCACAATGCATTCACTGGATAAAATCTTGCCCGAAATTGAATTCTCGTTAAACAACACAGTTCATCGTAGTACTGGTGTATGGGCAAGTGAATTATTGTTTGGGGTGCAACAGAGAGGGAAAATGATTGACCATCTTAAAGAAAAATTGGATGATTTAGATCCGTGTGACACTACTAGGGACCTAGTTAGTATGAGAAAGAGAGCAGCAGAACAAATGATGAAGTGTCATAATTACAATAAAAAGCCTAAGTATAGAAGTAGAATTCAGAAAAAGTACAAAGAAGGTGATTATGTGATGATAAGGAATTTTCTGAGTACGCCCGGGGTTTGTAGGAAGATTTTGCCGAAATTAAAAGGCCCATACATAGTGGGTTACACTAAATCGAGAAGGCTTTAGTCAATCGGGACGATTGCTTGTCAGGATGGCCGAACTGTAGTAGTGTAGGATAAAATAAAAGAATCGAGCACAAAGAGAGAGTAGGATACACACGTAAATATATCACAAAGAGAGGATTGCCGGTTAGGTCAGAGTAGGATAAGTTACCATTAAAGACAGTCTGTGAAAAGAAGCGAGAGGGATCAGTCACGAAATAAAGAGAGAAAACAAAGAAAAGAAAAGTGTTTTAATTGAAACGGATGAACGCAAAACGAGTGATAAGCAATACCAACGAAGGTATTGCTTAAACATGTCACTTGCTAATCGATGCAATGTATCAGATTCGATTTAAACACCTATGAAAACGTCATGACAAGTGTGCACAAGTGACATGCACAAAAATGTCGATGTCACAAAATGAAAGTAAGCGTCTAAGCACCTGCGTTTAAATCGAATCTTAGACGCTGAAACCCTATGGTCGTCGTAGACATTTTTGGGGATGTCACTTGGGCACACTTGTAATGACGTTTTCATAGGTGTTCAGGTGTATAGGTCGAAGCTGAGACACTTTTACACACTGGGCGACAGCAACATTTTTGTGCATGTCATTTGTGTTTACTTGTAATGACGTTTTCATAGGTGTTCAGGTGCATAAGTCGAATGTGAGGCACTGACACTCTTTGGGCGACCCCGACATTTTGCTGCATGTCACTTGTGCACGCTTGTCATGACGATTTCATAAGTGTTTAAATCGATGATACATTGACACTTTCTGGTCAACACCGACATTTTTGTGGGTGTCACTTGCGCACACCTATGAAAACGTCATTACAAGTGTGCACAAGTGACATGCACAAAAATGTCGGTGTCGCCCAACGAGTGTCACTGGCTTAGATTCGACATATGCAACTATGAAAACGTCATGACAAGTGTGCACATGTGACATGCAAAAAAGTGTCGATGTCGCTCAATGAGTGTCAGTGTATCAGATTCGTTTTAAACACCTAACACCTGGGCGACATCGACATTTTTGTGCATGTCACTTGTGCAAAGAGTGTCAATGTATCAGATTCGATTTATACACCTATGAAAAAATGTCGATGTCGCCCAATGAGTGTCAGTGTATCAGATTCGATTTAAACACCTAACACCTGGGCGACATCGACATTTTTGTGCATGTCACTTGTGCAAAGAGTGTCAATGTATCAGATTCGATTTATACACCTATGAAAACGTCATGACAAGTGTGCACAAGTGACATGCACAAACATGCCGATGTCGCCCAATAAGTGTCAGTGTCTAAGATTCGATTTAAACACCTATTCAAAACGTCATTACAAGTGTGCGCAAGTGACATGCACAAAAATGTCGGTGTCGCTCAAAGAGTGTCAGTGCCTCACATTCGACTTATGCACTTACGAGAACGCCATTACAAGAGTGCACAAGTGACATGCATAAAAATATAGACGTCATTACAAGTGTGCACAAGTGACATGCACAAAAATATCGATGTTGCCCAAAGAGTGTCAATGTATCAGATTTGATTTAAACACCTATGAAAACGTCATTACATGTGTGCGCAAATAACATGCACAAAAATGTCGATGTCGCCCAATGAGTGTCGCTATCAAAGATTCGACTTATGCACTTATGAAAACTTCATTACAACTGTGCGCAAGTGACATGCACAAAAATGTCGATGTCCTGTCAGTCAAGGAGTGTCAGCGTCTCAAATTCGACTAACACTCCTTTGACAACGTCATTTAATGTGTGCAGAAGTGATATGCACAAAAGTAACGATCTCGCCCAACGAGTGTCACTGTCTTAGATTCGACATATTCAACTATGAAAACGTCATGACAAGTGTGCACATGTGACATGCAAAAAAGTGTCGATGTCGCTCAATGAGTGTCAGTGTATCAGATTCGATTTAAACACCTAACACCTGGGCGACATCGACATTTTTGTGCATGTCACTTGTGCAAAGAGTGTCAATGTATCAGATTCGATTTATACAGCTATGAAAAAATGTCGATGTCGCAATGAGTGTCAGTGTATCAGATTCGATTAAAACACCTAACACCTGGGCGACATCGACATTTTTGTGCATGTCACTTGTGCAAAGAGTGTCAATGTATCAGATTCGATTTATACACCTATGAAAACGTCATGACAAGTGTGCACATGTGACATGCACAGAAATGTCGATTTCTCCCAATGAAAGTAAGTGTCTAAGCACCTATAAAAACATCATTACAAGTAAACACAAATGACATGCACAAAAATGTTGCTGTCGCCCAGTGAGTAAAAGTGTCTCAGCTTCGACCTATACACCTGAACACTTATGAAAACGTCATTACAAGTGTGCTTAAGTGACATTTCCAAAAATGTCTACGACGCCCATAGGGTTTCAGCGTATAAGATTCGATTTAAACGCAGGTGCTTAGACGCTTACTTTCGTTTTGTGACATCGACATTTTTGTACATGTCACTTTTGCACACTTGTCATGACGTTTTCATAGGTGTTTAAATCGAATCTGTTACATTGCATCGATTAGCAAGTGACATGCACAAAAATGTCGCTGTCGCCCAAAGAGTGTCAATGTATCAGATTCGATTTAAGCACCAATAAAAACGTCATTACAAAAGTGCACAAGTGACATGCACAAAAATGCCGATGTCGCCCAATAAGTGTCAGTTTTTGACACTCTTTGCACAAGTGACATGCAAAAAAATGTCAATCTCGCCCAATAAGTGTCAGTGTCTAAGATTCGATTAAAACACCTATGAAAACGTCATTACAAGTGTGCGCAAGTGACACCCACAAAAATGTCGGTGTCGACCAAAAAGTGTCAATGTATCATATTCGATTTAAACACCTATGAAATCGTCATGACAAGCGTGCACAAGTGACATGCAGAAAAATGTCGATGTCGCCCAATGAGTGTCAGTGTATCAGATTCGATTAAAACACCTATGAAAACGTCATGACAAGCGTGCACAAGTGACATGCACAAAAATGTCGATGTCGCCCAATGAGTGTCAGTGTATCATTCAGTGTGTATCGACATTTTTGTGCATGTCACTTGTGCACGCTTGTCATGATGATTTCATAGGTGTTTAAATCGAATCTGATATATTGACAGTCCTTGAGCGACACCGACATTTTTGTGCATGTCACTTGCGCACACTTGAAATGACGTTTTCATAGGTGTTTAAATCGAATCCTAGACACTGACACTTATTGGGCGAGATTGACATTTTTTTGCATGTCACTTGTGCAAAGAGTGTCAAAAACTGACACTTATTGGGCGACATCGGCATTTTTGTGCATGTCACTTCTGCACTTTTGTAATGACGTTTTTATTGGTGCTTAAATCGAATCTAATACACTGACACTCATTGGGCGACATCGACATTTTTTTGCATGTCACTTGTGCACGCTTGTCATGATGATTTCATAGGTGTTTAAATCGAATCTGATATATTGACAGTCCTTGAGCGACACCGACATTTTTGTGCATGTCACTTGCGCACACTTGAAATGACGTTTTCATAGGTGTTTAAATCGAATCTTAGACACTGACTCTTATTGGGCGACATTGACATTTTTTTGCATGTGACTTGTGCACACTTTTAATGACGTTTTCATTGGTGCTTGAATCGAATCTTAGACAATGACTTTCATTGGCGACATCAACATTTCTATGCATGTCACATGTGCACACTTGTCATGACGTCTATATTTTTATGCATGTCACGTAGACATTTTTGGGAATGTCACTTGTGCACACTTGTAATGACGTTTTCATAGGTGTTCAGGTGTATAGGTCGAAGCTGAGACACTTTTACTCACTGGGCGACAGCAACATTTTTGTGCATGTCATTTGTGTTTACTTGTAATGATGTTTTTATAGGTGCTTAGACACTTACTTTCATTGGAGGAAATCGACATTTTTGTGCATGTCACATGTGCACACTTGTCATGACGTTTTCATAGGTGTATAAATCGAATCTGATACATTGACACTCTTTGCACAAGTGACATGCACAAAAATGTCGATGTCGCCCAGGTGTAAGGTGTTTAAATCGAATCTGATACACTGACACTCATTGGGCGACATCGACATTTTTTCATAGGTGTACAAATCGAATCTGATACATTAACACTCTTCGCAAAAGTGACATGCACAAAAATGTCGATGTCGCCCAGGTGTTTAAATCGAATCTGATACACTGACACTCATTGAGCGACATCGAAATTTTTTTGCATGTCACTTTTGCATGCTTGTCATGAGGATTTCATAGGTGTTTAAGTCGAATCTTAGACACTGACTCTTGTTGGGCGACATCGACATTTTTTTGCATGTGACTTGTGCACACTTGTAATGACGTTTTCATTGGTGCTTAGATCGAATCTTAGACAATGACTTTCATTGGCGACATCAACATTTCTGTGCATGTCAAATGTGCACACTTGTCATGACGTTTTCATAGTTGCATATGTCGAATCATAGACAGTGGCACTCGTTGGGCGACATCGTTACTTTTGTGCATGTCACTTCCGCACATATTAAATGACGTTGTCAAAGGTGTGTAAGTCGAATTTGAGACGCTGACACTCCTTGACTGACAGGACATCGACATTCTTGTGCATGTCACTTGCGCACAGTTGTTATGACGTTTTCATAGGTGCATAAGTCGAATCTTCGATAGCGACACTCATTGGGCGACATCGACATTTTTGTGCATGTTATTTGCGCACACATGTAATGACGTTTTCATAGGTGTTTAAATCAAATCTGATACATTGACACTAATTGGGCAACATCGATATTTGTGTGCATGTCACTTGCGCACACTTGTAATGACGTCTATATTTTTATGCATGTCACTTGTGCACACTTGTAATGGTGTTTTAGTAGGTGCATAGAGCGAATCTGAGACATGTATTCTCAATGACATCGAAATTTTTATAAATGGCGTTTCTGCACACTTGTAATGACGTTTTCGTAGGTACCTAAATCGAATCTGAGACATTTTTAATCACTGGGCGACATCGACATCTTGTGCATGTCACTTGTGCACACTTGTAATGACGTTTTCATAGATGTTTAAATCAAATCTGATACGCTGACACTCTTTTGGCACTCTTTCACAATCACAATTGTCTACTAACGCTTAACCTTATCAACCGACGAGTCAAGTGAATAATCATCTCGCAACACAAAAAACGCAGCCTGATGTTTTGTTAGCGACTACTTTAGTTCGAGTCAAGACATCTTGCAATACCGACATCGTGCTACGAGGCTTAGTAGATCCGGGGTCTGAGGCATCTTTTATTTCTAAAAAAGCAGCGAAACGTTTGGGCTACAAGTCCAAGGCAATTTCAACAACGAAGAGGTTGCAGGATGGACGATACGAAGTGTCGTTACCATTCAAGGGAGGGAACAGGCCTGCGCTTGGATCCTCGAAGCAAGGCGCCTTGCGTAGGCTTGTTCAACTAGAACGACGGTTCACACTGAACACCACACTCCGGAACGAGTACACAAAATGCATCAACGAGTATCTAGAGCTCGGACACATGGAAGAAGTGGACGTCAACACGGACAAAGTTCTTAGGACACAACAGCATTTCTTCTTACCGCACCACGCGGTTTTCAAGGAGTCGAGTTCTACAACGAAGCTCAGAGTGGTATTTGATGCTTCAGCTAAAGCGTCAGATGGAACTTCGCTAAACCAGCATCTGATGAAGGGTCCAAAAAAGCAGATAGACATGATGGATATTGTCATGAGGTGGAGAAGACACCAATACACATTCACCGCGGACATCGAGAAGATGTACCGACAAATTCGGGTCTGCGCTGAGGACTCTTACTACCAAATGATCTTATGGCGTAACTGTGAAACCGAACCCATTAAGGTATACCGCCTTAAGACGGTCACATTCGGCACAACATGTGCCCCTTATCTGGCGATTCGAGCACTCAACCAGCTGGCGGAGGACGACCAGTTGAAATTTCCTCTTGGAGCACGTCTCATAAAGGAAGAAATATATGTGGATGATCTCTTTGCAGGAGCTGACAGCATACAAGATGCAGTAGAACGACTTCAGCAAGTCAACAGTTTGCTGCGGGCGGGAGGCTTCACTTTGCGGAAATGGGCGAGTAATTCGGAGGAGATTTTATACAAAATCCCAATGGAACACAGGGAAGTAAACCTCTCCATACCATCAGCAACATCAAGGCCTTAGGCATCAGATGGTTTCCGAGCGAAGATACGCTTTCGTTTGAAAACATCCCTTCAGAATCTGCGGCACCAACGAAAAGGAACGTGCTTTCCGCGATTGCCAAACTGTTCGACCCACTTGGATGGATTTCGCCTGCCATCATAAAGGGAAAAATACTAATGCAGCAACTTTGGCAGCGCGGTTTGGATTGGGACGATCCGATTCCCTTCGCCCTGAACAAGGAATGGATGGCCTTCCGGGAAGATCTGTCGCAACTCCAAAGGATTCGCATTCCGAGGTGGATTCACACAAACCAGAACAACAAAGAACTTGAGCTGCACGGGTTTAGTGACGCGTCCGAGAAAGCGTATGGTGCAACAGTATACCTCAGGGTTCTCGATGCTGAAAACACAATTCACATGCATTTACTTCTATCCAAGACCCGAGTAGCGCCAGTGAAAACGCAGACACTGCCACGACTTGAACTCTGTGAAGCCGTAATGTTGGCCAAACTGTTGGACTACACAGCAAGTGTCTTGGAGCTGCGAAACATAAAACAATACGCTTGGACTGACTCCAAAATAACCCTCGCATGGATTGCCGCACCCCCAACGAGATGGGCCACATTCGTTAGCCACAGGGTGGCAGAAATACAGCGTGTGGTCAAGCGGGAAAGTTGGAAGCATATCCCAGGGCACTTGAATCCAGCTGACTTAGCGTCAAGGGGAGTAATGACATCGGGCTTAATAGCAAACACCCTTTGGTGGTATGGGCCTGAATACCTTCGTCAATCTTGGGAATTTCTGTACCCAGAACAGCCGACGACTCTAGAGACGGAGGAGGAGAAACGTCATGTGAAAACCCACACAGCTACATACACACAAAATCATATAGTTACCTTAATGCTTCAGCAGTCAAATCTGAATAAACTGATAAGAATATTAGCGTATTGTAGAAGGTTTATTCTTAATGCACAGTCCTTACCCAATTACAGGAGCTATAATCCCCTTTCTCCATCCGAATTGCAATCCACTACACTGGTGTTGGTCAAATTGGTACAAACGGATATGTTCCCATCGGAGAAAAAGGCCAACATTTCGAAGTCGCTCTGCCCCTTTTACGATTCAGACGGCATTCTACGAGTAGGAGGAAGGTTACAGCAGGCTGAACTGTCCTATGACCAACGTCATCCCATCCTTGTGAAAGGTGATCATCACTTCACCAAGCTACTAATAGCCGATGCCCATTGGAGGACACTGCATGGAGGCCTACACCAAACCACAGCGTTCCTACGGAATAAATACTGGATCATAAGGTTCAAAAATTCAGTAAAGAGCATTATACATAGGTGTACTGTCTGTTTCAGATACCGAGCTAAGCCCAAAGGGCAATTCATGGGTAATTTGCCAGCTCCAAGGATCCGTATCTCACAACCTTTTACACATGCCGGAGTGGATTACGCGGGACCAATTGAGATAAGGTCCTGGAAAGGTCGAGGAGCCAAAACACTCAAGGCATATTTCGCTGTGTTCGTGTGTCTGGCTACCAAAGCCATTCACATCGAGTTGGTCACCGACTTAACGACACAAGCATTCATCGCGGCATTACGTCGATTCATCGCCCGAAGAGGAGTGTGTTCGCACCTTTACAGCGACAACGGCACGAATTTCGTGGGAGCCAACAAGGAGCTGAAGAGGTTATTCGCTGAAGCAGACGTAGGGTGGACGACCGTAGCCGGCATGGCCGCCAACGAAGGGATAGAGTGGCACTTCATCCCACCTGCTTCTCCTCATTTCGGTGGACTATGGGAAGCCGGGGTGAAGTCGGTGAAGTATCATCTGAAAAGAGTTGTGGGAGAAGAAAAATATACATACGAGGAACTCAGCACATATTTACTACAAATTGAAGCTTGCCTGAACTCCAGACCTCTATGTCCTATGACGGACAACCCGCATGATTTCACCGCACTAACCCCGGGACACTTCCTAATCGGGCGAGCTCTGACCACAGTTCCTGAAGCAAATATCACCGACACCCGAATTGGACCTCTACAGCGGTGGCAGCAGATGCAAAAACTGCAACAAATATTTTGGAAGCGATGGGCGTCGGAGTACCTCACCCGACTGCAGCAGCGACCAAAATGGCTACAGGTGGAGAACCAACCTCGCATCGGTGACTTAGTCCTCATCAAGGAAGATAATCTGCCTCCAGCCAAGTGGAACTTGGCGCGCATCGTCGACTTGCATCCAGGAAAAGACGATTTGGTACGAGTCGTCACATTACGTACTGCAAATGGTCAGATAAAACGGCCAATAACAAAAATCTGTGTGCTCCCGTCCAACGACACCTATGAACAACATACATCACCCCACAAACAGCTTCACCAAACAACCACGTAATGTTACTCAACAAGAAACACTCATAACAACACTCTATAACTTACTGCATTTACACATCACTATCACTTCCAACATTTATGAATTACTAATTATGAAATCACCATAGCTCATTAAATTTATATTAAAATAATTTCAATCATTATCAATAAAATGTTACCGCTCAGTGAATGGTAAACTACATTATCCCTGCATATGTCAATCACCTTCATGACATAGTTTCATCAGCTGGTGCAGTTCATTGCATTATGTACATACATACCTACGTCTCCGTTCAGTCCACATGAATATATGTATGTCAACGCCGTACGAATGCATAGCACCAAACGACAAAAACACAACAAAACAAAACCGCCGCGACGCGATATACTGTATGCACACACACACACACATATGAATACGCCGTCGTCTTCTTTTTTTACATGCACCCTTTTTCTCACCAGAAACCAAAAAAAAAAACCTTTATTAATTCACTTTTTTCAAGTTCTATTCGCCAGGTTCTCTACAGCGAAAAAGGAACCAAGATACAACCCAACATATTATGTTCTTGCAAGTACCATTGTGTACGAAGCAACAAAAACAACATAAATAACACTAGCACAGCTCTTCTATGGATTTGCGTTCCATGAAGGCTCTGCGTCACATATGAATCGTATTAAACCGACATCAGCTAAACAATACACTATGGGAATAACTACAAATTATCTAACACAATTACCTACATCCGAGAAATTCATCTCTTTATTAATGAATTTTTTCCGAACAGCAAATGAGATCGCGAATAAAACCACTGCACAACTGCACGCGCATTCAACACGACATAGAAGAAAACACCAAAGCAAAATGAAAAACAGCGCCGCCATTAATGATTAGTGCTGAATGAGTGAGTTCGAGTTAATGCAAGATGGTTGCGGTCTTCGATCAACAAAGGAGCTGTTCAAAGATGATTGCGAATTTCATTCGCGGCCGGGGAGGATGTTCAAGATTGAATAATATTCCAACGAGTTATGTTAGAATTGTTTAGTTGCATGAATTAAATTAATTTATTATTATCTACATTATCGGCTCACTGCCTTACCAACAATTATGTACTAAAATAAACTTAACTAATTTAAAAATAACGAATTATAATAAATGTCAAATGTCAAGTAAAGAAGACACTCTTTCACAAGATCTCAGTGTGATCAGGTCAATAAAGTATCCGCATTTTATAACGTTCTAGCTGCGCGTTTTATTATACATATATATATACATATATAATTTTCTCGACGAACAAATTCTTCTTTTGTTCCAACTTAAATTAGTTCATTTCATCGATATTTGTGTGCATGTCACTTGCGCACACTTGTTATGACGTTTTCAATAGGTGTTTAAATCGAATCTTAGACACTGACACTTATTGGGCGACATCGGAATTTGTGTGCATGTCACTTGTGCACTTTTGTAATGACGTTTTTATTGGTGCTTAAATCGAATCTGATACATTGACACATGAGCACTCGGGCGACAGCGACATTTTTGTGCATGTCACTTGCCCACACTTGTAATGACGTTTTCATAGTTGAACTAATCGAATCTTAGACACTGACACTTAATGGGCGACATCGACATTTTTGTGCATGTCACTTGTGCACGCTTGTAATGACATTTTCATATGTGTTTAAATCGAATCTTAGACGCTGAAGCCCTATGGGCGACGTAGACATTTTTGTTCATGTTATTATGGGTTCCGACTATTGAAAGGTTTTCGCCTAGAAATAGACTACCGATTCGTCATGGTAGGTGGGCGCATGGGGCATTGATTATGACGTCGCTTAGATTCCAGGAGGCGTTATGTAACTACGGTAGCAGAGGATGTTGTGTGGTCGGCTGAAGTACGGGGTTTTGCGGGTTTAAATACCACCGCGGAGCGCTTTGCTTTTTAATTGTTTTTTTTTTAAATATTTTTTTTGTTCCTCCTCCTTCTCTTTCTGGTGCCTTTGGTGCCGTCTGGTCCTCTGGGCTCTCGTTTTCAAGGACACCGCCCGTTCCTAGTATGGTCCGATGGAGACATAGCGGTTTTCATGGTGGACTGATTGGTCCAACGGGCTTATCGGGTTTGGACAGATGGATCATCCGATCGGGATGGCGTGGGTTGCCTTGGGATGTTGGGAGAATAAAACGAAAGTTTCGAGGAGCTGTTTGGTAGCTACAAGAGTAGACGGACGTACGAGTTTCTAGGTAGGTTGGCCGCGAAAAAAAAAAATAACGCGCGTGGAATCGGGTGAAGATCTCGCCGTGAAAGAAGAATATATTTTTTTTGTTTGATTCTTTACCTGCGGCAAATCAAAAGAACGCCGGGATAGACGCTCAGCACCGATTCGGTAGACGCTGGACTGTGCAATAGTTCGATTGTAAAAAAATGAATTAAAAAAAAATAAGGCAAAAACGACAGCGACCAGAGATAGTGTACGTGTGATTGGGCAGGATCAAAAAAAAAAAAAAAGATAAGAGAAAAAGAAAAACGAAATAGGGGTGCACAGAAGTGAAGGTGGCAGAGTGGGTGCGAAATTTGTAGTACAGAATTTCGAGTGAATTTTCACATGAAGGAAGTGTTAGCGCAGAATTCCAAATTAGTAGGAATTTAATTGATCGGAAAAAGAATTATTTGAATTTGAATTGATACAAAAAAAAGTCTAAAGCATACGCAAAAAAAAAAAAAAAAAAATAATTGATTGGAAAAACATAAAGTGGACACAAAAAAAAACAAAGAAGAAAACGAAGTTCCGTTGGAGGTGTCTATTCAGACGCGGAAGAGGAGCGGTGACTCTGAACGACGAGGCCAGGAAGCAGACAGGTGACTTCTCCCACACAAGGGAAGGAGAAATTATTTTTTTATTTCTTTTTATTTTTATATACTCTTTTGTGTTTGATCTGAATTATAATTTAAATAGAATTCACAACTTTTTTTTTCATAGTTTATATATTGTAACAATAGTCCCATTTATGCATGTGGATATCCTTTTATACGGAATACGGGCGTTGTAAGATCCGACACGCAGGTTCAAAACCAACTTCGCGTGTTGTTGTTCGTCGGTAACATATTTTTTTTCCTTCTTTCGCGAGTTCAGTTTTTTTTCCTGTGTACGGTCCTTTGTGTTCAAAAGTTTTCCTTTTTTTTCTTTTAAGTTGGACTTTATATAAATGTAAATCAGTAGGTTAAGTGATTAGAATTAGATTCATTTTACATTTTCACATTGTACATTAAGTTAGTTTTAAGAACTTAGCTTTAATAAATTGTGAACTGTCAAGTCAAGTGTGTATGGTCCTTTTTTTTGTTGCTGTCTTTTTTTTTATTTTTTTTTTTTTTGTGGGACAAGTTTTGGGTGCAAGTCCTTGCGGAAATTGGATTCCTCCTCCTAGTCGCAGTTTTAGGAGTAGGAAGCGTGTTGAGCGGAAGGGCAACATCGTGCCAGGATCGTTATCGCGAATATCGTAGTAACCGGGTTTTTGAGATACACATACATAAGTTGTGTTTGTTTTTATCGGGTTGTGGTTCGTATCTCGTAGGAGCAGAACTTTGTAATCTTCCTTACCTCGTCGAACGGATAAGAATAAAATGGACGTAAATAGGTTGAGCGCTGAGGAGTTAACCTACGAGTTAGATGTACGGGGGCTGAAGGGTACTACTGTAGATGAAATGAGGAAGATGCTGCGAACAGCCATGAGGAGTGACGCGAGTTTTATTCTACCAGAGTATCCTTTTTGCTTCGACAAGGATAAGGCAGCGGTTATAGCGAAGCTCGAGGAGCTATTCAAATTGATAGGAGATTTCGTAGGTGATGAAAACTCAGGGGAGTATACAAAAATAGTTGCGAAAGCCGAATGGGTGTTACGGCGCCTAGGTAAGACTGTCTGCGACTCGACAGAAGACAGGGCCTTTGTGGTAGATGCTAGGCAGCAGGTGGTAGGCCTACTTTCTAATTTAGATGTCAAGGCAGCGGAGGAGCGGTTGGGCATAACCCACACCTGGATAGATGTCTTGACAGTCCAGTGAGCCCAGTCACCCAGGGCCACATCCTCGCCGATCGGACCATCGATATTGATACCGACGAAAAAGGTACCGGTGATGAAATGGGGCCTTAAATTTAGCGGGGACTCGAGTCAGTCCGTCACCAGTTTCCTTGAGAAAGTGGAGGAGTTGAGGGAAGCGAGGGGGTTCACTGCGGACGAGGTGTATGCGTCTGCTTACGATTTGTTCGAGGGGAAGGCCGCCGTATGATACAGGGCGAATAAGCTCCGTTTTCGTAATTGGCAGGGTCTAGTCGTTAACTTGAGGGCTGAGTTTCTACCTCCGGGGTACGAGCAGCGGTTGTGGGCCGAGATTAGGGGTAGAACCCAAGGTCAAACTTAGACGATCGGCATCTACGTGAGTGTGATGCAGTGCCTTTTCGCCCGTCTAAGTGAGGAGTGTAGCGAAGAGACAAAGCTGAGGCAGATTAGGCGGAATCTTTCCCCTTTCTACCAATCTCAAATGGCCTTGGTGGAGATCAAATCTTTGGATCACCTAGTTGAGGTTGGTCATCGTCTCGAAGCTACACGCTACTTAGTGGAGAGTTTCGCACCTCCCCCGACACGAAAAACTGCTCTGCTCGAGCCTGATCTGGCATACGTTGGGGTCCCAGCTCAAGAGGAGGCACCAGTTATTGCGGCAACATCGCTCAGTGTTCCGAAGCCGTTATCTTGCTTCAGGTGCAATTGCGGCCAGATGTCCACAACCGATCCGATGTTACGGGTGCAACACAGTGGGGGTTATACGCAGTCGTTCTCCACGTTGCTCTCCTAAGACGCACTCACCGGGAAACGGAGTAGGGACTCAAGGACAGGCGGGTCGTTGAGTCAGGTGTCCAAATCCGCATGTCAAGCGCTATTTCCATCTGCGGCGCTTGACTTTATGTTACAAACGAGAGGTGGTGATCATCGTCCATATCTGGAGGTGGACATTTATGGTGTACAATTGCTAGGGTTGTTGGATTCGGGAGCTTCTCGCACGATTCTTGGAGGGCCAGGGTGGGCGTTGTTAAGATCTGTGGGCTGCTCGGTACTTAAGGTCGAAATCGATTCCGTGACAGTAGCGAATGGGGAAGGGGTTGAAGTGTTAGGGGCAGTCAGCGTTCCTCTTCAGGTTGAAGGGAAACGTTAAGGTGATGGAGGTACTCATCATTCCCAAGCTCGCACATAGCCTAATTTTGGGAGCTGATTTTTGGGAGCAGTTCGGTATTGTGCCTTGTCCAAGCGAGTGTGGAATTTCGTCGACGAGGTGTGCGCCAGTGAAGGAAAGGAGATTCTGTCCTCAAAGCAACGCGCGGAGTTAGAGTCAGAGGTAGACAAAATTTTCAGTACCATGGGGGATGATTTGGGTTGTACGAACCAAGTGGAGCACGTGATTCGAACCTGTGCCGAACCCATCAAACAACGATACTAGCCGTTATCTCCGATCGTCCAGACCCAGATCAACAAGGAAGTCGATGAGATGCTTCAAGCGGGAGTGATTGAGCCTTCATCTAGTCCTTGGTCTTCGCCTATCCTGCTCATCAAGAAAAAGGATGGGAAGTACCGCTTCTGCGTCGACTTTCGCAAACTCAACCAAGTGACTGAGCGCGATGCGTATCCCATTCCCTATGTGTCAGCTACTCTCGACAAGCTGAGAAACGCAAAATTCCTCTCCTCCTTGGATATCAAGTCCGCTTACTGGCAGATACCCATGGCCGAATCTTCGAAGAGGTACACCGCGTTCACTATTCCCGGGAAGGGGTTGTATCAATTTCGCCTCATGCCATTTGGCCTTCATAACGCTCCTGCGACCTGGCAGCGTTTTATTGATACAATCATCGGAGCCGACCTTGAACCCAACGTGTTTGTGTACCTCGACGATGTCATAATCGTCACGGAGACCTTCGAGCGGCATCTGGAAGTGGTAAAGGAAATGTTGACGCGTATCTAGGAGGCGGGGCTGGTGTTAAGTAGGGAAAAATGCGAGTTCTGTAAGTCGGAGTTGAGGTACTTGGGCTACATTGTGAATGAGAAAGGTCTTCTTGTTGATCCGGAGAAAGTACGGTGTATGGTCGAGTATCCGAGGCCCACAACGGTGGCAGGAGTTCGGAGGTTTATCGGTATGGTCTCCTGGTATAGTCGTTTTGTCCACAACTTCTCTGATCTCGTTGCTCCGATCACCGAACTGTTGAAAAAGAAGCAGAAGTTCGATTGGTCAGACAAGTGTAAGGTGGCTTTCCGGACGCTGAAGGACAGATTGGTGCGTGCTCCGATCCTTACTTGTCCGAACTTTGACCTGCCCTTCATTGTACACACTGATGCATCCGGCGTAGGCATAGGGGCTGTACTTACTCAGGAGGTACCTGGCGAAGGAGAGAAAGTGGTGAAAAAGTGCTATCTTAGCCGTACGCTTACCAGAACTGAGCGGAACTTCTCTACGACGGAGCCTGAGTGTCTCACCGTGATTTGGGCAATAGAGACGCTTCGCCCATATCTGGAAGGCAGTAAATTCACGGTTGTGACCGATCACCATTCTTTAGTCTGGCTGAACAATTTGAAAGACCCACAGGGTAGGTTGGCTCGGTGGGCTGTCAGATTGCAGCAGTTCGACTTCACTATCGTACATCGGAAAGGGAAGGAACATTTGGTACCCGATGCCTTATCTAGGGCAAATGAGGAAGTTGCAACGGTCGACGTTGCTACCCAGGATCCCTGGTACCTCAAGATGATTCAGATGGTGAATAAGAGTGGTGAGAGGTACCCAGATTGGCGTATTGAAAACGGAGCCCTTTTTAAACATGTGCCAACGAAGTCTTCGACGCTAGCTTCAGAAGAGGAACAGTGGAAACGTGTCATTCCAAAGGAAGAGAGAGCTGAAGTCCTTCAGCAGTGCCACGACGACGTCCTGAGTGAACATGGCGGGGTGCAAAAGACCATGGACAAGGTGTCCCGGCGGTACTATTGGACACGGCTGAGGCAATGTATTGCGCGTTATGTGCGTGGTTGTCCCGTGGAAACCCCCAGGACTGATGGCGTCCAGGTGCAATGTAACCAAGCCCTGGGAGATGTTGTGCGTTGATTTTGTGGGACCATTTGAGGTGACACGGAGAGTGTCCCCTTGGACGTATGAATTGATGGATAGTAAGGGGCAGTTAGCGGGGCTATGGCACGTCAAGGATCTGAAACCATATCACCGCCAGACCGATATTTCTTCGACGAAAACCTAAAGAAAGGAAGGGAGGAATATTATGGGTTCCGACTGTTGAAAGGTTTTCGCCTAGAAATAGGCTACCGATTCGTCATGGTAGGTGGGCGTATGGGGCATTGATTATAACGTCGCTCAGATTCCAGGAGGCGTTATGTAACTACGGTAGCGCAGGATGTTGGGTGGTCAGCTCAAGTACGGGGTATTGCGGGTTTAAATACCACCACGGAGCGCTTTGCTTTTTAATTGTTTTTTGTAAAATGTTTTTTTTTGTTCCTCCTCCATCTCTTTGTGGTGTTTTTGGTGCCGTCTGGGCCTTTTTTTTTAATTTCATTTCTATTTTATTTTTTCTTCTATAACAACTTACACTAGACCAAAATGACTAAAATCTATCTTAATATCTAACAATTCGAGTTCTTAATTCTATCTTACTGACCCTTCGCGGGTACTCTAAAATAATCTAATCTATGTAACATATATATTTGCCTTTCGGCGTCTAAACTAACATTTTTTTTTTGTTTTTTTATAGTCCTTAGGACAAACTTTATTATTTTCTAACGGCCAAGAAAACTATTGAAAAACTTGGCGCTCTAGACATCCTTTTCGTTACTTAACCTAAATCTAAACCTTAACCTTACATCCCTATTAAAAATTAACCTAACAATATATAGCCTAACTTAATCTATATCCGTAACATTACGGACGTGTACAGAAGGGCGTGTGTGCTATGTATATGCGTAACATATAGAATACACACGCCCTTGTCCACCTATGTGTTTTTTTTTTTTTTCCTTAATCTACCTTACAACTAAGTAAGTGGGCCGTTAAACCACTGTAAAAGCTATTATGATTGTTTCAGTCAGGAGCGGGCGAAGGCGGGGACAGGTTCTGGTGGAGCCACCAGAAGAAGTGCCGCTCCTTATCACTCTCTCTCCGGTCACGAACAGGGATCGCTCTACTGAACCGCAGGAGATCCTCCTGTTCGCGGGCGACATCCGATTCGTAGAGGAGTCGCCTGTCAACTGTTCGGCGTACCGCGTGGTAGATTACAGGGCATCCTTCCGTGTTCTGGATCAGGCCGATCGAATCCAAATAGAGGAATGCTTCAGGTGGAACAAAGCCGTTGTGGCGCACCATTTCATGATACATATAATTGGGGTAATAAGCCCTGAAGATCAGACTGTTGGTAGAAGTCATACTTCTTGCAATGTGACTTCGTATTAATTTAATGATAAAATTATCTATCCTCTTCATGTTTGCCCTGTTGTACAAGGCCTCGTTAGAATAGTACTTCTTGTAATCAGACTCGGGTGTTCGATACAACCGGAGACAAGTCCTAAGACACCGTCTCTCGAATACCCTCACCTTTTCCATCTGGGAAGGACTCACGTTGAACCACAGGGGACAACCATACACCATGACTGGCCTTATGAGGGCCATGTAGCAGATTACCTTCACCCTGGTATCAAGTTGGCTGCTGTAAAACAACTAACTTGCCACAGCAAAGGCTTTTCTAGCATTGGTCAGAGCCTTCTCTATATGTTTGTCAAAATACAGAAAATGATCCAACCAAATGCCGAGATATCTAACTACAGTTTTCACAGCTAACGGCTGACCCTGCCGGTCAACTATGCCGAACTTCTTCCAGTTTACGCGCGTATCCCTTGAGGCCCTGGCCAGCGGGGCACGGAAAAGGATCGTTTCACATTTCTGAAAGTTGATAAGTCACGTTGCAACATGGTATTAATGACTTCTACCTTAGGACCTGATCTGTACGCCACTAGGTCATCGGCATGCGCTATTAGGTGCGGTATTGACCTTAGGAGATCTGCAGTGAATATAGCAAACAATATCGGGGAACCAACAGCCCCCTGTTGTAGACCATTATTGATATTAAAAACTGTGGTAGAAGTTACACCGCCACTTTTAACGACGAACTTTCTACCTGTTATCATGTTGTATATCATGTATAGCAAAGGTTTATGTAAGGCAAGTCTAACGAGCTTAAGGAAAAGGCCCTCTAACCAAACGGTGTCGAACGCCTCCTCTAAGTCGATTAGACAGGCACCCGTACATTCTTTCTTATTTTTGTTCCATTGAATGTCGGATACCAGTTTTGACGCGGCATGTGTGGTGTAATGCCCCGCCCTAAAACCAAACTGGTTGTCCGGTATAATATTGTTGTCCTCGACCCACGTTTTCAGGGCTCGAATGACAATCTTTTCGAAGACCTTGCTGATGCAAGGAAGAAGACTTATAGATCGGAGGTTTGATGGGATGCTTTTGTCTTTGTCCCGTTTAGGGATTGGTTGCACCACAGCTGTATTCCAATGTTCTGGGTAATAAGCATTACTGAGCGCGTTGTTGAACAGTGTAGTGTAAATGTCAATTGCCGCCGGAGGGAGATGATTAAGCACAATGTTCGGAATACCATCTATCCCAGCTGATTTCTTGTTTTTCATAGATCTAAGGATCCCCTGGAGATCTTCTTGGGAAATCACTATATGGTTTCCATGATTATCAACGGCATTGTTTGGCATATTTTCGTCATTGAATCTAGTAAAACCGTGATTCTCCAAACGCCATTGACTGATCTCATTACTGAGATAGAAGTGGTTTAACGAGGCTCTGTTCTCCAGGTCGTGGTTCGGCATACGAACCTCGTTGACCGTATACACTCTCTGGAAAACAGCACCAATTGTTTTAACCTTCTCCTGGGGATCTTCGACCACGAGAAAGTCGTCATCTAGCCCAGCCTCATCTGGATCAATATCGATTGAGGTCAGTAGTTGTTCGTTGTCAGTTGTTCTGGGAAGTCGAACGATCTGAATGTCATTTTGATCTTTCCTCCTGAATATTTTATTTACTTGTGGGAACATACCCGGGTTGTTGGATCGTACAGCCCGGATTTTATTGCCCCAGTGCAAGCTTATAGCTAAATTGTAATTAATTTTTATTAATTGTTGAAGGTTTTTGATCTCCGACTTCAGAGATCTAACTTCCGGACTTGTAGGGTCTGTAAACCGTCTGTGCAAGAGTTTAAGTCTTGACAGAAGTCTACTTTTGTGCACGTGAAGTGCGTCGATGATGGTGTTCCGATAAATATCAATGTCATCGGAGTGCACTACCTTCGGTATTGTCTTGTCCATTGTACGTATTATGGCGTTGTCCATTCGTTTGAGGTACCCATCAACCTCTTCGTTTGTAAGGTTTCTGTTCTTTGGTGGATTGATCGCACTCGACAGGAGTTCAGTGGATAAAGCCCTGGAGAAACGAGGCCAGCAAGCCTTATTGTAATTATAAGGATTTTTTTGGACATATTCCCCCAGTTCAACCACCTCGTTCGGGATCTGGATAACCGCTGAAAAAGCACGATGATCACTATCGTACTCGATCGTGGTTAAGCAGTTCCTTGTGCTTCTATCTATGTCATGTAAAGTCAGTCGTCTGTCCGACAATAGTAGATCCTGATAATTCCCGCTTCTGGGAAATGATGGTATCCCGGTTGCAAGCAGGTCTGCCCTCAACTCATCATGCTCATTCAACCAGTTATTTAAGGCATTCCCCCGGTTACAATTTCTATTGAAACCCCATTCTCTATGCCTAGAGTTAAAGTCTCCTGCTATGATAAAATAGTTCTCTTCCGAGCCCAGACGTAGGCTTACAAAAAGAGCTTCGAGCTCTGAAATGAAAATGTGGTCGAGATTTAAGTTATCGGGTGCATAGAGAGCGATCACATATAGTCGCTTACCTCCCGAAAGCGATATGCGTGCGATGCACGTCTCTAGCAGCTGGAATCTACGCGCTTCATTGCTATACATGATGCTATGGGGAATGTTTTTTTTTATTAGAAGAGCGACTCCGCCCCCATGGTGGGTGCGATCTCTTCTGACTATTACATAATTACTATACCTGAGCTTGTGCATTTGATTGAGCTTCGTTTCGCTAACCATTATCACATCAGGATTGTGGTCTCTTAACAGGTGGCCGAAAGTTAGTTTTCTAGTTGTCCCTTTTAGAGAATTTACATTCACCGCGAGGATCTTAAGGTCGATAGCTGCGCGCGCAGCCATTATATTGACTGTTGCGTTTGTTCGCCAAACAGCTCCGAGCAGATAAAGTCCACTCGAGTTGCTTGTTGAAGGAACCGTTGTTCGAGTCGAGCTGTGCGCTCAGCTTGTTCAACAAGGCTCTTTTGGATCTGAGCCATCTGTGCTTGTATTGCCAGCAAGATGGAGCTGATATCCGTGTTCGCCTCAGGCTGCCTGGCCCCTAGGACCGGGGCTGCTGTTGGCACTGTCTGTTGTGCCAGTCGTCTGCCTGATATCGCTTGGGCATACGACACTCCTGGCGTAACAGCGGTAGTTGCAGCGCTAGGCATAGACCTTGCTCCTACCGTTTTTATGTTCCTTTTTTCGAACTTTTTCTTTAAGAGCTGGACCTTCGGACAGCCCCGATAATTGGCAGGGTGCCCTTTAGCTCCGCAAATAACGCATTTGAGGATGCTCCTGTCCTCGACCTTGTCCGTCCCTAAAGGACATTCCCCTCTATTGTGGGTTCCCGCGCATTTCACGCAGCGCGACGCCATTTGGCAGTTCGCTGCGGCATGCCCAAACCTCTGGCATCGAGCACACTGCATCGTGTGCTTCGATTTCCTTAATGCCTCCCATTGAATAGCAATAGTCCCTAAGAGTTTAATTCTCTTAAGGCTTTCTAAATTGCCTTCGGGAGTCGCCTGTACCAAGAACATAGGGAGACGCCTGTTCTCCCTGCGTGCCACAGCAGTGACAAATGGCTTAACGCCCACGATCTGGACATCATCGCTCTGCGCCTGGCGCAGTACCCCGAGGATGTCCTCCGGATCCGTATTGGGATCCATGCTCTTATGGAGTAGAGTTTGGAGTTTTTCTCCTCTTGGCGTATAGGAATAGAACTCCATCCCTGCCTCCGCCAGCCCCTGCCTAATTGCTTTGTGCACTGCCATGTAGTTGCAGTACACAGTGTGCCTTAAGGGCATTCTATATTTAATAGTGAAGGGTATTTCTAGACCCTTCATTCTTTTAACGGCACACTTACCTAGTGTTTCGAGGTCTTTTGTCTCGGCCCCGAAGACGTTGATTGGAGGACATCTCTCCCTCTTCTGTTTCTGCTGTTGTTGATTCTGCTGCTGCGGCATCTGCTGCTGTTGCTTCTGCTTCTGCTGCTTCGGTTTCTGCTGTTGTGCTGTTTGCTGCTGCTGTTGTTGTTGTTGTTCTCGCTGCTTCTGCTTCTCTTGTAACTGCATTGCTTGTTGTTGTTGCATTGCAGATGTTTGAGCTGCTTTTCTCGCCGCTAGCTTATCGCGCATGATCTTGGCGATCGCGGCTAGTTCCCTCGATTGCTCCTCCAGCAATTTCTGACTCTCCTCTACTTCGGAGAGCTGCCTCACATCCTCCTCCTCGTCATCCGCCTCGGAGGATGATAGGCCTCGGTACCTGTTACCAGCGCCCAAGTACCGTCCTTCTCCTCCAGCCGACTCATACATAATTGCATCGTATGATTCGGCTGAAGCTGTGTTTGTTGATGTTGTTGCTTTGCTTTGAACCGCTGCTGTTTTTATTGTAATTGCAGCTGCTGATGGTGCTGCATTTGTTGTTGTTGAGGCTGCGGTATGTTTGGCCGCTGCCGTGGTTGTAGCTGTTGTTGCTGCTGCTGACGACGTCAGTGGTGTGATTTTCACCGCTGTCCGCTTAACTAGATTTGGCTGCGGTTGTAGCCTCATCCTTCTCTTCCCCGTCGCCAATTGTTGCAGTAATCTGTTGCTAGCTTGGTGACCTGATGTGCCGGCGTGGTGGCTTGATGCGTTATCCGCCGGTACTTTACTCATACCCACGAGTCTTTCTTCTTTCTCCATCTCTCTTCACACACAATGTCTCTCACAGATGTTAATTTATAATAACTTTTATTTTTTACTATAAAAAAGTGTCCTATCACAATTGTCACCCTCGGGATCGGAGTCTCGCACACTTTTTTTTTTTTTTTTTTTTTGTATGCATTTTTATTGTTAATTCACAAAAACTTAAAAAACTAGACAAAACGCTTAAAACTAGCTTAACTAAAATCAATTCATTATTTCTTACTGGCCCTTCGCGGGCGCTCTAAGCTAACCTAAACTTATTCTATGTGTCTTTCGACTTCTAAAAACTTTATTATTTTTCATGCGAAAACATTATGCTTATATACTAAGAAAAACTTTTTAAACGAAAAACTTAGTTACTAAACGTTGTTTATCTTAAACTACCTTAAAATAACTTAAAAACTAACTATGGACTAACTTATAAATAATAAAAAATATATACTTAATATATTTAATTATTATCCTATTTTTTTTTTTTTTTGTTTTTTTTTTTTTAGTTTTTTTTTAGTTTTTTTTTTTTTTTTTTTTTGCCGCATTTTTTTTTTCTTATGTTTAATATATATAAGCATATATATATAACAAATTGTTGTTTATGCGGGTTTTTTTTTTTTTTGGTTTTTTTTTTTTTTTTTTTTTAAAAAAATATAATTCTTCTTACTAACTACCCTAACCTAACCTAGCCTGAAGTAGGTGAGCCGGCCGTAGGTGCTTGGAAGAGGACAGGCGTCCCATCCGGTGCTTAGCCGACTATCAAAAGTAACCCCCAAACTAACCCACGTCTAGAGGATTCGAGGAGGGAGCTCCCTCGTTCCCACTCAACCACCAATATTTTCGGTGATCACGTCTACAGACAGCAATGTCTCGGGGGGAGACGGACTTACTGAACCGGAGACGGTTTTCGGCGCTCAACTCGGCGACAGTTCGGTCGTAGTTGAGTCGCCCATCAACAACGTTATGAGCGATGTGATAGATAACCGGAACCGCTTCTTTGTCTTGTATCAGGCCGATCTGATCCAGGTAGACGAATGCTTCTGGGGGTACGAAACCAGTATGTCGTACCTTTTCATGGTACATTTTATTGGGGTAATAAGCCCCGCAGATAAGGTTATTGATTGAGTTCATCGCTCTCGCAGTATGACTTCTAATCAACTTCACCAGGAAATTGTCGACTCTTATCAAGTTCGCCTTGTTATGTAAAACCTCATTGGGGTAGAATTTTTTGTACTCGGACTCTGGAGTTCGATAAAGGCGAAGGCAAGCCCTAAGGCAAGCCCTCTCAAACATCCGAATCTTTTCCATAGCGCTGGCGCCCACGTTGAACCACACGGGACAACCATAGACAAGCATTGGCCGGATAAGGGCCATGTAGCAAGTCACCTTCACCCTCGCATCGAGTTGGCTGCTGTAAAACAGTCTCTTTGTAAGGGCAAAAGCGCCTCTGGCTCTCTTCAGCGCAGCATCTACATTTTTGTTAAAATATAGATACTGATCCAAACAGATCCCTAGGTACCTGACTACACTTCGAAATGCCAGTGGCTGCCCGTGCTGTCCAACGATTGAAAACTTTCGCCAATTCTGTCTAGTGTCCCTTGAGGCCTTAGACAACGGCGTTCTAAACAGAATAGTTTCCGACTTCTGAAAATTGATCTTCAATTTCCAGTCGTCGCAATAACGCTGGATCGACTCAAAGTCACGCTGCAGGAGGATGACAATAACCTCAATCTTCGGAGCTGTTCTGTAAGCAACCAAATCATCTGCGTACGCAATTGCGTGGCGAAGAGAACCTACGAGATCGCTCGTGTAAATATTGAACAAGATCGGCGAATTAACCGCTCCTTGTTGTAGACCGTTTTTGACTCTAAATATACCGGTAGAGGTCACATTGCCGTTTTTCACGACGAACCGCCTACCGGTAAGCATACAAACCAAAAGGTATAACAGAGGCTTGCTGATGCTCAGCCCATTCAACTTATAGAAAAGACCTTCTAGCCAGACGGTGTCGAAGGCCCTCTCCAAGTCGACCAGGCAGGCACCCGTGCATTGGTTTTTACCTTTATTCCATTGGATATCTGATACGAGTTTCGACGCGGCATGAATAGTGTCATGCCCCGCCCTGAAACCGAATTGATTATCCGGAATTATATTTTTGTCCTCAACCCATTTTAGCAGGACTCTATTGATCACCTTCTCGAATACCTTGCTGATGTTCGGAAGGAGACTTATTGACCGGAGATTGCCCGGATTGGAGGAATCCTTACCCCGTTTCGGGATTGGATGCACCACCGCTGTCTTCCAATGCTCCGGATAATGTGCATTATTCAGTGCATTGTTAAACAGGATAGTGTAAATCCTCACCGCCTCCAGAGGAAGGTGTCGAAGCACAATGTTTGAGACTCCGTCGATCCCAACTGACTTCTTCTTCTTAAGTGATTCGAAGATCGCTTGGAGCTCCATCTTCGATATAAACGGAGGGTGTTCCCCTTCAATGGCGATGGCATTATCTGCCATGTTGTCGTCATTGAACACGACGAAGCCGTTGTTCTCAGATCGCCAGTGCTCAATATCTTGACGAAGGTAGAAGTTCCGCACCAGGACGCGATTTTCCAGGTCGTGGTTGGGGCGAATACTATCATTCACCTTATACACTTCCTGAAAAATCGCACCCAATGTTTCAACTTTCACCTGCGGATCTTCGATCACAAAGAAGTTGTCGTCAAGGACTGCGTTACTTGAATCTATACCTGCTGTTGCTAATAGACGTTCGTTGTCCGTAGATCTGGGAATCTTAAGACTCGGAAGTTCGCTTTGCCTTTTGCGTCTGAATATTTTATTTATCTGCGGGAACATGCTCGGGTCGCTGGAATTTACAGCCCGAATCTTATTGTTCCAGTGCAGGTTTACAGCAAGTCTGTAGTTTTGAGTAATTAAAACTTTGACATTTTTAATTAGCGACTTCAGGGTCCTAATCTCCCAGTTGTGGCTATCAGTGAACCGTCTGTACAAGGTTTTTAATCTTGACAGCAGTCTACTCTTATGCTCACGAAGTGCGTCAATTGTCGCATTGCGGAACATGTCACTGTTGTCAGTATGTCGATACCTAGGTATCGTAATGTCCATCGTTCGTTTTATGGTCTCGTCCATTTGGATTAGATACCTGTCAATCTCCTCGTTCGACAGGTTTCTATTGGACGATGCGTTGAGAGCGTTTGAGGAGAGTGCTCTCGTCAGTACTCTGGAGAAGCGTGTCCAACGCGTCCTACTATAATTGTAAGAGTATGTATGAACAAATTCCTCCAGTTCCGCAATTTCGTTGGGGAGGAGTCTCGCACACTACGCACTAGGCTACTTCTGTTTTGATAAAATCGCTAACAAAACTTTTTCTGTACTCGCGTGCTACTTTCACTCGGAGGAAAAATGAAACACGTCAGTCCGTTTTGAAAGCCGGAGAGCGACTGCCGTCTGGTCCTCTGGGCTCTCGTTTTCAAGGACACTGCCCGTTCCTAGTATGGTCCGATGGAGACATAGCGAACTTCATGGTTGACTGATTGGTCCAACGGGCTTATCGGGCTTGGACAGATGGATCATCCGATCGGGATGGCGTTGGTTGCCTTGGGATGTTGGGAGAATAAAACGAAAGTTTCTAGGAGCTGTTTGGTAGCTACAAGAGTAGACGGACGTGCGAGTTTCTCGGTAGGTTGGCAGCGAAAAAAAAATAACGCGCGTGGAATCGGGTGAAGATCTCGCCGTGAAGGAAGAATATATTGTTTTTTTTGTTTGATTCTTTACCAGCGGCAAATCAAAAGAACGCCGGAAAAAACGCTCAGCACCGATTCGGTAGACGCTGGACTGCGCAATAGTTCGATTGTAAAAAAAATTAATTAAAAAAAAAATAAGGCAAAAAGACAGTGACCAGAGATAGTGTACGTGTGATTGGGCAGGATCAAAAAAAAAAAGATAAGAGAAAAAGAAAAACGAAATAGGGGTGCACAGAAGTGAAGGTGGCAGAGTGGGTGCGAAATTTGTAGTACAGAATTTCGAGTGAATTTTCACATGAAGGAAGTGTTAGCGCAGAATTCCAAATTAGTAGGAATTTAATTGATCGGAAAAAGAATTATTTGAATTTGAAGGAAGAATATATTTTTTTTTTTGTTTGATTCTTTACCAGCGGCAAATCAAAAGAACGCCGGAAAAAACGCTCAGCACCGATTCGGTAGACGCTGGACTGCGCAATAGTTCGATTGTAAAAAAAATTAATTAAAAAAAAAAATAAGGCAAAAAGACAGTGACCAGAAATAGTGTACGTGTGATTGGGCAGGATCAAAAAAAAAAAAAAAAGATAAGAGAAAAAGAAAAACGAAATAGGGGTGCACAGAAGTGAAGGTGGCAGAGTGGGTGCGAAATTTGTAGTACAGAATTTCGAGTGAATTTTCACATGAAGGAAGTGTTAGCGCAGAATTCCAAATTAGTAGGAATTTAATTGATCGGAAAAAGAATTATTTGAATTTGAATTGATACAAAAAAAAAGTCTAAAGCATACGCAAAAAAAAAAAAAATAATTGATTGGAAAAACATAAAGTGGACACAAAACAACAAAAAGAAAGAAAAAAACGAAGTTCTGTTGGAGGTGTCTATTCAGACGCGGAAGAGGAGCGGTGACTCTGAACGACGAGGCCAGGAAGCAGACAGGTGACTTCTCCCACACAAGGGAAGGAGAAATTATTTTTGTTATTTCTTTTTATTTTTATATACTCTCTTGTGTTGGATCTGAATTATAATTTAAATGGAGTTCACAACTTTTTTTTTCATAGTTTATATATTGTAACAATAGTCCCATTTATGCATGTGAATATCCTTTTAGATTACTTGGTTTCGTAACGCTCGCTGGTCGAATTGTCTGAGGCGGGCGTGGAGAACACGGTCGTTGTAAGATCCGACACGCAGGTTCAAAACCAACTTCGCGTGTTGTTGTTCGTCGGTAACATATTTTTTTCCTTCTTTCGCGAGTTCAGTTTTTTTTCCTGTGTACAGTCCTTTGTGTTCAAAAGTTTTCATTTTTTTTCTTTTTTTTCTTTTGAGTTGGACTTTATATAAATGTAAATCAGTAGGTTAAGTGATTAGAATTAGATTCATTTTTACATTTTCACATTGTACATTAAGTTAGTTTTAAGAACTTAGCTTTAATAAATTGTGAACTGTCAAGTCAAGTGTGTATGGTCCTTTTTTTTTTTTGTTGCTGTGTCTTTTTTTTTATTTTTTTTTTTTTTTGTGGGACAAGTTTTGGGTGCAAGTCCTTGCGGAAATTGGATTCCTCCTCCTAGTCGCAGTTTTAGGAGTAGGAAGCGTGTTGAGCGGAAGGGCAACTGCGTGGTGCCCAAAGTAACCATCTTATACCCACGGCCATTTTCCATTGAGCTGGTGGCGTTCTTCCGCCCAACCCCAATCGGACTCGGAGATTTCGGCGGTAACATTTTGGCGCCCAACGTGGGGCAGATTTTAAAAAAAAAACAAATACAAGATCGTGCCAGGATCGTTATCGCGAATATCGTAGTAACCGGGTTTTTGAGATACACATACATAAGTTGTGTTTGTTTTTATCGGGTTGTGGTTCGTATCTCGTAGGAGCAGAACTTTGTAATCTTCCTTTCCTCGTCGAACGGATAAAAATAAAATGGACGTAAATAGGTTGAGCGCAGAGGAGTTAACCTACGAGTTAGATGTACGGGGGCTGAAGGGTACTACTGTAGATGAAATGAGGAAGATGCTGCGAACAGCCATGAGTAGAGACGCGAGCTTTATTCTACCAGAGTATCCTTTTTGCTTCGACGAGGATAAAGCGGCGGTTATAGCGAAGCTCGAGGAGCTATGCAAATTGACAGGAGATTTCGTAGGTGATGAAAACTCAGGGGAGTATACAAAAATAGTTGCGAAAGCCGAATGGGTGTTACGGCGCCTAGATAAGACTGTCTGCGACTCGACAGAAGACAGGGCTTTGTGGTAGATGCTAGGCAGCAGGTGGTAGGCCTACTTTCTAATTTAGATGTCAAGGCAGCGGCAGATGTAGGAGGAGCGGTTGGGCATAACCCACACCTGGATAGATGTCTTGACAGTCCAGTGAGCCCAGTCACCCAGGGCCACATCCTCGCCGATCGGACCATCGATATTGATACCGACGAAAAAGGTACCGGTGATGAAATGCGGCCTTAAATTTAGCGGGGACTCGAGTCAGTCCGTCACCAGTTTCCTTGAGAAAGTGGAGGAGTTGAGGGAAGCGAGGGGGTTCACTGCGGACGAGGTGTATGCGTCTGCTTACGATTTGTACGAGGGGAAGGCCGCCGTATGATACAGGGCGAATAAGCTCCGTTTTCGTAATTGGCAGGGTCTAGTCGTTAATTTGAGGGCTGAGTTTCTACCTCCGGGGTACGAGGAGCGGTTGTGGGCCGAGATTAGGGGTAGAACCCAAGGTCAAACGGAGAAGATCGGCATCTACGTGAGTGTGATGCAGTGCCTTTTCGCCCGTCTAAGTGAGGAGTGTAGCGAAGAGACAAAGCTGAGGCAGATTAGGCGGAATCTTTCCCCTTTCTACCAATCTCAAATGGCCTTGGTGGAGATCAAATCTTTGGATCACCTAGTTGAGGTTGGTCATCGTCTCGAAGCTACACGCTACTTAGTGGAGAGTTTCGCACCTCCCCCGACACGAAAAACTGCTCTGCTCGAGCCTGATCTGGCATACGTTGGGGTCTCAGCTCAAGAGGAGGCACCAATCATTGCGGCAACATCGCTCAGTGTTCCGAAGCCGTTATCTTGCTTCAGGTGCAATTGCGGCCAGATGTCCACAACCGATCCGATGTTACGGGTGCAACACAGTGGGGGTTATACGCAGTCGTTGTCCACGTTGCTCTCCTAAGACGCACTCACCGGGAAACGGAGTAGGGACTCAAGGACAGGCGGGTCGTTGAGTCAGGTGTCCAAATCCGCATGTCAAGCGCTATTTCCATCTGCGGCGCTTGACTTTATGTTACAAACGAGAGGTGGTGATCGTCGTCCATATCTGGAGGTGGACATTTATGGTGTACAACTAGGGTTGTTGGATTCGGGAGCTTCTCGCACGATTCTTGGAGGGCCAGGGTGGGCGTTGTTAAGATCTGTGGGCTGCTCGGTACTTAAGGTCGAAATCGATTCCGTGACAGTAGCGAATGGGGAAGGGGTTGAAGTGTTAGGGGCAGTCAGCGTTCCTCTTCAGGTTGGAGGGAAACGTTAAGGTGATGGAGGTACTCATCATTCCCAAGCTCGCACATAGCCTAATTTTGGGAGCTGATTTTTGGGAGCAGTTCGGTATTGTGCCTTGTCCAAGCGAGTGTGGAATTTCGCCGACGAGGTGTGCGCCAGTGAAGGAAAGGAGATTCTGTCCTCAAAGCAACGCGCGGAGTTAGAGTCAGAGGTAGACAAAATTTTCAGTACCATGGGGGATGATTTGGGTTGTACGAACCAAGTGGAGCACGTGATTCGAACCTGTGCCGAACCCATCAAACAACGGTACTAGCCGGTATCTCCGATCGTCCAGACCCAGATCAACAAGGAAGTCGATGAGATGCTTCAAGCGGGAGTGATTGAGCCTTCATTTAGTCCTTGGTCTTCGCCTATCCTGCTCATCAAGAAAAAGGATGGGAAGTACCGCTTCTGCGTCGACTTTCGCAAACTCAACCAAGTGACTGAGCGCGATGCGTATCCCATTCCCTATGTGTCAGCTACTCTCGACAAGCTGAGAAACGCAAAATTCCTCTCCTCCTTGGATATCAAGTCCGCTTACTGGCAGATACCCATGGCCGAATCTTCGAAGAGGTACACCGCGTTCACTATTCCCGGGAAGGGATTGTATCAATTTCGCCTCATGCCATTTGGCCTTCATAATGCTCCTGCGACCTGGCAGCGTTTTATTGATACAATCATCGGAGCCGACCTTGAACCCAACGTGTTTGTGTACCTCGACGATGTCATAATCGTCACGGAGACCTTCGAGCGGCATCTGGAAGTGGTAAAGGAAATGTTGACGCGTATCCAGGAGGCGGGGCTGGTGTTAAGTAGGGAAAAATGCGAGTTCTGTAAGTCGGAGTTGAGGTACTTGGGCTACATCGTGAATGAGAAAGGTCTTCTTGTTGATCCGGAGAAAGTACGGTGTATGGTCGAGTATCCGAGGCCCACAACGGTGGCAGGAGTTCGGAGGTTTATCGGTATGGTCTCCTGGTATAGTCGTTTTGTCCACAACTTCTCTGATCTCGTTGCTCCGATCACCGAACTGTTGAAAAAGAAGCAGAAGTTCGATTGGTCAGACAAGTGTAAGGTGGCTTTCCGGACGCTGAAGGACAGATTGGTGCGTGCTCCGATCCTTACTTGTCCGAACTTTGACCTGCCCTTCATTGTACACACTGATGCATCCGGCGTAGGCATAGGGGCTGTACTTACTCAGGAGGTACCTGGCGAAGGAGAGAAAGTGGTGAAAAAGTGCTATCTTAGCCGTACGCTTACCAGAACTGAGCGGAACTTCTCTACGACGGAGCCTGAGTGTCTCGCCGTGATTTGGGCAATAGAGACGCTTCGCCCATATCTGGAAGGCAGTAAATTCACGGTTGTGACCGATCACCATTCTTTAGTCTGGCTGAACAATTTGAAAGACCCACAGGGTAGGTTGGCTCGGTGGGCTGTCAGATTGCAGCAGTTCGACTTCACTATCGTACATCGGAAAGGGAAGGAACATTTGGTACCCGATGCCTTATCTAGGGCAAATGAGGAAGTTGCAACGGTCGACGTTGCTACCCAGGATCCCTGGTACCTCAAGATGATTCAGATGGTGAATAAGAGTGGTGAGAGGTACCCAGATTGGCGTATTGAAAACGGAGCTTTTTTTAAACATGTGCCAACGAAGTTTTCGACTCTAGCTTCAGAAGTGGAACAGTGGAAACGTGTCATTCCAAAGGAAGGGAGAGCTGAAGTCCTTCAGCAGTGCCACGACTACGTTCTGAGTGAACATGGCGGGGTGCAAAAGACCATGGACAAGGTGTCCCGGCGGTACTATTGGCCACGGCTGAGGCAATGTATTGCGCGTTATGTGCGTGGTTGTCCAGTTTGTCAAGCCGTCAAGCCCGAACTGCAGAAACCCGCAGGGCTGATGGCGTCCAGGTGCAATGTTACCAAGCCCTGGGAGATGTTGTGCGTTGATTTTGTGGGACCACTACCAAGATCTGCGAGGGGCTATCAGTATATCCTCACAGTGGTTGATCATTTCTCTAAGTTCCCTTTGTTCTTTCCTGTTAGGTCGGCTACTGCTAAATCGGTTAGGATGATTCTGGAGGAGCAGCTATTTCTGGTGTTCGGTGTCCATGAGTGGATTGTTTGCGACAACGGCGTACAATTTAAGAGTCGAGAAATGTCTGAGTTGGCTTCTACGTACGGTGTAACGTTAGACTTCACAGCCTTTTACCATCCACAGGCTAACCCCGCTTAACGGTACAATCAGACGGTTAAGACCATGCTCCGAGCATACGTGTCTGATAATCACCGTACTTGGGACGTACTTCCCCCGAAGGTAGCGTGTGCGATCCGAAACTCAACGCATGAAGTGCTCAAAACGACCCCATTCTTCGTATTGTTCGGTAGGGAGATGTCAGTTGGTGGGGGAAATTCACCTATCCCAGAGGAAGGTTATAGAGCGGATAGGTCCGAAGGCATAGAAGAACGTACGGCTGCTCTACAGGAGCTTTTCGATTATGTAAGTTGTCGATTGCAAGCCGTAGCCCAAAAGTCTAAAACGTTTTATAACCTGAGGCGGAGGGACGTAAAATACTACCCGAAAGATATGGTGCTTAGGAAGAACTTCGTACTCTCGGATGTGGCGAAGTATTTCACTGCCAAACTCGAGCCAAAGTACGTAGGACCGTTTGAGGTGACACGGAGAGTGTCCCCCCCCCCCTTACTATCCATCAATTCATACGTCCAAGGATGAATTGATGGATAGTAAGGGGCAGTTAGCGGGGCTATGGCACGTCAAGGATCTGAAACCATATCACCGCCAGACCGATGATCTCTAGGATATTTCTTCGACGAAAACCTTAAGAAAGGAAGGGAGGCATATTATGGGTTCCGACTGTTGAAAGGTTTTCGCCTAGAAATAGGATACTGATTCGTCATGGTAGGTGGGCGTATGGGGCATTAATTATGACGTCGCTCAGATTCCAGGAGGCGTTATGTAACTACAGTAGCGCAGGATGTTGTGTGGTCGGCTCAAGTACGGGGTATTGCGGGTTCAAATACCACCGCGGAGCGCTTTGCTGTTTAATTGTTTTTTTGTAAAATGTTTTCCTTGTTCCTCCTCCATCCCTTTCTGTTGCCTTTGGTGCCGTCTGGTCCTCTGGGCTCTCGTTTTCAAGGACACCGCCCGTTCCTAGTATGGTCCGATGGAGACATAGCGGTTTTCATGGTGGACTGATTGGTCCAACGGGCTTATCGGGTTTGGACAGATGGATCATCCGATCGGGATGGCGTGGGTTGCCTTGGGATGTTGGGAGAATAAAACGAAAGTTTCGAGGAGCTGTTTGGTAGCTACAAGAGTAGACGGACGTACGAGTTTCTAGGTAGGTTGGCCGCGAAAAAAAAAATAACGCGCGTGGAATCGGGTGAAGATCTCGCCGTGAAAGAAGAATATATTTTTTTTGTTTGATTCTTTACCTGCGGCAAATCAAAAGAACGCCGGGATAGACGCTCAGCACCGATTCGGTAGACGCTGGACTGTGCAATAGTTCGATTGTAAAAAAATGAATTAAAAAAAAATAAGGCAAAAACGACAGCGACCAGAGATAGTGTACGTGTGATTGGGCAGGATCAAAAAAAAAAAAAAGATAAGAGAAAAAGAAAAACGAAATAGGGGTGCACAGAAGTGAAGGTGGCAGAGTGGGTGCGAAATTTGTAGTACAGAATTTCGAGTGAATTTTCACATGAAGGAAGTGTTAGCGCAGAATTCCAAATTAGTAGGAATTTAATTGATCGGAAACAGAATTATTTGAATTTGAATTGATACAAAAAAAAAGTCTAAAGCATACGCAAAAAAAAAAATAATTGATTATAAAAACATAAAGTGGACACAAAAAAAAAAAAGAAAAAAACGAAGTTCTGTTGGAGGTGTCTATTCACACGCGGAAGAGGAGAGGTGACTCTGAACGACGAGGCCAGGAAGCAGACAGGTGACTTCTCCCACACAAGGGAAGGAGAAATTATTTTTTTTATTTCTTTTTATTTTTATATACTCTCTTGTGTTTGATCTGAATTATAATTTAAATGGAGTTCACAACTTTTTTTTTCATAGTTTATATATTGTAACAATAGTCCCATTTATGCATGTGAATATCCTTTTATACGGAATACGGGCGTTGTAAGATCCGACACGCAGGTTCAAAACCAACTTCGCGTGTTGTTGTTCGTCGGTAACATATTTTTTTTCCTTCTTTCGCGAGTTCAGTTTTTTTTCCTGTGTACGGTCCTTTGTGTTCAAAAGTTTTCCTTTTTTTTCTTTTAAGTTGGACTTTATATAAATGTAAATCAGTAGGTTAAGTGATTAGAATTAGATTCATTTTTCATTTTCACATTGTGCATTAAGTTAGTTTTAAGAACTTAGCTTTAATAAATTGTGAACTGTCAAGTCAAGTGTGTATGGTCCTTTTTTTTGTTGCTGTGTCTTTTTTTTATTTTTTTTTTTTTTTGCACCGGGTGCAAGTCCTTGTGGAAATTGGATTCCTCCTCCTAGTCGCAGTTTTACGACCAAATGACGTTGTCAAAGGTGTGTTAGTCGAATTTGAGACACTGACACTCATTGACTGACAGGACATCGACAATTTTGTGCATGTCACTTGCGCACACTTGTAAAGAGGTTTTCATTGGTACATGGTCGAATCTGAGACACTATTACTCATTGGGAACAATCGACATTTTTGTGCATGTCGTTTGTTCACACTTGTAATGACGTTTTCGAAGGTGCATAAATCGAATTTGAGATACTTTTACTCACTGGGAGACATCGACATATTGTGTATGTCACTTGTGCCCATTTGTAATGACGCTTTCATAGGAATTTACATCGAATCTAAGACACTGACACTAATTGGGCGACATAAATATTTTTGTGCATGTCACTTGTGCACACTTGTAATAATATTTTCATAGGTGCTTGAATTGAATCTTACATACTCTTATTCATCGGGCGACATCTACATTTTTGTGTATGTCACTTGTGGATACTTGGTGCATATATCGAATCTGAGACACTTTTACACACTGGGCGACGTCGACATTTTTGTGATTGTCACTTGTGTCCATTTATAATGATGCTTTAATAGGCGTTTAAATCGAATCGTAGACACTGCCACTAATTGGACGACATCAACATTTTTGTGCATGTCACTTGTGCGCACTTGTTATGATGTTTTCATAGGTGTTTAAATCGAAGCTGAGATACTTTTATTCATTGGGCGACATCTATATTTTTATGCATGTCACTTGTGCACACTTGTAATGACGTTTTCGTAAGTGCATAAGTCGAATGTGAGGCACTGACACTCTTTCGGCGACACTGACATTTTTGTGCATGTCATTTGTGTACCTTTGTATTGACGTTTTTATAGGTACATAAGTCTAATCTTAGATAGCGACACTCGTTGGGCGACATCGACATTCTTGTGCATGTCACTTGTGCACACTTGTCTTGACGTTTTCATAGGTGTTTAAATCGAATCTGATACATTGACACTCTTTGGGCAACATCGATATTTGTGTGCATGTCACTTGCGCACACTTGTAATGACGTTTTCAATAGGTGTTTAAATCGAATCTTAGACACTGACACTTATTGGGCTACATCGGCATTTTTGTGCATGTCACTTGTGCACTTTTGTAATGACGTTTTTATTGGTGCTTAAATCGAATCTTAGACACGTGACTTTCATTGGGCGATATCAACATTTCTGTGCATGTCACATGTGCAAATTTGTGACATGACGTTTTCATAGGTGGATAAGTCGAATCTTGGACAGTGACACTCGTTGGGCGACATCGACACTGAATTGCTAGCAGCACAGTTTGTAGAAATGTGGCCAAGCTTTCCACACTTAAAACACGATACTTCTCTTCTCTCAGGCCCTGGTCGAACACAGTTTCGACTGAAAGCATGAGCACTGCCATCTGCTTGCCAAGGCTGAGCACCATGTTGAGTTCGTCTTGCTCCCTTATCAGAGTACACCTTGCGACAATTGCTTTTTAACTTCTCATATTTAGGTAAGGCTTACTTTAACTCGCTTATGCTATTTGCGCTGTACAAAATCGTTCTATTTATTTCAATATCTGTGATTCCTCTAATAATGAACAGAATCACGTTTTCTTTTTCAATAGAACATTGTGAAGCAATTTCTTGCATAGAGAGAACATATTGTTGGAATGTCTCATCACGACGTTTTACGTCATTATAGACGTCCGCCTTGGTCACATTTCTTTTAAATTCGCACATCAAACCCTTTTTTATTTCATGCCAACTTTTAGGGATTGTAGTTCTGACATATATTTTTGCTGTAAAAGCTAGAAAAATTGTTTCCATAAAGAAATTTGTTCATTTGATCCAAACTCAGTATTTCAGAGTATTCTTCAAATTGTTCTATCCAACGTTGTATAGGTAGATTGTCATCACCACTAAAAGCTGGTATGGTGTCCTCCATGTCCTTGAAACAAGCAGTCGTTTCAGCACTGGACATTGACACTCTTTGGGCGACACTGACATTTTTGTGCATGTCACTCGTGCACACCTATGTTTTCATAGGTGCTTAAATCGAATCTTAGATAATTTTCTTCATTGGGCGACATATATATTCTTGTGCATGTCACTTGTACACACTTGTTATGACGTTTTCGTAGGTGCATAAGTAGAATGTGAGACACTGACACTCTTTGGGCGTCACCGAAATTTTTGTGCATGTCACTTGTGCACACTTGTCATGACGTTTTCATAGGTGTTTAAATCGAATCTGATACATTGACACTCTTTGGGCGACATCGACGTTCTTGTGCATGTCATTTGTGCACACTTGTAATAACGTTTTCATAGATGCTTAAATCGAATCTGATACATTGACACTCTTTGGGCGACATCGACATTTTTGTGCATGTCACTTGCGCACACTTGTAATGACGTTTTCATAGGTGCATAAGTCGAATCTTAGACAGTGACACTCGTTGGGCGACATAGTTACTTGCATGTTGTGCATGTCACTTGTGAATACACATTAAATGACGTTGTCAAAGGTGTATAAGTCGAATTTGAGACACTAACACTCATTGGGCGACATCGACATTTTTGTGCATGTCACTTGTGCACGCTTGTAATGACATTTTCATAGGGGTTTAAATTGAATCTGAGACGCTGAAACCCATTGGGCGACGCAGACATTTTTGGGCAAAACACTTGCGCACACTTGTAATGACGTTTTTAGGGGTGCATAAGTCGAATCTGAGACACTGACACTCATTGGGATCAATCGACATTTTGGTGCATGTCGCTTGTTCACACTTGTAACGACGTTTTCGAAGGTGCATTAATCGAATCCGATACATTGACACTCCTTGGGCGACATCGACATTTTTGTGTAAGTAACTTGCGCACACTTGTCATTACGTTTTCATAGTTGCATAAGTCGAATCTGAGATACTGACACTCATTGGGCTAGATCGATATTTTTGTACATGTCATTTGTGCACACTTGTAATGACATTTTCATAGGTGCTTAAATCGAATCTGAAAGATTGACACTCTCTGGGCGACATCGACATTTTTGTGCATGTCACTTGCGCACACTTGTAATGACGTTTTATAGGTGCATAAATCGAGTCTTAGACAGTGACACTCGTTGGGCGACATAGTAACTTTTGTGCATGTCACTTGTGCACGCTTGTATTGACATTTTCATAGGTGCTTAAATCAAATCTGATAGATTGACACTCTTTGGGCGACATCGACATTTTTGTGTAAGTAACTTGCGCACACTTGTTATTACGTTTTCATAGGTGCATAAGTCGAGTCTTAGACAGTGACACTCGTTGGGCGACATAGTTACTTTTGTGCATGTCACTTGTACACACATTAAATGACGTTGTCAAAGGTGTTTAAGTCGAATTTGAGACACTGAAACTCATTGGGAAACATCGACATTTTTCTGCATGTCACTTGTGCACGCTTGTAATGACATTTTCATAGGTGTTTAAATTGAATCTTAGACGCTGAAACCCATTAGGCGACGTAGACATTTTTGGGCATGTCACTTGTGCACACTTGTAATGACGTTTTCATAGGTGTTCAAGTGTATAGGTCGAAGCTGAGACACTTTTACTCACTGGGCGACAGCAACATTTTTGTGCATGTCATTTGAGTGCACTTGAATTGACGTTTTTATAAGTGCTTAGACACTTACTTTCATTGGGTGAATCGACATTTTTGTGCATGTCACTTGTGCACGCTTGTAATGACATTTTCATATATGTTTAAATCGAATCTTAGACGCTAAAACGCATTGGGCAACGCAGACATTTTTGGGCAAGTCACTTGCGCACACTTGTAATGACGTTCTTATGGGTGCATAAGTAGAATCTGAGACACTGACACTCATTGGGATCAATCAACATTTTGGTGCATGTAGCTTGTTCACACTTGTAACGACGTTTTCGAAGGTGCATAAATCGAATCTTATCCAATGACACTCCTTGGGCGACATCAACATTTCTGTGCATATCATATATGCACACTTGTAATGAAGTTTTCATAGATGCTTAAATCGAATCTGATACATTGACACTCTTTGGGCGACATCGACATTTTTGTGCATGTCACTTGCGCACACTTGTAATGACGTTTTCATAGGTGCATAAGTCAAGTCTTAGACAGTGACACTCGTTGGGCGACATAGTTACTTGCATGTCGTGCATGTCACTTGTGCACACATTAAATAACGTTGTCAAAGGTGTATAAGTCGAATTTGAGACACTGACACTCATTGGGCGACGCAGACATTTTTGGGCATGTCACTTGCGCACACTTGTAGTGACGTTTTATAGGTGCATAACTCGAATCTGAGACACTGACACTCATTGGGATCAATCGACATTTTTGTGCATGTCGCTTGTTCACACTTGTTTCGGCGTTATCGAAGGTGCATAAATCGAATCTGATACATTGACAATCTTTGGGCGACATCAACATTTCTGTGCATGTCACATGTGCACACTTGTCATGGCTTTTTCATAGTTGCATAAGTCGAATCTGAGATACTGACACTCATTGGGCGAGATCGATATTTTCGTATATGTCATTTGTGCACACTTGTAATGACGTTTTCAAACGTGCTGAAATCGAATCTGATACATTGACACTCTTTGGGCGACATCGACTTTTTGGTGCATGTCACTTGCGCACACTTGTAATTACGTTTTGACACTCGTTGGGCAGCATAGTTACTTTTGTGCATGTTACTTGTGCACACAATAAAATACGTTTTCAAAGGTGTATGAGTCGAATTTAGACACTAACACTCATTGGGAAACAGACATTTTAGTGCATGTCACTTGCGCACGATTGTAATGACATCTTCATATGTGTTTAAATCGAATCTTAGACGCTGAAACCCATTGGGCGACGCAGACATTTTTGGGCAAGTCACTTGCGCACACTTGTAATGACGTTTTTATGGGTGCATAAGTCGAATCTGAGACACTGACACTCATTGGGATCAATCGACATTTTTGTGCATGTCGTTTGTTCACACTTGTAACGACGTTTTCGAAGGTGCATAAATCGAATCTGATACAATGACACTCTTTGGGCGACATCAACATTTCTGTGCATGTCACATGTGCACACTTGTCATGACGTTTTCATACTTTTTCGAATCTGAGATACTGACACTCATTGGGCGAGATCGATATTTTCGTACATGTCATTTGTGCACACTTGTAATGACGTTTTCATAGGTGTTCAGGTGTTTAGGTCGAAGCTGAGACACTTTTACTCACTGGGCGACAGCAACATTTTTGTGCATGTCATTTGAGAGAACTTGAATTAACGTTTTTATAAGTGCTTAGACACTTACTTTCATTGGGTGACATCGACATTTTGGGGCATGTCACTTGTGCACACTTGTCACGACGTTTTCATAGGTGTTTAAATCGAATCTGATACATTGACACTCTTTGGGCGACATCGGCATTTTTGTGCATGTTACTTTCGCACACACAATGACGTTTTCAAAGGTGTTTAAATCGACATTTTTGTGCATGTCACTTGCGCACACTCGTAATGACGTTTTTATAGGTACATAAGTCTAATCTTACATAGCGACACTCGTTGGGCGACATCGACATTCTTGTGCTTGTCACTTGTGCACACTTGTAATTACGTTTTGACACTCGTTGGGCGAGATCGATATTTTCGTACATGTCATTTGTGCACACTTGTAATGACATTTTCATAGGTGCACTCTTTGGGCGACATCGGCATTTTTGTGCATGTTACTTTTGCACACACAATGACGTTTTCATAGATGCTTAAATCGAATCTGATACATTGACACTCTTTGGGCGACATCGACATTTTTGTGCATGTCACTTGCGCACTCTTGTAATGACGTTTTCATAGGTGCATAAGTCGAACCTTAGACAGTGACACTCGTTGGGCGACATAGTTACTTGCATGTTGTGCATGTCTCTTGTGCACACATTAAATGACGTGTTCAAAGGTGTATAAGTCGAATTTGAGACACTGACACTCGTTGGGCGACATCGACATATTTGTGCATGTCACTTGTGCACGCTTGTAATGACATTTTCATAGGGGTTTAAATTGAATCTTAGACGCTGAAACCCATTGGGCGACGCAGACATTTTTGGGCAAGTCACTTGCGCACACTTGTAATGACGTTTTATAGGTGCATAACTCGAATCTTAGACACTGACACTCATTGGGATCAATCGACATTTTTGTGCATATCGCTTGTTCACACTTGTTACGACGTTATCGAAGGTGCATAAATCGAATCTGATACATTGACACTCTTTGGGCGACATCAACATTTCTGTGCATGTCAATTGTGCACACTTGTCATGGCGTTTTCATAGTTGCATAAGTCGAATCTGAGATACTGACACTCATTGGGCGAGATCGATATTTTCGTACATGTCATTTGTGCACACTTGTAATGACGTTTTCATAGGTGCCGAAATCGAATCTGATACATTGACACTCTTTGGGCGACATCGACATTTTGTGCATGTCACTTGCGCACACTTGTAATGACGTTTTCATAGGTGCATAAATCGAGTCTTAGACAGTGACACTCGTTGGGCGACATAGTTACTTTTGTGCATGTCACTTGTGCACACATTAAATTACGTTGTCAAATGTGTATAAGTCGAATTTGAGACACTGACATTCATTGGGCGACATCGACATTTTTGTGCATGTCACTTGTGCACGCTTGTAATGACATTTTCATATATGTTTAAATTGAATCCTAGACGCTGAAACCCATTGGGCGACGCAGACATTTTTGTGCATGTCACTTGCGCACACTTGTAATGACGTTTTATAGGTGCATAACTCGAATCTTAGACACTGACACTCATTGGGATCAATCGACATTTTTGTGCATGTCGCTTGTTCACACTTGTTACGACGTTATCGAAGGTGCATAGATCGAATCTGATACATTGACACTCTTTGGGCGACATCAACATTTCTGTGCATGTCACATGTGCACACTTGTCATGGCGTTTTCATAGTTGCATAAGTCGAATCTGAGATACTGACACTCATTGGGCGAGATCGATATTTTCGTACATGTCATTTGTGCACACTTGTAATGACGTTTTCATAGGTGCCGAAATCGAATCTGATACATTGACACTCTTTGGGCGGCATCGACATTTTGTGCATGTCACTTGCGCACACTTGTAATTACGTTTTGACACTCGTTGGGCGAGATCGATATTTTCGTACATGTCATTTGTGCACACTTGTAATGACATTTTCATAGGTGCTTAAATCGAATTTGAAAGATTGACACTCTTTGGGAGACATCGACATTTTTGTGCATGTCACTTGCGCACACTTGTAATGACGTTTTCATAGGTGCATAAATCGAGTCTTAGACAGTGACACTCGTTGGGCGACATAGTTACTTTTGTGCATGTCTTTTGTGCACACATTAAATTACGTTGTCAAGTGTGTATAAGTCGAATTTGAGACACTGACATTCATTGGGCGACATCGACATTTTTGTGCATGTCACTTGTGCACGCTTGTAATGACATTTTCATATATGTTTAAATTGAATCCTAGACGCTGAAACCCATTGGGCGACGAAGACATTTTTGGGCATGTCACTTGCGCACACTTGTAATGACGTTTTCATAGGTGCTGAAATCGAATCTGATACATTGACACTCTTTGGGCGACATCAACATTTCTGTGCATGTCACATGTGCACACTTGTCATGGCGTTTTCATAGTTGCATAAGTCGAATCTGAGATACTGACACTAATTGGGCGAGATCGATATTTTCGTACATGTCATTTGTGCACACTTGTAATGACGTTTTCATAGGTGCTGAAATCGAATCTGATACATTGACACTCTTTGGGCGACATCGACATTTTTGTGCATGTCACTTGCGCACACTTGTAATTACGTTTTGACACTCGTTGGGCGAGATCGATATTTTCGTACATGTCACTTGCGCACACTTGTAATGACGTTTTCATAGGTGCATAAATCGAGTCTAAGATAGTGACACTCGTTGGGCGACATAGTTACTTTTGTGCATATCACTTGTGCACACATTAAATGACGTTGTCAAAGGTGTATATGGGGCATTGATTATGACGTCGCTGAGATTCCAGGAGGCGCTATGTAACTACAGTAGCGCAGGATGTTGGGTGGTCGGCTCAAGTACGGGGTATTGCGGGTTCAAATACCACCGCGGAGCGCTTTGCTTTTTAATTGTTTTTTTGTAAAATGTTTTTCTTGTTCCTCCTCCATCTCTTTCTGTTGCCTTTGGTGCCGTCTGGTCCTCTGGGCTCTCGTTTTTAAGGACACTGCCCGTTCCTAGTATGGTCCGATGGAGACATAGCTGACTTCATGGTGGACTGATTGGTCCAACGGGCTTATCGGGTTTGGACAGATGGATCATCCGATCAGGATGGCGTGGGTTGCCTTGGGATGTTGGGAGAATAAAACGAAAGTTTCGAGAAGCTGTTTGGTAGCTACAAGAGTAGACGGACGTGTGAGTTTCTCGGTACGTTGGCCGCGAAAAAAGTCTCGCCGTGAAGTACGTTTTTATACATAGATATATATATTTTTTTTGTTTAATTCTTTACCTGCGACAAATCAAAAGAACGCCGGGATAGACGCTCAGCACCGATTCGGTAGACGCTGGACTGTGCAATAGTTCGACTGTAAAAAAATGAATTAAAAAAAAATAAGGCAAAAACGACAGTGACCAGAGATAGTGTACGTGTGATTGGGCAGGATCAAAAAAAAAAAAAGATAAGAGAAAAAGAAAAACGAAATAGGGGTGCACAGAAGTGAAGGTGGCAGAGTGGGTGCGAAATTTGTAGTACAGAATTTCGAGTGAATTTTCACATGAAGGAAGTGTTAGCGCAGAATTCCAAATTAGTAGGAATTTAATTGATCGGAAAAAGAATTATTTGAATTTGAATTGATACAGAAAAAAAGTCTAAAGCATACGCAAAAAAAAAATAATTGATTGGAAAAACATAAAGTGGACACAAAAAAAAAGAAAGAAGAAAACGAAGTTCCGTTGGAGGTGTCTATTCAGACGCGGAAGAGGAGAGGTGACTCTGAACGACGAGGCCAGGAAGCAGACAGGTGACTTCTCCCACACAAGGGAAGGAGAAATTATTTTTTTTATTTCTTTTTATTTTTATATACTCTCTTGTGTTTGATCTGAATTATAATTTAAATGGAGTTCACAACTTTTTTTTCATAGTTTATATATTGTAACAATAGTCCCAGTTATGCATGTGAATATCCTCTTGGATTACTTCGGTTCCGTAACGATCGCTGGTCGAATTGTCTGAGGCGGGCGTGGAGAACACGGGCGTTGTAAGATCCGACATGCAGGTTCAAAACCATCTTCTCGTGTCGTTGTTCGTCGATAACATATTTTTTTTTTTCCTTCTTTCGCGAATTCAGTTTTTTTTCCTGTGTTCCTTTTTTTCTTTTTTTTCTTTTGAGTTGGACTTTATATAAATGTAAATCAGTAGGTTAAGTGATTAGAATTAGATTCATTTTTCATTTTCACATTGTACATTAAGTTAGTTTTAAGAACTTAGCTTAAATAAATTGTGAACTGTCAAGTCAAGTGTGTAGGTCCTTTTTTTGTTGCTGTGTCTTTTTTTTTATTTTTTTTTTTTTGGACCGGGTGCAAGTCCTTGTGGAAATTGGATTCCTCCTCCTAGTCGCAGTTTTAGGAGTAGGAAGCGTGTTGAGCGGAAGGGCAACTGCGTGGCGCCCAAGGTAACCATCTTATACCCACGGCCATTTTCCATTGAGCTGGTGGCGTTCTTCCGCCCAACCCCAATCGGACTTGGAGATAACAATGTCACTTGTGCACACTTGTAATGACGTTTTCATAGGTGCATACGTCGAATCTTAGACAGTGACACTCGTTGTTGGGAGTGTAAAACGAAAGTTTCGAGGAGCTGTTTGGTAGCTACAAGAGTAGACGGACGTGTGAGTTTCTCGGTAGGTTGGCCGCGAAAAAAGATAACGCGCGTGGAATCGGGTGACGGTCTCGCCGTGAAGGACGTTTTTATACATAGATATATATATATTTTTTTTTTAATTCTTTACCTGCGGCAAATTAAAAAAAAAAAAAATAAGGCAAACACGACAGTGACCAGAGATAGTGTACGTGTGATTGGGCAGGATCAAAAAAAAAAAAAGATAAGAGAAAAAGAAAACCGAAATAGGGGTGCACAGAAGTGAAGGTGGCAGAGTGGGTGCGAAATTTGTAGTACAGAATTTCGAGTGAATTTTCACATGAAGGAAGTGTTAGCGCAGAATTCCAAATTAGTAGGAATTTAATTGATCGGAAAAAGAATTATTTGAATTTGAATTGATACAAAAAAAGTCTAAAGCATACGCAAAAAAAAAAATACATAAAGTGGACATAAAGTGGACACAAAAAAAAAGAAAGAAAAAAACGAAGTTCCGTTGGAGGTGTCTATTCAGACGCGGAAGAGGAGTGGTGACTCTGAACGACGAGGCCAGGAAGCAGACAGGTGACTTCTACCACACAAGGGAAGGAGAAATTATTTTTTTTATTTCTTTTTATTTTTATATACTCTTTTGTGTTTGATCTGAATTATAATTTAAATAGAATTCACAACTTTTTTTTTCATAGTTTATATATTGTAACAATAGTCCCAGTTATGCATGTGAATATCCTCTTGGATTACTTCGGTTTCGTAACGATCGCTGGTCGAATTGTCTGAGGCGGGCGTGGAGAACACGGGCGTTGTAAGATCCGACATGCAGGTTCAAAACCATCTTCTCGTGTCGTTGTTCGTCGATAACATATTTTCTTTTTCCTTCTTTCGCGAGTTCAGTTTTTTTCCTGTGTTCCTTTTTTTCTTTTTTTTTCTTTTGAGTTGGACTTTATATAAATTTAAATCAGTAGGTTAAGTGATTAGAATTAGATTCATTTTTCATTTTCACATTGTGCATTAAGTTAGTTTTAAGAACTTAGCTTTAATAAATTGTGAACTGTCAAGTCAAGTGTGTAGGTCCTTTTTTTGTTGCTGTGTCTTTTTTTTTATTTTGGACCGGTTGCAAGTCCTTGTGGAAATTGGATTCCTCCTCCTAGTCGCAGTTTTAGGAGTAGGAAGCGTGTTGAGCGGAAGGGCAACTGCGTGGCGCCCAAGGTAACCATCTTATACCCACGGCCATTTTCCATTGAGCTTGTGGCGTTCTTCCGCCCAACCCCAATCGGACTCGGAGATAACAATGTCACTTGTGCACACTTGTAATGACGTTTTCATAGGTGCATAAGTCGAATCTTAGACAGTGACACTCGTTGGGCGACATCGTTACTTTTGTGCATGTCACTTCTGCACACATTAAATGACGTTGTCAAAGGTGTGTTAGTCGAATTTGAGACACTGACACTCATTGACTGACAGGAAATCGACAATTTTGTGCATGTCACTTGCGCACACTTGCAATGACGTTTTCGTAGGTGCATGGTCGAATCTGAGACACTATTACTCATTGGGAACAATCGACATTTTTGTGCATGTCGTTTGTTCACACTTGTAATGACGTTTTCGAAGGTGCATAAATCGAATTTGAGACACTTTTACTCACTGGGAGACATCGACATATTGTGTATGTCACTTGTGCCCATTTGTAATGACGCTTTCATAGGAATTTACATCGAATCTAAGACACTGACACTAATTGGGCGACATAAATATTTTTGTGCATGTCACTTGTGCACACTTGTAATAATATTTTCATAGGTGCTTGAATTGAATCTTACATACTCTTATTCATCGGGCGACATCTACATTTTTGTGTATGTCACTTGTGGACACTTGGTGCATAAATCGAATCTGAGACACTTTTACACACTGGGCGACATCGACATTTTTGTGATTGTCACTTGTGTCCATTTATAATGATGCTTTAATAGGTGTTTCAATCGAATCGTAGACACTGACACTAATTGGACGACATCAACATTTTTGTGCATGTCACTTGTGCGCACTTGTAATGATGTTTTCATATTTGTTTAAATCGAAGCTTAGATACTTTTATTCATTGGGCGACATCTATAATCTTATGCATGTCACTTGTGTACACTTGTAATGACGTTTTCGTAAGTGCATAAGTCGAATGTGAGGCACTGACACTCTTTGGGCGACACCGACATTTTTGTGCAGTAGGTGCATAGAGCGAATCTTAGACACGTGACTTTCATTGGGCGATATCAACATTTCTGTGCATGTCACATGTGCAAATTTGTGACATGACGTTTTTATAGGTGCATAAGTCGAATCTTAGACAGTGACACTCGTTGGGCGACATCGACAGTGAATTGCTAGCAGCACAGTTTGTAGAAATGTGGCCAAGCCTTCCACACTTAAAACACGATACTTCTCTTCTCTCAGGCCCTGGTCGAACACAGTTTCGACTGAAAGCATGAGCACTGCCATCTGCTTGCCAAGGCTGAGCACCATGTTGAGTTCGTCTTGCTCCCTTATCAGAGTACACCTTGCGACAATTGCTTTTTAACTTCTCATATTTAGGTAAGGCTTACTTTAACTCGCTTATGCTATTTTGCGCTGTACAAAATCGTTCTATTTATTTCAATATCTGTGATTCATTTGATCCAAACTCAGTATTTCAGAGTATTCTTCACATTGTTCTATCCAACGTTGTATATTTAGATTGTCATCACCGGGCGACATATATATTTTTGTGCATGTCACTTGTACACACTTGTTATAACGTTTTCGTAGGTGCAAAAGTAGAATGTGAGACACTGACACTCTTTGGGCGTCACCGAAATTTTTGTGCATGTCACTTGTGCACACTTGTCATGACGTTTTCATAGGTGTTTAAATCGAATCTGATACATTGACACTCTTTGGGCGACATCGACATTCTTGTACATGTCACTTGTGCACACTTGTAATGACGTTCTCAGTGACACTCGTTGGGCGACATAGTTACTTTTGTGCATGTCACTTGTGCACACAATAAAATACGTTGTCAAAGGTGTATAAGTCGAATTTAGACACTGACACTCTTTGGGAAACATCGACATTTTTGTGCATGTCACTTGTGCACGCTTGTAATGACATTTTCATAGGTGCTTAGATAAAATCTGATGGATTGACACTCCTTGGGCGACATCAACATTTTTGTGCATGTCACTTGCGCACACTTGTAATGACGTTTTCATAGGTGCATAAGTCGAGCCTTAGACAGTGACACTCGTTGGGCGACATAGTTACTTTTGTGCATGTCACTTGCACACACATTAAATGACGTTGTCAAAGGTGTTTAAGTCGAATTTGAGACACTGAAACTCATTGGGAAACATCGACATTTTTCTGCATGTCACTTGTGCACGCTTGTAGTGACATTCTCATAGGTATTTAAATCGAATCATAGACGCTGAAACCCATTAGGCGACGTAGACATTTTTGGGCATGTCACTTGTGCACACTTGTAATGACGTTTTCATAGGTGTTCAGGTGTTTGGGTCGAAGCTGAGACACTTTTACTCACTGGGCGACAGCAACATTTTTGTGCATATCATTTGAGTGAACTTGAATTAACGTTTTTATAAGTGCTTAGACACTTACTTTCATTGGGTGACATCGACATTTTTGGGCATGTCACTTGTGCACACTTGTCACGACGTTTTCATAGGTGTTTAAATCAAATCTGATACATTAACACTCTTTGGACGACATCGACATTTTTGTGCATGTCACTTGCGCACACTTGTAATTACGTTTTGACACTCGTTGGGCGAGATCGATATTTTCGTACATGTCATTTGTGCACACTTGTAATGACATTTTCATAGGTGCTTAAATCGAATGTGATAGATTGACATTTTTTGGGAGACATCGACATTTTTGTGCATGCCACTTGCGCACACTTGTAATGACGTTTTCATAGGTGCATAAGTCGAGCCTTAGACAGTGACACTCGTTGGGCGACATAGTTACTTTTGTGCATGTCACTTGCACACACATTAAATGACGTTGTCAAAGGTGTATAAGTCGAATTTGAGACACTTGAGACACTGACACTCTTTGGGAAACATCGACATTTTTGTGCATGTCACTTGTGCACGCTTGTAATGACATTTTCATAGGTGCTTAAATAAAATCTGATGGATTGACACTCCTTGGGCGACATCAACATTTTTGTGCATGTCACTTGCGCACACTTGTAATGACGTTTTCATAGGTGCATAAGTCGAGCCTTAGACAGTGACACTCGTTGGGCGACATAGTTACTTTTGTGCATGTCACTTGCACACACATTAAATGACGTTGTCAAAGGTGTTTAAGTCGAGTTTGAGACACTGAAACTCATTGGGAAACATCGACATTTTTCTGCATGCCACTTGTGCACGCTTGTAGTGACATTCTCATAGGTGTTTAAATCGAATCATAGACGCTGAAACCCATTAGGCGACGTAGACATTTTTGGGCATGTCACTTGCGCACACTCGTAATGACGTTTTTATAGGTACATAAGTCTAATCTTACATAGCGACACTCGTTGGGCGACATCGACATTCTTGTGCATGTCACTTGTGCACACTTGTAATGACGTTTTCATAGATGCTTAAATCGATCTGATACATTGACACTCTTTGGGCGACATCGACATTTTTGTGCATGTCACTTGCGCACACTTGTAATGACGTTTTCAAAGGTGCATAAGTCGAATCCTAGACAGTGACACTCGATGGGCGACATAGTTACCTGCATGTTGTGCATGTCACTTGCACACACATTAAATGACGTTGTCAAAGGTGTATAAGTCGAATTTGAGACACTGACACTCATTGGGCGACATCGACATATTTGTGCATGTCACTTGTGCACGCTTGTAATGACATTTTCAGATGGGTTTAAATTGAATCTTAGACGCTGAAACCCATTGGGCGACGCAGACATTTTTGGGCATGTCACTTGCGCACACTTGTAATGACGTTTTATAGGTGCATAACTCGAATCTTAGCCACTGCCACTCATTGAGATCAATCGACATTTTTGTGCATGTCGCTCGTTCACACTTGTTACGACGTAATCGAAGGTGCATAAATCGAATCTGATACATTGACTCTCTTTGGGCGACATCAACATTTCTATGCATGTCACATGTGCACACTTGTCATGGCCTTTTGATAGTTGCATAAGTCGAATCTGAGATACTGACACTCATTGGGCGAGATCGATATTTTCGTACATGTCATTTGTGCACACTTGTAATGACGTTTTCATAGGTGCTGAAATCGAATCTGATACATTGACACTCTTTGGGCGACATCGACATTTTTGTGCATGTCACTTGCACACACTTGTAATTACGTTTTGACACTCGTTGGGCGAGATCGATATTTTCGTACATGTCATTTGTGCACACTTGTAATGACATTTTCATAGGTGCTTAAATCGAATGTGATAGATTGACATTTTTTGGGAGACATCGACATTTTTGTGCATGCCACTTGCGCACACTTGTAATGACGTTTTCATAGGTGCATAAGTCGAGCCTTAGACAGTGACACTCGTTGGGCGACATAGTTACTTTTGTGCATGTCACTTGTGCACACATTAAATGACGTTGTCAAAGGTGTATAAGTCGAATTTGAGAAACTGACACTCATTGGGCGACATCGACATATTTGTGCATGTCACTTGTGCACGCTTGTAATGACATTTTCATAGGGGTTTAAGTTGAATCTAAGACGCTGAAACCCATTGGGCGACGCAGACATTTTTGGGCATGTCACTTGCGCACACTTGTAATGACGTTTTATAGGTGCATAACTCGAATCTTAGACACTGACACTCATTGGGATCAATCGACATTTTTGTGCATGTCGCTTGTTCACACTTGTTACGACGTTATCGAAGGTGCATAAATCGAATCTGATACATTGACACTCTTTGGGCGACATCAACATTTCTGTGCATGTCACATGTGCACACTTGTCATGGCGTTTTCATAGTTGCATAAGTCGAATCTGAGATACTGACACTCATTGGGCGAGATCGATATTTTCGTACATGTCATTTGTGCACACTTGTAATGACGTTTTCATAGGTGCTGAAATCGAATCTGATACATTGACACTCTTTGGGCGACATCGACATTTTTGTGCATGTCACTTGCGCACACTTGTAGTTACGTTTTGACACTCGTTGGGCGAGATCGATATTTTCGTACATGTCATTTGTGCACACTTGTAATGACATTTTCATAGGTGCTTAAATCGAATGTGATAGATTGACATTTTTTGGGAGACATCGACATTTTTGTGCATGCCACTTGCGCACACTTGTAATGACGTTTTCATAGGTGCATAAGTCGAGCCTTAGACAGTGACACTCGTTGGGCGACATAGTTACTTATGTGCATGTCACTTGTGCACACATTAAATGACGTTGTCAAAGGTGTATAAGTCGAATTTGAGAAACTGACACTCATTGGGCGACATCGACATATTTGTGCATGTCACTTGTGCACGCTTGTAATGACATTTTCATAGGGGTTTAAATTGAATCTAAGACGCTGAAACCCATTGGGCGACGCAGACATTTTTGGGCATGTCACTTGCGCACACTTGTAATGACGTTTTATAGGTGCATAACTCGAATCTTAGACACTGACACTCATTGGGATCAATCGACATTTTTGTGCATGTCGCTTGTTCACACTTGTTACGACGTTATCGAAGGTGCATAAATCGAATCTGATACATTGACACTCTTTGGGCGACATCAACATTTCTGTGCATGTCACATGTGCACACTTGTCATGGCGTTTTCATAGTTGCATAAGTCGAATCTGAGATACTGACACTCATTGGGCGAGATCGATATTTTCGTACATGTCATTTGTGCACACTTGTAATGACGTTTTCATAGGTGCTGAAATCGAATCTGATACATTGACACTCTTTGGGCGACATCGACATTTTTGTGCATGTCACTTGCGCACACTTGTAATGACGTTTTCATAGGTGCATAAATCGAGTCTTAGACAGTGACACTCGTTGGGCGACATAGTTACTTTTGTGCATGTCACTTGTGCACACATTAAATGACGTTGTCAAAGGTGTATAAGTCGAATTTGAGACACTAACACTCATTGGGAAACATCGACATTTTTGTGCATGTCACTTGTGCACGCTTATATTGACATTTTCATAGGTGCTTAAATCGAATCTGATACATTGACACTCTTTGGACGACATCGACATTTTTGTGCATGTCACTTCCGCACACTTGTAATGACGTTTTCATAGGTGCATAAGTCGAGCCTTAGACAGTGAAACTCGTTGGGCGACATAGTTACTTGCATGTCGTGCCTGTCACTTGCACACACATTAAATGACGTTGTCAAAGGTTTATAAGTCGAATTTGAGACACTGACACTCATTGGGCGACATCGACATTTTTGTGCATGTCACTTGTGCACGCTTGTAATGACATTTTCATATATGTTTAAATTGAATCTTAGACGCTAAAACCCATTGGGCGACGCAGACATTTTTGGGCATGTCACTTGCGCACACTTGTAATGACGTTTTAAAGGTGCATAACTCGAATCTTAGACACTGACACTCATTGGGATCAATCGACTTTTTTGTGCATGTCGCGTGTTCACACTTGTTACGACGTTATCGAAGGTGCATAAATCGAATCTGATACATTGACACTCTTTGGGCGACATCAACATTTCTGTGCATCTCACATGTGCACACTTGTCATGGCGTTTTCATAGTTGCATAAGTCGAATCTGAGATATACTGACACTCATTGGGCGAGATCGATATTTTCGTACATGTCATTTGTGCACACTTGTAATGACGTTTTCATAGGTGCTGAAATCGAATCTGATACATTGAGACTCTTTGGGCGACATCGACATTTTTGTGCATGTCACTTGCGCACACTTGTAATTACGTTTTGACACTCGTTGGGCGAGATCGATATTTTCGTACATGTCATTTGTGCACACTTGTAATGACATTTTCATAGGTGCTTAAATCGAATCTGAAAGATTGACACTCTTTGGGAGACATCGACAATTTTGTGCATGTCACTTGCGCACACTTGTAATGACGTTTTCATAGGTGCATAAGTCGAGTCTTAGACAGTGACACTCGTTGGGCGACATAGTTACTTTTGTGCATGTCACTTGTGCACACATTAAATGACGTTGTCAAAGGTGTATAAGTCGAATTTGAGACACTAACACTCATTGGGAAACATCGACATTTTTGTGCATGTCACTTGTGCACGCTTATATTGACATTTTCATAGGTGCTTAAATCGAATCTGAAAGATTGACACTCTTTGGGAGACATCGACATTTTTGTGCATGTCACTTGCGCACACTTGTAATTACGTTTTCATAGGTGCATAAGTCGAGTCTTAGACAGTGACACTCGTTGGGCGACATAGTTACTTTTGTGCATGTCACTTGTACACACATTAAATGACGTTGTCAAAGGTGTTTAAGTCGAATGTGAGACACTGAAACTCATTGGGAAACATCGACATTTTTCTGCATGTCACTTGTGCACGCTTGTAATGACATTCTCATAGGTGTTTAAATCGAATCTTAGACGCTGAAACCCATTAGGCGACGTAGACATTTTTGGGCATGTCACTTGTGCACACTTGTAATGACGTTTTCATAGGTGTTCAAGTGTATAGGTCGAAGCTGAGACACTTTTACTCACTGGGCGACAGCAACATTTTTGTGCATGTCATTTGAGTGCACTTGAATTGACGTTTTTATAAGTGCTTGGACACTTACTTTCATTGGGTGAATCGACATTTTTGTGTACGTCACTTGTGCACGCTTGTAATGACATTTTCATATATGTTTAAATCGAATCTTAGACGCTGAAACCCATTGGGCGACGCAGACATTTTTGGGCAAGTCGCTTGCGCACACTTGTAATGACGTTCTTATGGGTGCATAAGTCGAATCTCAGACACTGACACTCATTGGGATCAATCGACATTTTTGTGCATGTCGCTTGTTCACACTTGTAACGACGTTTTCGAAAGTGCATAAATCGAATCTTATGCAATGACACTCCTTGGGCGACATCAACATTTCTGTGCATGTCATATATGCACACTTGTAATGAAGATATCATAGATGCTTAAATCGAATCTGATACATTAACACTCTTTGAGCGACATCGACATTTTTGTGCATGTCACTTGCGCACACTTGTAATGACGTTTTCATAGGTGCATAAGTCGAGTCTTAGACAGTGAAACTCGTTGGGCGACATAGTTACTTGCATGTCGTGCATGTCACTTGTGCACACATTAAATGACGTTGTCAAAGGTGTATAAGTCGAATTTGAGACACTGACACTCATTGGGCGACATCGACATTTTTGTGCATGTCACTTGTGCACGCTTGTAATGACATTTTCATATATGTTTAAATTGAATCTTAGACGCTGAAACCCATTGGGCGACGCAGACATTTTTGGGCATGTCACTTGCGCACACTTGTAGTGACGTTTTATAGGTGCATAACTCGAATCTGAGACACTGACACTCATTGGGAAACATCGACATTTTTCTGCATGTCACTTGTGCATGCTTGTAATGACATTCTCATAGGTGTTTAAATCGAATCATAGACGCTGAAACCCATTAGGCGACGTAGACATTTTTGGGCATGTCACTTGTGCACACTTGTAATGACGTTTTCATAGGTGTTTAAATCGAATCCTAGACGCTGAAACGTCACTTGCGCACACTTATAATGACGTTTTTATGGGTGCATAAGTCTAATCTGAGACACTGACACTCATTGGGATCAATCGACATTTTTGTGCATGTCGCTTGTTCACACTTGAAACGACGTTTTCGAAGGTGCATAAATCGAATCTTATGCATTGACACTCTTTGGACGACATCAACATTTCTGTTCATGTCATATATGGACACTTGTCATGACGTTTTCATAGTTGGATAAGTCGAATCTGAAATTTTGACACTCATTGGGCAAGATCGATATTTTCGTACATGTCATTTGGGCACACTTGTAATGACGTTTTCATAGGTGCTTTAATCGAATCTGATACATTGACACTCTTTGGGCGACATCGACATTTTTGTGCATTTCACTTGCGCACACTTGTAATGACGTTTTCATAGGTGCATAAGTCGAATCTTAGACAGTGACACACGTTGGGCGACATAGTTACTTGCATGTCGTGTTGTCACTTGTGCACACATTAGATGACGTTGTCAAAGGTGTATAAGTCGATTTTGAGACACTGACACTCATTGGGCGACATCGACATTTTTGTGCATGTCACTTGTGCACGCTTTTAATGACATTTTCATAGGTGTTTAAATCGAATCCTAGACGCTGAATCCCATTGGGCGACGTAGACATTTTTGGGCATGTCACTTGTGCACACTTATAATGACGTTTTTATGCAAGCATGCCGCTTGTTCACACTTGTAACGACGTTTTCGAAGGTGCATAAATCGAATCTTATGCATTGACACTCTGTGGGCGACATCATCATTTCTGTGCATGTCATATATGCACACTTATCATGACTTTTTCATAGTTGGATAAGTCAAATCTGAGATACTGACACTCATTTGGCGAGATCGATATTTTCGAACATGTCATATGTGCACACTTGTAATGACGTTTTCATAGGTACTTAAATCGAATCAGATACAGTGACACTCTTTGGGCGACAACGACATTTTTGTGCATGTCACTTGCGCACACTTGTAATGACGTTTTCATAGGTGCATAAGTCGAGTCTTAGACAGTGACACTCGTTGGGCGACATAGTTACTTTTGTGCATGTCACTTGTGCACACATTAAATCGTCGAATTTGAAACACTGACACTCATTGGGAAACATCGACATTTTTGTGCATGTCACTTGTGCACGCTTGTATTGGCATTTTCATAGGTGCTTAAATCAAATCTAATAGATTGACACTCTTTGGGCGACATCGACATTTTGTGCATGTCACTTGCGCACACTTGTAATTACGTTTTCATAGGTGCATAAGTCGAGTCTTAGACAGTGACACTCGATGGGCGACATAGTTACTTTTGTGCATGTCACTTGTACACACATTAAATGACGTTGTCAAAGGTGTTTAAGTCGAATTTGAGACACTGAAACTGATTGGGAAACATCGATATTTTTGTGTATGTTACTTGTGCACGCTTGTAATGACATTTTCATAGGTGTTTAAATCGAATCTTAGACGCTGAAACCCATTAGGCGACGTAGACATTTTTGGGCATGTCACTTGCGCACGATTGTAATGACGTTTTCATAGGTGTTTAAATCGAATCTGATACATTGACACTCTTTGGGCGACATCGGCATTTTTGTGCATGTCACTTGCGCACACTTGTAATGACGTTTTCATAGGTGTTCAGTAAAGGTCGAAGCTGAGACACTTTTACTCACTGTGCGACGGCAACATTTTTGTGCATGTCATTTGAGTGCACTTGAATTGACTTTTTTATAAGTGCTTAGACACTTACTTTCATAGGGTGACATCGACATTTTTGTACATGTCACTTGTGCACACTTGTCACGACGTTTTCATAGGTGTTTAAATCGAATCTGATACATTGACACTCTTTGGGCGACATCGGCATTTTTGTGCATGTCACTTGCGCACACTTGTAATGACGTTTTCATAGGTGTTGAAATCGAATCGACATCGACATTTTTTTTGCACGGCACTTGTGCACACTTGTAATGACGTTTTCATTGGTGCTTAAATCGAATCTTAGACACTGACACTCGTTGGGTGACATAGTTACTTTTGTGCATGTCACTTGTGCATACATTAAATGACGTTGTCAGAGGTGTATAAGTCGAATTTGAGACACTGACACTCATTGGGCGACATCGACATTTTTGTGCATGTCACTTGTGCACGCTTGTAATGACATTTTCATAGGTGTTTAAATCGAATCCTAGACGCTGAAACGTCACTTGCGCACACTTGTAATGACGTTGTTATGGGTGCACAAGTCTAATCTGAGACACTGACACTCTTTGGGATCAATCGACATTTTTGTGCATGTCGCTTGTTCACACTTGTAACGACGTTTTCGAAGGTGCATAAATCGAATCTTATGCATTGACACTCTTTGGACGACATCAACATTTCTGTTCATGTCATATATGGACACTTGTCATGACGTTTTTATAGTTGGATAAGTCGAATCTGAGATTCTGACACTCATTGGGCAAGATCGATATTTTCGTACATGTCATTTGGGCACACTTGTAATGACGTTTTCATAGGTGCTTTAATCGAATCTGATACATTGACACTCTTTGGGCGACATCGACATTTTTGTGCATGTCACTTGCGCACACTTGTAATGACGTTTTCATAGGTGCATAAGTCGAATTTGAGACACTGACACTCATTGGGCGACATCGACATTTTTGTGCATGTCACTTGTGCACGCTTTTAATGACATTTTCATAGGTGTTTAAATCGAATCCTAGACGCTGAATCCCATTGGGCGACGTAGACATTTTTGGGCATGTCACTTGTGCACACTTGTCATGACGTTTTCATAGGTGTTTAAATCGAATCTGATACATTGACACTCTTTGGGCAGATCGAAATTTTCGTACATGTCATTTATGCACACTTGTAATGACGTTTTCGTATGTGCTTAAATCGAATCTGGTACATTGACACTCTTTGGGCGACATTGACATTTTTGTGCATGTCACTTGTGCACGCTTGTAATGACATTTTCATATGTGTTTAAATCGAATCTTAGACGCTGAAACCCATTGGGCGACGCAGACATTTTTGGGCAAGTCACTTGCGCACACTTATAATGACGTTTTTATGGGTGCATAAGTCGAATCTGAGACACTGACACTCATTGGGATCAATCGACATTTTTGTGCATGCCGCTTGTTCACACTTGTAACGACGTTTTCGAAGGTGCATAAATCGAATCTTATGCATTGACACTCTGTGGGCGACATCAACATTTCTGTGCATGTCATATATGCACACTTGTCATGACGTTTTCATAGTTGGATAAGTCAAATCTGAGATACTGACACTCATTGGGCGAGATCGATATTTTCGAACATGTCATATGTGCACACTTGTAATGACGTTTTCATATGTGCTTAAATCGAATCAGATACATTGACACTCTTTGGGCGACATCGACAATTTTGTGCATGTCACTTGCGCACACTTGTAATGACGTTTTCATAGGTGTTCAGTAAAGGTCGAAGCTGAGACACTTTTACTCACTGTGCGACGGCAACATTTTTGTGCATGTCATTTGAGTGCACTTGAATTGACTTTTTTATAAGTGCTTAGACACTTACTTTCATAGGGTGACATCGACATTTTTGTACATGTCACTTGTGCACACTTGTCACGACGTTTTCATAGGTGTTTAAATCGAATCTGATACATTGACACTCTTTGGGCGACATCGGCATTTTTGTGCATGTCACTTGCGCACACTTGTAATGACGTTTTCATAGGTGTTGAAATCGAATCGACATCGACATTTTTTTTGCACGGCACTTGTGCACACTTGTAATGACGTTTTCATTGGTGCTTAAATCGAATCTTAGACACTGACACTCGTTGGGTGACATAGTTACTTTTGTGCATGTCACTTGTGCATACATTAAATGACGTTGTCAGAGGTGTATAAGTCGAATTTGAGACACTGACACTCATTGGGCGACATCGACATTTTTGTGCATGTCACTTGTGCACGCTTGTAATGACATTTTCATAGGTGTTTAAATCGAATCCTAGACGCTGAAACGTCACTTGCGCACACTTGTAATGACGTTGTTATGGGTGCACAAGTCTAATCTGAGACACTGACACTCTTTGGGATCAATCGACATTTTTGTGCATGTCGCTTGTTCACACTTGTAACGACGTTTTCGAAGGTGCATAAATCGAATCTTATGCATTGACACTCTTTGGACGACATCAACATTTCTGTTCATGTCATATATGGACACTTGTCATGACGTTTTTATAGTTGGATAAGTCGAATCTGAGATTCTGACACTCATTGGGCAAGATCGATATTTTCGTACATGTCATTTGGGCACACTTGTAATGACGTTTTCATAGGTGCTTTAATCGAATCTGATACATTGACACTCTTTGGGCGACATCGACATTTTTGTGCATGTCACTTGCGCACACTTGTAATGACGTTTTCATAGGTGCATAAGTCGAATTTGAGACACTGACACTCATTGGGCGACATCGACATTTTTGTGCATGTCACTTGTGCACGCTTTTAATGACATTTTCATAGGTGTTTAAATCGAATCCTAGACGCTGAATCCCATTGGGCGACGTAGACATTTTTGGGCATGTCACTTGTGCACACTTGTCATGACGTTTTCATAGGTGTTTAAATCGAATCTGATACATTGACACTCTTTGGGCAGATCGAAATTTTCGTACATGTCATTTATGCACACTTGTAATGACGTTTTCGTATGTGCTTAAATCGAATCTGGTACATTGACACTCTTTGGGCGACATTGACATTTTTGTGCATGTCACTTGTGCACGCTTGTAATGACATTTTCATATGTGTTTAAATCGAATCTTAGACGCTGAAACCCATTGGGCGACGCAGACATTTTTGGGCAAGTCACTTGCGCACACTTATAATGACGTTTTTATGGGTGCATAAGTCGAATCTGAGACACTGACACTCATTGGGATCAATCGACATTTTTGTGCATGCCGCTTGTTCACACTTGTAACGACGTTTTCGAAGGTGCATAAATCGAATCTTATGCATTGACACTCTGTGGGCGACATCAACATTTCTGTGCATGTCATATATGCACACTTGTCATGACGTTTTCATAGTTGGATAAGTCAAATCTGAGATACTGACACTCATTGGGCGAGATCGATATTTTCGAACATGTCATATGTGCACACTTGTAATGACGTTTTCATATGTGCTTAAATAAAATCAGATACATTGACACTCTTTGGGCGACATCGACAATTTTGTGCATGTCACTTGCGCACACTTGTAATGACGTTTTCATAGGTGCATAACTCGTGTCTTAGACAGTGACACTCGTTGGGCGACATAGTTACTTTTGTGCATGTCACTTGTGCACACATTAAATCGTCGAATTTGAAACACTGACACTCATTGGGAAACATCGACATTTTTGTGCATGTCACTTGTGCACGCTTGTATTGACATTTTCATAGGTGCTTAAATCAAATCTAATAGATTGACACTCTTTGGGCGACATCGACATTTTGTGCATGTCACTTGCGCACACTTGTAATTACGTTTTGTTACCGCCGAAATCTCCGAGTCCGATTGGGGTTGGGCGGAAGAACGCCACCAGCTCAATGGAAAATGGCCGTGGGTATACGATGGTTAATTTGGGCGCCACGCAGTTGCCCTTCCGCTCAACACGCTTCCTACTCCTAGAACTGCGACTAGGAGGGGGAATCCAATTTCCGCTAGGACTTGCACCCGGTCCAAAAAAAAATAAAAAAAAAACACAGTAAAACACAGCAAAAAAAAGGACCATACACACTTGACTTGACAGTTCACAATTTATTAAAGCTAAGTTCTTAAAACTAACTTAATGTACAATTCGAAATCAAAAAAAAATAAATGCAATGTTATGACTTCTTATTTAGACCACTTAACCTACTGAATTACAATTATATAGATTTCAACTCAAAAGAAAAAAAAAGAAAAAAAAAATATAGGAAAACTTTTGAACACAGACAAAGGACGGTACACAGGGAAAACAGAAATCGCGAAAGAAAGAAAAAAAAAAATGTTACCGACGAACAACAAAACGCGGAGCTGGTTTTGAACCTGCGTGTTTGATCTTACAGCGCCCGTATACTCCACGCCCGCCTCAGACAATTCAACCAGCGATTGTTACGAATTTAACTAATCCAAAAGGGTATTCAGAGTCATAAATTGAACTATTACTACAATACATAAAATATAAAAAAAAAGTTGTGAATTCTATTTAAATTACAATTCAGATCAAAAACAAAAAAAATATATAAAAATAAAAAGAAATAAAGAAAAATAATTTCTCCTTCCCTTGTGTGGGAGAAGTCACCTGTCTGCTCCCCGGCCTCGTCGATTAGCGTCACCTCTCTCCTACCGCGTCTGATTATACACCTCCAACGGAACTTAGTTTTTTTTTTCTTTCTTTTTTTTTCCACTTTACTGGCACCTTACTTTCTCTTCCTTTTTTTTCCAACTTTCTTTTTTTTTTCAATCAATTCACGTTTTTTTTTTGACTATACTTTTGTCATCTTTTTTTTTCCAATTCAAAATCAGTTTTTTTTTTTTTGCGTATGCTTCACATTTTTTTTTTGTATCAATTCAAATTCAAATAATTCTCTTTCCGATCAATTAATTTCGTACTACTTCACACTTTTTTTTTAAACTCTGCGCTAACACTTCCTTCATGTAAAAATTCACTCGAAATACTGTACTACAAATTTCGGACCCACTCTGCTACCTTCGCTTCTGTGTACACCTGTTGTTTGATCCTGCCCAATCACACTTACACTATCACTGGTCACTGTCGTTTTTGCCTTATTTTTTTGTTAATTCCTTTTTTTCTCATAATCGAGCTATTGCACAGTCCAGCGTCTACCGATTCGGTGCTGAGCGTCTATCCCGGCGTTCTTTTGATTTGCCGCAGGTAAAGAATCAAACAAAAAAAAAAATATATATATATATATCCATGTATAAAAACGTCCTTCACGGCGAGACCTTCAACCGTTTCCACGCACGTTATTTTTTTTTTTCACGGCCAACCTACCGAGAAACTCACACGACCATCTACTGTCGCAGCTACCAAACAACTCCCCGAAACTTTGAGCCGACCACCCAACATCCTGCGCTACCGAAGTTACATAACGCCTCCTGGAATCTGAGCGACGGCATAATCAATGCCCCATACGCCCACCTACCATGACGAATCGGTAGCCTATTTCTAGGCGAAAACCTTTCAACAGTCGGAACCATAATATTCCTCCCTTCCTTTCTTAAGGTTTTCGTCGAAGAAATATCCTAGAGATCATCGGTCTGGCGGTGATATGGTTTCAGATCCTTGACGTGCCATACCCCCGCTAACTTCCCCTTACTATCCATCAATTCATACGTCCAAGGGGACACTCTTCGCGTCACCTCAAACGGTCCTACGTACTTCGGCGCGAGTTTGGCAGTGAAATACTTCGCCGCATCCGAAAGTACGAAGTTCTTCCTAAGCACCATATCTTTCGGGTAGTATTTGACGTCCCTCCGCCTCAGGTTATAAAACGTCTTAGACTTTTGGGCTGCGGCCTGCAATCGACAACGTACGTCATCGAAAAGCTTCTTTAGAGCAGCCGTACGTGCTTCTATGCCTTCTGACCTATCCGTTCTATAACCTTCCTCGGGGATAGGTGAATTTCCCCCACCAACTGACATCTCCCTACCGAACAATACGAAGAACGGGGTCGTTTTGAGCACTTCATGCGTTGAGTTTCGGATCGCACACGCTACCTTCGGGAGAAGTACGTCCCAAGTACGGTGATTATCAGACACGTATGCTCGGAGCATGGTCTTAACCGTCTGATTGTACCGTTCAGCGGGGTTAGCCTGTGGATGGTAAAAGGCTGTGAAGTCCAACGTTACGCCGTACGTAGACGCCAACTCAGACATTTCTCGACTCTTAAATTGTACGCCGTTGTCGCAAACAATCCACTTAGGGACACCGAACACCAGAAATATCTGCTCCTCCAGAATCATCCTAACCGATTTAGCAGTAGCCGACCTAACAGGAAAGAACAGAGGGAACTTGGAGAAATGATCAACCACTGTGAGGATATACTGATAGCCCCTCGTAGATCTTGGTAGTGGTCCCACAAAATCAACGCACAACATCTCCCAGGGCTTAGTGACATTGCACCTGGACGCCATCAGTCCTGCGGGTTTCTGCAGTTCGGGCTTGACGGCTTGACAAACTGGACAACCACGCACATAACGCGCAATACTTTGCCTCAGCCGTGGCCAATAGTACCGCCGGGACACCTTGTCCATGGTCTTTTGCACCCCGCCATGTCCGCTCAGGATGTCGTCGTGACACTGCTGAAGGACTTCAGCTCTCCCTTCCTTTGGAATGACACGTTTCCACTGTTCCTCTTCTGAAGCTAGCGTCGAAAACTTCGTTGGCACATGTTTAAAAAGGGCTCCGCTTTCAATACGCCAATCCGGGTACCTCTCACCACTCTTATTCACCATCTGAATCATCTTGAGGTACCAGGGATCCTGGGTAGCAACGTCGACCGTTGCAACTTCCTCATTTGCCCTAGATAAGGCATCGGGTACCAAATGTTCCTTCCCTTTCCGATGTACGATAGTGAAGTCGAACTGCTGCAATCTGACAGCCCACCGAGCCAACCTACCCTGTGGGTCTTTCAAATTGTTCAACCAGACTAAAGAATGGTGATCGGTCACAACCGTGAATTTACTGCCTTCCAGATATGGGCGAAGCTTCTCGATCGCCCAAATCACGGCGAGACACTCCCGCTCCGTCGTAGAGAAGTTCCGCTCAGTTCTGGTAAGCGTACGGCTAAGATAGCACTTTTTCACCACTTTCTCTCCTTCGCCAGGTACCTCCTGAGTAAGTACAGCCCCTATGCCTACGCCGGATGCATCAGTGTGTACAATGAAGGGCAGGTCAAAGTTCGGACAAGTAAGGATCGGAGCACGCACCAATCTGTCCTTCAGCGTCCGGAAAGCCACCTCACACTTGTCTGACCAATCGAACTTCCGCTTCTTTTTCAACAGTTCGGTGATCGGAGCAACGAGATCAGAGAAGTTGTGGACAAAATGACGATACCAGGAGACCATACCGATAAACCTCCGAACCCCTGCCACCGTTGTGGGCCTCGGATACTCGACCATACACCGTACTTTCTCCGGATCAACAAGAAGACCTTTCTCATTCACGATATAGCCCAAGTACCTCAACTCCGACTTGCAGAACTCGCATTTTTCCCTACTTAACACCAGCCCCGCCTCCTGGATACGCGTCAACACTGCCTTTAGCACTTCCAGATGCCGCTCGAAGGTCTCCGTAACGATTATGACATCGTCGAGGTACACAAACACGTTCGGTTCGAGGTCGGCTCCGATGATTGTATCAATAAAACGCTGCCATGTCGCAGGAGCGTTATGAAGGCCAAATGGCATGCGGCGAAATTGATACAACCCCTTCCCGGGAATAGTGAACGCGGTGTACCTCTTCGAAGATTCGGCCATGGGTATCTGCCAGTAAGCGGACTTGATATCCAAGGAGGAGAGGAATTTTGCGTTTCTCAGCTTGTCGAGAGTAGCTGACACATAGGGAATGGGATACGCATCGCGCTCCGTCACTTGGTTGAGTTTGCGAAAGTCGACGCAGAAGCGGTACTTCCCATCCTTTTTCTTGATGAGCAGGATAGGCGAAGACCAAGGACCAAGGCTCAATCACTCCCGCTTGAAGCATCTCATTGACTTCCTTGTTGATCTGGGTCTGGACGATCGGAGATACCGGCTAGTACCGTTGTTTGATGGGTTCGGCACAGGTTCGAATCACGTGCTCCACTCGGTTCGTACAACCCAAATCATCCCCCATGGTACTGAAAATGTTGTCTACCTCTGACTCTAACTCCGCCCGTTGCTTTGAGGACAGTATCTCCTTTCCTTCACTGGCGCACACCTCGTCGGCGAAATTCCACACTCGGTTGGACAAATCAGGCACAATACCGAACTGCACCCAAAAATCAGCTCCCAGAATTAGGCTATGTGCGAGCTTGGGAATGATGAGCACCTCCATCACCTTAACGTTTCCCTCCAACCTGAGAGGAACGCTGACTGCTCCTAACACTTCAACCCCTTCCCCATTCGCTACTGTCACGGAATCGATTTCGACCTTAAGTACCGAGCAGCCCACAGATCTTAACAACGCCCACCCTGGCCCTCCAAGAATCGTGCGAGAAGCTCCCGAATCCAACAACCCTAGCAATTGTACCCCATAAATGTCCACCTCCAGATATGGACGACGATCACCACCTCTCGTTTGCAACATAAAGTCAAGCGCCGCAGATGGAAATAGCGCTTGACATGCGGATTTGGACACCTGACTCAACGACCCGCCTGTCCTTGAGTCCCTACTCCGTTTCCCGGTGAGTGCGTCTGAGGAGAGCAACGTGGACAACGACTGCGTATAACCCCCGCTGTGTTGCACCCGTAACATCGGATCGGTTGTGGACATCTGGCCGCAATGTGACCCGGCTCCTTGCACCTGAAGCAAGATAACGGCTTCGGAACACTGAGCGATGTTGCCGCAATGACTGGTGCCTCCTCTAGAGCTGGAACCCCAACGTATGCCAGATCAGGCTCGAGCAGAGCAGTTTTTCGTGTCGGGGGAGGTGCGAAACTCTCCACTAAGTAGCGTGTAGCTTCGAGACGATGACCAACCTCAACCAGGTGATCCAAGGACTTGATCTCCACCAAGGCCATTTGAGATTGGTAGAAAGGGGAAAGATTCCGCCTAATCTGCCTCAGCTTTGTCTCTTCGCTACACTCCTCACTTAGACGGGCGAAAAGGCACTGCATCACACTCACGTAGATGCCGATCGTCTCCGTTTGACCTTGGGTTCTACCCCTAATCTCGGCCCACAACCGCTCCTCGTACCCCGGAGTTAGAAACTCAGCCCTCAAGCTAACGACTAGACCCTGCCGATTACGAAAACGGAGCTTATTTGCTCTGTACCATACGGCGGCCTTCCCCTCGAACAAATCGTAAGCAGACGCATACACCTCGTCCGCAGTGAACCCCCTCGCTTCCCTCAACTCCTCCACTTTCTCAAGGAAACTGGTGACGGACTGACTCGAGTCCCCGCTAAATTTAAGGCCCCATTTCATCACCGGTACCTTTTTCGTCGGTATCAATATCGATGGTCCGATCGGCGAGGATGTGGCCCTGGGATGGGAATGGGTGACTGGGCTCACTGGACTGTCAAGACATCTATCCAGGGGTGGGTTATGCCCAACCGCTCCTCCTACATCTGCCGCTGCCTTGACATCTAAATTAGAAAGTAGGCCTACCACCTGCTGCCTAGCATCTACCACAAAGGCCTTGTCTTCGGTCGAGTCGCAGACCGTCCTACCTAAGCGCCGTAACACCCATTCGGCTTTCGCAACTATTTTTTTATAATCGCCTGAGTTTTCATCACCTACGAAATCTCCTGTCAATTTAAATAGCTCCTCTAGCTTCGCGATAACCGCCGCCTTATCCTCGTCGAAGCAAAAAGGATACTCTGGTAGAATGAAACTCGCGTCTCTCCTCATGGCTGTTCGCAGCATCTTCCTCATTTCATCTACCGTAGTACCGTTTAGCCCCCGTACATCTAACTCATAGGTTAACTCCTCTGCACTCAACCTATTTACATCCATTTTATTCTTATCCGTTCGACGAGGCAAGGAAGATTACAAAGTTCTGCTCCTACGAGATACGAACCACAACCCGATAAAAACAAACACAACTTATGTATGTGTATCTCAATAACCCGGTTACTACGATATTCGCGATAACGATCCTGGCACGATCTTGTATTTGTTTTTTTTTTTTTTTTAAATCTGCCCCACGTTGGGCGCCAAAATGTTACCGCCGAAATCTCCGAGTCCGATTGGGGTTGGGCGGAAGAACGCCACCAGCTCAATGGAAAATGGCCGTGGGTATACGATGGTTAATTTGGGCGCCACGCAGTTGCCCTTCCGCTCAACACGCTTCCTACTCCTAGAACTGCGACTAGGAGGGGGAATCCAATTTCCGCTAGGACTTGCACCCGGTCCAAAAAAAAAATAAAAAAAAAACACAGTAAAACACACCAAAAAAAAGGACCATACACACTTGACTTGACAGTTCACAATTTATTAAAGCTAAGTTCTTAAAACTAACTTAATGTACAATTCGAAATCAAAAAAAAATAAATGCAATGTTATGACTTCTTATTTAGACCACTTAACCTACTGAATTACAATTATATAGATTTCAACTCAAAAGAAAAAAAAAATATAGGAAAACTTTTGAACACAGACAAAGGACGGTACACAGGGAAAACAGAAATCGCGAAAGAAAGAAAAAAAAAAATGTTACCGACGAACAACAAAACGCGGAGCTGGTTTTGAACCTGCGTGTTTGATCTTACAGCGCCCGTATACTCCACGCCCGCCTCAGACAATTCAACCAGCGATTGTTACGAATTTAACTAATCCAAAAGGGTATTCAGAGTCATAAATTGAACTATTACTACAATACATAAAATATAAAAAAAAAGTTGTGAATTCTATTTAAATTACAATTCAGATCAAAAACAAAAAAAATATATAAAAATAAAAAGAAATAAAGAAAAATAATTTCTCCTTCCCTTGTGTGGGAGAAGTCACCTGTCTGCTCCCCGGCCTCGTCGATTAGCGTCACCTCTCTCCTGCCGCGTCTGATTATACACCTCCAACGGAACTTAGTTTTTTTTTTCTTTCTTTTTTTTTCCACTTTACTGGCACCTTACTTTCTCTTCCTTTTTTTTCCAACTTTCTTTTTTTTTTCAATCAATTCACGTTTTTTTTTTGACTATACTTTTGTCATCTTTTTTTTTCCAATTCAAAATCAGTTTTTTTTTTTTGCGTATGCTTCACATTTTTTTTTTGTATCAATTCAAATTCAAATAATTCTCTTTCCGATCAATTAATTTCGTACTACTTCACACTTTTTTTTTAAACTCTGCGCTAACACTTCCTTCATGTAAAAATTCACTCGAAATACTGTACTACAAATTTCGGACCCACTCTGCTACCTTCGCTTCTGTGTACACCTGTTGTTTGATCCTGCACAATCACACTTACACTATCACTGGTCACTGTCGTTTTTGCCTTATTTTTTTGTTAATTCCTTTTTTCTCATAATCGAGCTATTGCACAGTCCAGCGTCTACCGATTCGGTGCTGAGCGTCTATCCCGGCGTTCTTTTGATTTGCCGCAGGTAAAGAATCAAACAAAAAAAATATATATATATATATCCATGTATAAAAACGTCCTTCACGGCGAGACCTTCAACCGTTTCCACGCACGTTATTTTTTTTTTTTCACGGCCAACCTACCGAGAAACTCACACGACCATCTACTGTCGCAGCTACCAAACAACTCCCCGAAACTTTCGTTTTATTTTCCCGACATCCCAAGGCAACCCACGCCATCCCGATCGGATGATCCATCTCGCCGAACGCGATAAGCCCGTTGGACCAATCAGTCCACCATGAAGTCCGCTATGTCTCCATCGGACCATACTAGGAACGGCAGTGTCCTTGAAAACGAGAGCCCAGAGGACCAGACGGCACCAAAGGCACCAGAAAGAGAAGGGGGAGGAACAAAAAAAACATTAAAAAAAAACAATAAAAAGCAAAGCGCTCCCCGCGGTGGTATTCGAACCCGCAAAACCTCGTACTTGAGCCGACCACCCAACATCCTGCGCTACCGAAGTTACATAACGCCTCCTGGAATCTGAGCGACGGCATAATCAATGCCCCATACGCCCACCTACCATGACGAATCGGTAGCCTATTTCTAGGCGAAAACCTTTCAACAGTCGGAACCCATAATAGTTTTCATAGGTGCATAAGTCGAGTCTTAGACAGTGACACTCGATGGGCGACATAGTTACTTTTGTGCATGTCACTTGTACACACATTAAATGACGTTGTCAAAGGTGTTTAAGTCGAATTTGAGACACTGAAACTGATTGGGAAACGTCGATATTTTTGTGTATGTTACTTGTGCACGCTTGTAATGACATTTTCATAGGTGTTTAAATCGAATCTTAGACGCTGAAACCCATTAGGCGACGTAGACATTTTTGGGCATGTCACTTGCGCACGATTGTAATGACGTTTTCATAGGTGTTTAAATCGAATCTGATACATTGACACTCTTTGGGCGACATCGGCATTTTTGTGCATGTCACTTGCGCACACTTGTAATGACGTTTTCATAGGTGTTCAGTAAAGGTCGAAGCTGAGACACTTTTACTTACTGTGCGACGGCAACATTTTTGTGCATGTCATTTGAGTGCACTTGAATTGACTTTTTTATAAGTGCTTAGACACTTACTTTCATAGGGTGACATCGACATTTTTGTACATGTCACTTGTGCACACTTGTCATGACGTTTTCATAGGTGTTTAAATCGAATCTGATACATTGACACTCTTTGGGCGACATCGGCATTTTTGTGCATGTCACTTGCGCACACTTGTAATGACGTTTTCATAGGTGTTGAAATCGAATCGACATCGACATTTTTTTTGCACGTCACTTGTGCACACTTGTAATGACGTTTTCATTGGTGCTTAAATCGAATCTTAGACACTGACACTCGTTGGGTGACATAGTTACTTTTGTGCATGTCACTTGTGCATACATTAAATGACGTTGTCAGAGGTGTATAAGTCGAATTTGAGACACTGACACTCATTGGGCGACATCGACATTTTTGTGCATGTCACTTGTGCACGCTTGTAATGACATTTTCATAGGTGTTTAAATCGAATCCTAGACGCTGAAACGTCACTTGCGCACACTTGTAATGACGTTGTTATGGGTGCACAAGTCTAATCTGAGACACTGACACTCTTTGGGATCAATCGACATTTTTGTGCATGTCGCTTGTTCACACTTGTAACGACGTTTTCGAAGGTGCATAAATCGAATCTTATGCATTTACACTCTTTGGACGACATCAACATTTCTGTTCATGTCATATATTGACACTTGTCATGACGTTTTTATATTTTGATAAGTCGAATCTGAGATTCTGACACTCATTGGGCAAGATCGATATTTTCGTACATGTCATTTGGGCACACTTGTAATGACGTTTTCATAGGTGCTTTAATCGAATCTGATACATTGACACTCTTTGGGCGACATCGACATTTTTGTGCATGTCACTTGTGCACGCTTTTAATGACATTTTCATAGGTGTTTAAATCGAATCCTAGACGCTGAATCCCATTGGGCGACGTAGACATTTTTGGGCATGTCACTTGTGCACACTTGTCATGACGTTTTCATAGGTGTTTAAATCGAATCTGATACATTGACACTCTTTGGGCAGATCGAAATTTTCGTACATGTCATTTATGCACACTTGTAATGACGTTTTCGTATGTGCTTAAATCGAATCTGGTACATTGACACTCTTTGGGCGACATTGACATTTTTGTGCATGTCACTTGTGCACGCTTGTAATGACATTTTCATATGTGTTTAAATCGAATCTTAGACGCTGAAACCCATTGGGCGACGCAGACATTTTTGGGCAAGTCACTTGCGCACACTTATAATGACGTTTTTATGGGTGCATAAGTCGAATCTGAGACACTGACACTCATTGGGATCAATCGACATTTTTGTGCATGCCGCTTGTTCACACTTGTAACGACGTTTTCGAAGGTGCATAAATCGAATCTTATGCATTGACACTCTGTGGGCGACATCAACATTTCTGTGCATGTCATATATGCACACTTGTCATGACGTTTTCATAGTTGGATAAGTCAAATCTGAGATACTGACACTCATTGGGCGAGATCGATATTTTCGAACATGTCATATGTGCACACTTGTAATGACGTTTTCATAGGTGCTTAAATCGAATCAGATACATTGACACTCTTTGGCGACATCGACATTTTTGTGCATGTCACTTGCGCACACTTGTAATGACGTTTTCATAGGTGCATAAGTCGTGTCTTAGACAGTGACACTCGTTGGGCGACATAGTTACTTTTGTGCATATCACTTGTGCACACATTAAATGACGTTGTCAAAGGTGTATAAGTCGAATTTGAAACACAGACACTCATTGGGAAACATCGACATTTTTGTGCATGTCACTTGTGCACGCTTGTAATGACATTTTCATAGGTGCTTAAATCAAATCTAACAGATTCACACTCTTTGGGCGACATCGGCATTTTTGTGCATGTCACTTGCGCACACTTGTAATTACGTTTTCATAGGTGCATAAGTCGAGTCTTAGACAGTGACACTCGTTGGGCGACATAGTTACTTTTGTGCATGTCACTTGTACACACATTAAATGACGTTGTCAAAGGTGTTTAAGTCGAATTTGAGACACTGAAACTGATTGGGAACCATCGACATTTTTGTGTATGTCACTTGTGCACGCTTGTAATGACATTTTCATAGGTGTTTAAATCGAATCTTAGACGCTGAAACCCATTAGGCGACGTAGACATTTTTGGGCATGTCACTTGCGCACGATTGTAATGACATTTTTATAGGTGTTTAAATCGAATCTGATACATTGACACTCTTTGGGCGACATCGGCATTTTTGTGCATGTCACTTGCGCACACTTGTAATGACGTTTTCATAGGTGTTCAGTAAAGGTCGAAGCTGAGACACTTTTACTCACTGTGCGACGGCAACATTTTTGTGCATGTCATTTGAGTGCACTTGAATTGACTTTTTTATAAGTGCTTAGACACTTACTTTCATAGGGTGACATCGACATTTTTGGGCATGTCACTTGTGCACACTTGTCACGACGTTTTCATAGGTGTTTAAAACGAATCTGATACATTGACACTCTTTGGGCGACATCGGCATTTTTGTGCATGTCACTTGCGCACACTTGTAATGACGTTTTCATAGGTGTTGAAATCGAATCTTAGACACTGACACTTATTGGGCGACATCGACATTTTTTTTGCATGTCACTTGTGCACACTTGTAATGACGTTTTCATTGGTGCTTAAATCGAATCTTAGACACTGACACTCGTTGGGTGACATAGTTACTTTTGTGCATATCACTTGTGCATACATTAAATGACGTTGTCAGAGGTGTATAAGTCGAATTTGAGACACTGACACTCATTGGGCGACATCGACATTTTTGTGCATGTCACTTGTGCACACTTGTAATGACATTTTCATGGGTGTTTAAATCGAATCCTAGACGCTGAATCCCATTGGGCAACGCAGACATTTTTGGGCATGTCACTTGTGCACACTTGTCATGACGTTTTCATAGGTGTTTAAATCGAATCTGATACATTGACACTCTTTGGGCGACATCGGCATTTTTGTGCATGTTACTTTCGCACACAAAATGACGTTTTCATAGGTGTTTAAATCGAATCTGATACCATGACACTCTTTGGGCTACATCGACATTTTTGTGCATGTCACTTGCGCACACTCGTAATGACGTTTTTATAGGTACATAAGTCTAATCTTACATAGCGACACTCGTTGGGCGACATAGTTACTTTTGTGCATGTCACTTGTGCATACATTAAATGACGTTGTCAGAGGTGTATAAGTCGAATTTGAGACACTGACACTCATTGGGCGACATCGACATTTTTGTGCATGTCACTTGCGCACACTTGTAATGACATTTGTATAGGTGTTCAGGTGTATAGGTCGGAGCTGAGACACTTTTACTCACTGGGCGACAGCAACATTTTTGTGCATGTCATTTGAGTGCACTTGAATTGACGTTTTTATAAGTGCTTAGACACTTGCTTTCATTGGGTGACATCGACATTTTTGTGCATGCCACTTGTGCACACTTGTCGTGACGTTTACGTAGGTGCTCAAATCGAATCTGATACATTGACACTCTTTGCACAAGTGATATTCACAAAAATTTAGATGTCGCCCAGGTGTTAGGTGTTTTAATCGAATCTGATACACTGACACTCATTGGGCGACAACGACATTTTTGTTCATGTCACTTGTGCACACTTATAATGACGTTTTTGTGCATGTCACTTGTGCACACTTGTCGTGACGTTTACGTAGGTGCTCAAATCGAATCTGATACATTGACACTCTTTGCACAAGTGATATTCACAAAAATTTAGATGTCGCCCAGGTGTTAGGTGTTTTAATCGAATCTGATACACTGACACTCATTGGGCGACAACGACATTTTTGTTCATGTCACTTGTGCACACTTATAATGACGTTTTCATAGTTGCATAAGTCGAATCTTAGACAGTGACACTCTTTGGGTGACACCGACATTTTTGTGCATGTCAATTGCGCACACTTGTAATGGCGTTTTCATAGGTGTTTAAATCAAAATCTGATACATTGACACTCTTTGGGCGACATCGACATTTTTGTGCATGTCACTTGCGCACAGTTGTAATAACGTTTTCATATTGCATAAGTCGAATCTTAGACAGTGACACTCGTTGGGCGACATCGTTTCTTTTGTGCATGTCACTTGTGCACACATTAAATGGCGTTGTCAAAGGTGTGTAAGTCGAATTTGAGACACTGACACTGATTGACTGACATGACATCGACATTTTTGTGCACGTCACTTGTGCACGCTTGTAATGACATTTTCATAGGTGTTTAAATCGAATCTTAGACGCTGAAACCCTTTGGGTGACTTAGACATTTTTGGGCATGTCACTTGTGCACACTTGTAATGACGTTTTTATAGGTGTTCAGGGGTATAGGTCGAAGCTGAGGCACTTTTACTCACTGGGCGACAGCAACATTTTTGTGCATGTCATTTGCGTACACTTGTAATGACGTTTCTATAGGTGTTTAGACACTTACTTTCATTAGGTGACATCGACATTTTTGTGCATGTCACTTGTGCACGCTTGTCATGACGTTTTCATAAATGTTTAAATCGGATCTGATACATTGACACTCTTTGGGCGACACCGACATTTTTTTTGCATGTCACCCGCGCACACTTGTAATGACGTTTTCATTGGTGCTTAAATCGAATCTTAGACACTGACACTCGTTGGGTGACATAGTTACTTTTGTGCATGTCACTTGTGCATACATTAAATGACGTTGTCAGAGGTGTATAAGTCGAATTTGAGACACTGACACTCATTGGGCGACATCGACATTTTTGTGCATGTCACTTGTGCACACTTGTAATGACATTTTCATAGGTGTTTAAATCGAATCCTAGACGCTGAATCCCATTGGGCAACGCAGACATTTTTGGGCATGTCACTTGTGCACACTTGTCATGACGTTTTCATAGGTGCTTAAATCGAATCTGATACATTGACACTCTTTGGGCGACATCGGCATTTTTGTGCATGTTACTTTCGTACACACAATGACGTTTTCATAGGTGTTTAAATCGAATCTGATACATTGACACTCTTTGGGCTACATCGACATTTTTGTGCATGTCACTTGCGCACACTCGTAATGACGTTTTTATAGGTACATAAGTCTAATCTTACATAGCGACACTCGTTGGGCGACATAGTTACTTTTGTGCATGTCACTTGTGCATACATTAAATGACGTTGTCAGAGGTGTATAAGTCGAATTTGAGACACTGACACTCATTGGGCGACATCGACATTTTTGTGCATGTCACTTGCGCACACTTGTAATGACGTTTGTATAGGTGTTCAGGTGTATAGGTCGGAGCTGAGACACTTTAACTCACTGGGCGACAGCAACATTTTTGTGCATGTCATTTGAGTGCACTTGAATTGACGTTTTTATAAGTGCTTAGACACTTGCTTTCATTGGGTGACATCGACATTTTTGTGCATGTCACTTGTGCACACTTGTCGTGACGTTTACGTAGGTGCTCAAATCGAATCTGATACATTGACACTCTTTGCACAAGTGATATTCACAAAAATTTAGATGTCGCCCAGGTGTTAGGTGTTTTAATCGAATCTGATACACTGACACTCATTGGGCGACAACGACATTTTTGTTCATGTCACTTGTGCACACTTATAATGACGTTTTCATAGTTGCATAAGTCGAATCTTAGACAGTGACACTCTTTGGGTGACACCGACATTTTTGTGCATGTCAATTGCGCACACTTGTAATGGCGTTTTCATAGGTGTTTAAATCAAAATCTGATACATTGACACTCTTTGGGCGACATCGACATTTTTGTGCATGTCACTTGCGCACAGTTGTAATAACGTTTTCATATTGCATAAGTCGAATCTTAGACAGTGACACTCGTTGGGCGACATCGTTTCTTTTGTGCATGTCACTTGTGCACACATTAAATGGCGTTGTCAAAGGTGTGTAAGTCGAATTTGAGACACTGACACTGATTGACTGACATGACATCGACATTTTTGTGCACGTCACTTGTGCACGCTTGTAATGACATTTTCATAGGTGTTTAAATCGAATCTTAGACGCTGAAACCCTTTGGGTGACTTAGACATTTTTGGGCATGTCACTTGTGCACACTTGTAATGACGTTTTTATAGGTGTTCAGGAGTATAGGTCGAAGCTGAGGCACTTTTACTCACTGGGCGACAGCAACATTTTTGTGCATGTCATTTGCGTACACTTGTAATGACGTTTCTATAGGTGTTTAGACACTTACTTTCATTAGGTGACATCGACATTTTTGTGCATGTCACTTGTGCACGCTTGTCATGACGTTTTCATAAATGTTTAAATCGGATCTGATACATTGACACTCTTTGGGCGACACCGACATTTTTTTTGCATGTCACTTGTGCACACTTGTAATGACGTTTTCATTGGTGCTTAAATCGAATCTTAGACACTGACACTCGTTGGGTGACATAGTTACTTTTGTGCATGTCACTTGTGCATACATTAAATGACGTTGTCAGAGGTGTATAAGTCGAATTTGAGACACTGACACTCATTGGGCGACATCGACATTTTTGTGCATGTCACTTGTGCACACTTGTAATGACATTTTCATAGGTGTTTAAATCGAATCCTAGACGCTGAATCCCATTGGGCAACGCAGACATTTTTGGGCATGTCACTTGTGCACACTTGTCATGACGTTTTCATAGGTGCTTAAATCGAATCTGATACATTGACACTCTTTGGGCGACATCGGCATTTTTGTGCATGTTACTTTCGCACACACAATGACGTTTTCATAGGTGTTTAAATCGAATCTGATACATTGACACTCTTTGGGCTACATCGACATTTTTGTGCATGTCACTTGCGCACACTCGTAATGACGTTTTTATAGGTACATAAGTCTAATCTTACATAGCGACACTCGTTGGGCGACATAGTTACTTTTGTGCATGTCACTTGTGCATACATTAAATGACGTTGTCAGAGGTGTATAAGTCGAATTTGAGACACTGACACTCATTGGGCGACATCGACATTTTTGTGCATGTCACTTGCGCACACTTGTAATGACGTTTGTATAGGTGTTCAGGTGTATAGGTCGGAGCTGAGACACTTTTACTCACTGGGCGACAGCAACATTTTTGTGCATGTCATTTGAGTGCACTTGAATTGACGTTTTTATAAGTGCTTAGACACTTGCTTTCATTGGGTGACATCGACATTTTTGTGCATGTCACTTGTGCACACTTGTCGTGACGTTTACGTAGGTGCTCAAATCGAATCTGATACATTGACACTCTTTGCACAAGTGATATCCACAAAAATTTAGATGTCGCCCAGGTGTTAGGTGTTGTAATCGAATCTGATACACTGACACTCATTGGGCGACAACGACATTTTTGTTCATGTCACTTGTGCACACTTATAATGACGTTTTCATAGTTGCATAAGTCGAATCTTAGACAGTGACACTCTTTCTGTGACACCGACATTTTTGTGCATGTCAATTGCGCACACTTGTAATGGCGTTTTCATAGGTGTTTAAATCAAAATCTGATACATTGACACTCTTTGGGCGACATCGACATTTTTGTGCATGTCACTTGCGCACAGTTGTAATAACGTTTTCATATTGCATAAGTCGAATCTTAGACAGTGACACTCGTTGGGCGACATCGTTTCTTTTGTGCATGTCACTTGTGCACACATTAAATGGCGTTGTCAAAGGTGTGTAAGTCGAATTTGAGACACTGACACTGATTGACTGACATGACATCGACATTTTTGTGCACGTCACTTGTGCACGCTTGTAATGACATTTTTATAGGTGTTTAAATCGAATCTTAGACGCTGAAACCCTTTGGGTGACTTAGACATTTTTGGGCATGTCACTTGTGCACACTTGTAATGACGTTTTTATAGGTGTTCAGGAGTATAGGTCGAAGCTGAGGCACTTTTACTCACTGGGCGACAGCAACATTTTTGTGCATGTCATTTGCGTACACTTGTAATGACGTTTCTATAGGTGTTTAGACACTTACTTTCATTAGGTGACATCGACATTTTTGTGCATGTCACTTGTGCACGCTTGTCATGACGTTTTCATAGATGTTTAAATCGGATCTGATACATTGACACTCTTTGGGCGACACCGACATTTTTGTGCATGTCACCCGCGCACACTTGTAATGACGTTTTGATAGGTGTTTAAATCGAATCTGATACTTTGACACTCTTTGGGCGACACCGACATTTTTTTGCATGTCACTTGCGCACACTTATAATGACGTTTGTATAGGTGTTCAGGTGTATAGGTCGGAGCTGAGACACTTTTACTCACTGGGCGACAGCAACATTTTTGTGCATGTCATTTGAGTGCACTTGAATTGACGTTTTTATAAGTGCTTAGACACTTGCTTTCATTGGGTGACATCGACATTTTTGTGCATGTCACTTGTGCACACTTGTCGTGACGTTTACGTAGGTGCTCAAATCGAATCTGATACATTGACACTCTTTGCACAAGTGATATTCACAAAAATTTAGATGTCGCCCAGGTGTTAGGTGTTTTAATCGAATCTGATACACTGACACTCATTGGGCGACAACGACATTTTTGTTCATGTCACTTGTGCACACTTATAATGACGTGTTCATAGTTGCATAAGTCGAATCTTAGACAGTGACACTCTTTGGGTGACACCGACATTTTTGTGCATGTCAATTGCGCACACTTGTAATGGCGTTTTCATAGGTGTTTAAATCAAAATCTGATACATTGACACTCTTTGGGCGACATCGACATTTTTGTGCATGTCACTTGCGCACAGTTGTAATAACGTTTTCATATTGCATAAGTCGAATCTTAGACAGTGACACTCGTTGGGCGACATCGTTTCTTTTGTGCATGTCACTTGTGCACACATTAAATGGCGTTGTCAAAGGTGTGTAAGTCGAATTTGAGACACTGACACTGATTGACTGACATGACATCGACATTTTTGTGCACGTCACTTGTGCACGCTTGTAATGACATTTTTATAGGTGTTTAAATCGAATCTTAGACGCTGAAACCCTTTGGGTGACTTAGACATTTTTGGGCATGTCACTTGTGCACACTTGTAATGACGTTTTTATAGGTGTTCAGGAGTATAGGTCGAAGCTGAGGCACTTTTACTCACTGGGCGACAGCAACATTTTTGTGCATGTCATTTGCGTACACTAGTAATGACGTTTCTATAGGTGTTTAGACACTTACTTTCATTAGGTGACATCGACATTTTTGTGCATGTCACTTGTGCACGCTTGTCATGACGTTTTCATAGATGTTTAAATCGGATCTGATACATTGACACTCTTTGGGCGACACCGACATTTTTGTGCATGTCACCCGCGCACACTTGTAATGACGTTTTGATAGGTGTTTAAATCGAATCTGATACTTTGACACTCTTTGGGCGACACCGACATTTTTTTGCATGTCACTTGCGCACACTTATAATGACGTTTTCATATGCGCTTAAATCGAATCTGATACATTGACACTCTTTGGGCGACATCGACATTTTTGTGCATGTCACTTGTGCACACTTGTCGTGACGTTTACATAGGTTCTCAGATCGAATCTGATACATTGACACTCCTTGCACAAGTGACATGCACAAAAATGTCGATGTCGCCCAGGTGTTAGGTGTTTAAATCGAATCTGATACACTGACACTCATTGGGCGACAACGACATTTTTGTTCATGTCACTTGTGCACGCTTGTCATGACGTTTTCATATATGTTTAAATCGAATCTGATACATTGACACTCTTCGCACAAGTGACATGCACAAAAATGTAGATGTCGCCCAGGTGTTAGGTGTTTAAATCGAATCTGATACACAAACACTCATTGGGCGACAACGACATTTTTGTTCATGTCATTTGTGCACGCTTGTCATGACATTTTCATAGGTATTTAAATCGAATCCTAGACGCTGAAACCCATTGGGCGACATAGACATTTTTGGGCATGTCACTTTTGCACACTTGTAATGACGTTTTCATAGGTGCTGAAATCGAATCTGATTCATTGACACTCTTTGGGCGACATCGACATTTTTGTGCATGTCACTTGCGCACTCTTGTAATGACGTTTTCATAGGTGCGTAAGTAGAATCTTAGGCAGTGACACTCGTTGGGCGACATAGTTACTTTTGAACATGTCACTTGTGCACACATTATATGACGTCGTTAAAGGTATATAAGTCGAATTTGAGACACTGACACTCATTGGGCGACATCGACATTTTTGTACATGTCACTTGCGCACACTTGTAATGACGTTTGTATAGGTGTTCAGGTGTATAGGTCGGAGCTGAGACACTTTTACTCACTGGGCGACAGCAACATTTTTGTGCATGTCATTTGAGTGCACTTGAATTGACGTTTTTATAAGTGCTTAGACACTTGCTTTCATTGGGTGACATCGACATTTTTGTGCATGTCACTTGTGCACACTTGTCGTGACGTTTACGTAGGTGCTCAAATCGAATCTGATACATTGACACTCTTTGCACAAGTGATATTCACAAAAATTTAGATGTCGCCCAGGTGTTAGGTGTTTTAATCGAATCTGATACACTGACACTCATTGGGCGACAACGACATTTTTGTTCATGTCACTTGTGCACACTTATAATGACGTTTTCATAGTTGCATAAGTCGAATCTTAGACAGTGACACTCTTTGGGTGACACCGACATTTTTGTGCATGTCAATTGCGCACACTTGTAATGGCGTTTTCATAGGTGTTTAAATCAAAATCTGATACATTGACACTCTTTGGGCGACATCGACATTTTTGTGCATGTCACTTGCGCACAGTTGTAATAACGTTTTCATATTGCATAAGTCGAATCTTAGACAGTGACACTCGTTGGGCGACATCGTTTCTTTTGTGCATGTCACTTGTGCACACATTAAATGGCGTTGTCAAAGGTGTGTAAGTCGAATTTGAGACACTGACACTGATTGACTGACATGACATCGACATTTTTGTGCACGTCACTTGTGCACGCTTGTAATGACATTTTTATAGGTGTTTAAATCGAATCTTAGACGCTGAAACCCTTTGGGTGACTTAGACATTTTTGGGCATGTCACTTGTGCACACTTGTAATGACGTTTTTATAGGTGTTCAGGAGTATAGGTCGAAGCTGAGGCACTTTTACTCACTGGGCGACAGCAACATTTTTGTGCATGTCATTTGCGTACACTTGTAATGACGTTTCTATAGGTGTTTAGACACTTACTTTCATTAGGTGACATCGACATTTTTGTGCATGTCACTTGTGCATGTCACTTGTGCACGCTTGTCATGACGTTTTCATAGATGTTTAAATCGGATCTGATACATTGACACTCTTTGGGCGACACCGACATTTTTGCGCATGTCACCCGCGCACACTTGTAATGACGTTTTGATAGGTGTTTAAATCGAATCTGATACATTGACACTCTTTGGGCGACACCGACATTTTTTTGCATGTCACTTGCGCACACTTATAATGACGTTTTCATATGCGCTTAAATCGAATCTGATACATTGACACTCTTTGGGCGACATCGACATTTTTGTGCATGTCACTTGTGCACACTTGTCGTGACGTTTACATAGGTTCTCAGATCGAATCTTATACATTGACACTCCTTGCACAAGTGACATGCACAAAAATGTCGATGTCGCCCAGGTGTTAGGTGTTTAAATCGAATCTGATACACTGACACTCATTGGGCGACAACGACATTTTTGTTCATGTCACTTGTGCACGCTTGTCATGACGTTTTCATATATGTTTAAATCGAATCTGATACATTGACACTCTTCGCACAAGTGACATGCACAAAAATGTAGATGTCGCCCAGGTGTTAGGTGTTTAAATCGAATCTGATACACAAACACTCATTGGGCGACAACGACATTTTTGTTCATGTCATTTGTGCACGCTTGTCATGACATTTTCATAGGTATTTAAATCGAATCCTAGACGCTGAAACCCATTGGGCGACATAGACATTTTTGGGCATGTCACTTTTGCACACTTGTAATGACGTTTTCATAGGTGCTTAAATCGAATCTGATTCATTGACACTCTTTTGGGCGACATCGACATTTTTGTGCATGTTACTTGCGCACACTTGTAATGACGTTTTCATAGGTGTTCAGGTGTATAGGTCGAAGCTGAGACACTTTTACTCACTGGGCGACAGCAACATTTTTGTGCATGTCATTTGCGTACATTGTAATGACGTTTCTATAGGTGTTTAGACACTTACTTTCACATTTTGTGCATGTCACTTGTGCATGTCACTTGTGTACGCTTGTCATGACGTTTTCATAGGTGCATAAGTCGAATCTTAGACAGTGACACTCGTTGGGCGACATCGGTACTTATGTGCATACCACTTGTGGACATATTAAATGACGTTGTCAAAGGTGTGTGAGTCGAATTTGAGACACTGACACTCATTGACTGACACGACATCGACATTTTTGTACATGTCACTTGTGCACGCTTGTAATGACATTTTCATAGGTGTTTAAATCGAATCTTAGACGCTGAAACCCATTGGGCGACGCACACATTTTTGGGCATGTCACTTGTGCAAAAACTTGTAATGACGTTTTCATAGGTGTTCAGGTGTATAGGTCGAAGGTGAGACACTTTTGCTCACTGGACGACAGCTACATTTTTGTGCCTGTCATTTGTGCACACTTGTAATGACATTTCTATAGGTGTTTAGACACTTACTTTCATTAGGTGACATCGACATTTTTGTGCATGTCACTTAAGCACACTTGTCATGACGTTTTCATAGGTGCTTAAATCGATTCTGATACATTGACACTCGTTGGGCGACATCGACATTTTTGTGCATGTCACTTGCGCACACTTGTAATGACGTTTGTATAGGTGTTCAGGTGTATAGGTCGGAGCTGAGACACTTTTACTCACTGGGCGACAGCAACATTTTTGTGCATGTCATTTGAGTGCACTTGAATTGACGTTTTTATAAGTGCTTAGACACTTGCTTTCATTGGGTGACATCGACATTTTTGTGCATGTCACTTGTGCACACTTGTCGTGACGTTTACGTAGGTGCTCAAATCGAATCTGATACATTGACACTCTTTGCACAAGTGATATTCACAAAAATTTAGATGTCGCCCAGGTGTTAGGTGTTTTAATCGAATCTGATACACTGACACTCATTGGGCGACAACGACATTTTTGTTCATGTCACTTGTGCACACTTATAATGACGTTTTCATAGTTGCATAATTCGAATCTTAGACAGTGACACTCTTTGGGTGACACCGACATTTTTGTGCATGTCAATTGCGCACACTTGTAATGGCGTTTTCATAGGTGTTTAAATCAAAATCTGATACATTGACACTCTTTGGGCGACATCGACATTTTTGTGCATGTCACTTGCGCACAGTATTAATAACGTTTTCATATTGCATAAGTCGAATCTTAGACAGTGACACTCGTTGGGCGACATCGTTTCTTTTGTGCATGTCACTTGTGCACACATTAAATGGCGTTGTCAAAGGTGTGTAAGTCGAATTTGAGACACTGACACTGATTGACTGACATGACATCGACATTTTTGTGCACGTCACTTGTGCGAAGAGTGTCAATGTATCAGATTCGATTTAAACATATATGAAAACGTCATGACAAGCGTGCACAAGTGACATGAACAAAAATGTCGTTGTCGCCCAATGAGTGTCAGTGTATCAGATTCAATTTAAACACCTAACACCTGGGCGACATCGACATTTTTGTGCATGTCACTTGTGCAAGGAGTGTCAATGTATCAGATTCGATCTGAGAACCTATGTAAACGTCACGACAAGTGTGCACAAGTGACATGCACAAAAATGTCGATGTCGCCCAGGTGTTAGGTGTTTAAATCGAATCTGATACACTGACACTCATTGGGCGACAACGACATTTTTGTTCATGTCACTTGTGCACGCTTGTCATGACGTTTTCATATATATATATATACCGTTAACGACGTCATATAATGTGTGCACAAGTGACATGTTCAAAAGTAACTATGTCGCCCAACGAGTGTCACTGCCTAAGATTCTACTTACGCACCTATGAAAACGTCATTACAAGAGTGCGCAAGTGACATGCACAAAAATGTCGATGTCTATTGTTTATCAGTTCTATTTTCAGGTTAACTGTAATCATCTCATGTTATTTAATTTTGTTTAACGTTGCCTAACATTGTACATATACGCTTTGTTTCTCTCTTCGCTTAATGAAAATTTAGCTTAATAAACGTTTTGCAATTTCAAGGTCAATCTTATCTCCAATTTTAGATCTATCTCTATCACTCGTATGTCATTTTTTTATAGATTGTAATTGCATATCGCAATAAGTGCAAGCGGTTCTTATGGTAGAGTTCTCGATAAACTGATTTCTCTGTCATTTGGATCTCGACCACATTAAAGCGTAACCAAATACCATAAATTGATTGTTTCTTAAAACACAGGTTTTAATCACATTTGGAGGAATTTTCTATGCGCATCGTCGTCCCCATCTTCGCCTCTTTACACAAATTGGGGTTAGTTTGTTTAAGCCTAATTTCGTTCTTGTAATCCTGTACATAAATTGTTCAAAATTCGAGCCGGATTTACGCATTTTCGTGATTCTATTTTTGATTTATTCTATCGCAAAGACATTGAAATTGTGAATGTGCATTATTCATTCGTTCGCTCTTGATTGTTGAAGAACTTATATTATTGAATTATAATCAATATGCACATAGATTGCTTTAGACATTTTTTCTGGAATTGTTAATAAGGCTGAGCCTAGTTCATTACCTGTTCTTCGTGCTACACGTGGTCATTTAAAAACCTAGTTATCAAAATTAATTTCATATACTGGATCCCTTTCGGATGCAACTTCGTAAACGGATCTAAAAGTTCGCTACTATAAAGTGGATGATTTATGGAAGGAGTGTTCAAAAAATATATATTTGCTGACAGTGAAAATTATATCAATCCAGGGTCCGAGTTCGACGAATTTGATTCAAACGTTTTAATTGTCAAGTCAAACCTTCTTTCGGCAATAACTGAACGCGAAGAAATAGAGAAATGTAAGGATCTCGTCGGTCAACTAGCTGCAGAGATGTCAGTGACTAAACGTGTCTTAGATTCGCTTTATGCACCTAATAAAAGTCATTAAAAGTGTGCATAAGTGACATGAACAAAAATGTCGGTGTCGCCAATGAATAAAAGTATCTAAGTTTCGATTTAAACACCTATGAAAACGACATTACAAGTGTGCACAACTGACATGCACAGAAATGTTGAAGTCGCCCAATGAAAGTCAGTGTCTAAGTTTCGATTAAATTACCTATGAAAACGTCATTACAAGTGTGCGCAAGTGACATGCACAAAAGTGTTGATGTCGCCCAACGAGTGTCAATGTATCAGAATCGATTTAACCACCTATGAAAACGTCATGACAAGTGTGCTTAAGTGACATGCACAAAAATGTCGATGTCACCTAATGAAAGTAAGTGTCTAAACACCTATAGAAATGTCATTACAAGTGTGCACAAATGACAGGCACAAAAATGTAGCTGTCGTCCAGTGAGCAAAAGTGTCTCACCTTCGACCTATACACCTGAACACCTATGAAAACGTCATTACAAGTTTGTGCACAAGTGACATGCCCAAAAATGTGTGCGTCGCCCAATGGGTTTCAGCGTCTAAGATTCGATTTAAACACCTATGAAAATGTCATTACAAGCGTGCACAAGTGACATGTACAAAAATGTCGATGTCGTGTCAGTCAATGAGTGTCAGTGTCTCAAATTCGACTCACACACCTTTGACAACGTCATTTAATATGTCCACAAGTGGCATGCACATAAGTACCGATGTCGCCCAACGAGTGTCACTGTCTAAGATTCGACTTATGCACCTATGAAAACGTCATGACAAGCGTGCACAAGTGACATGCACAAGTGACATGCACAAAATGTGAAAGTAAGTGTCTAAACACCTATAGAAACGTCATTACAATGTACGCAAATGACATGTACAAAAATGTTGCTGTCGCCCAGTGAGTAAAAGTGTCTCAGCTTCGACCTATACACCTGAACACCTATGAAAACGTCATTACAAGTGTGCGCAAGTGACATGCACAAAAATGTCGATGTCGCCCAAAGAGTGTCAATGAATCAGATTCGATTTAAGCACCTATGAAAACGTCATTACAAGTGTGCAAAAGTGACATGCCCAAAAATGTCTATGTCGCCCAATGGGTTTCAGCGTCTAGGATTCGATTTAAATACCTATGAAAATGTCATGACAAGCGTGCACAAATGACATGAACAAAAATGTCGTTGTCGCCCAATGAGTGTTTGTGTATCAGATCCGATTTAAACACCTAACACCTGGGCGACATCTACATTTTTGTGCATGTCACTTGTGCGAAGAGTGTCAATGTATCAGATTCGATTTAAACATATATGAAAACGTCATGACAAGCGTGCACAAGTGACATGAACAAAAATGTCGTTGTCGCCCAATGAGTGTCAGTGTATCAGATTCGATTTAAACACCTAACACCTGGGCGACATCGACATTTTTGTGCATGTCACTTGTGCAAGGAGTGTCAATGTATCAGATTCGATCTGAGAACCTATGTAAACGTCACGACAAGTGTGCACAAGTGACATGCACAAAAATGTCGATGTCGCCCAAAGAGTGTCAATGTATCAGATTCGATTTAAGCGCATATGAAAACGTCATTATAAGTGTGCGCAAGTGACATGCAAAAAAATGTCGGTGTCGCCCAAAGAGTGTCAATGTATCAGATTCGATTTAAACACCTATCAAAACGTCATTACAAGTGTGCGCGGGTGACATGCGCAAAAATGTCGGTGTCGCCCAAGGAGTGTCAATGTATCAGATCTGATTTAAACATCTATGAAAACGTCATGACAAGTGTGCACAAGTGACATGCACAAAAATGTCGATGTCACCTAATGAAAGTAAGTGTCTAAACACCTATAGAAACGTCATTACAAGTGTACGCAAATGACATGCACAAAAATGTTGCTGTCGCCCAGTGAGTAAAAGTGCCTCAGCTTCGACCTATACTCCTGAACACCTATAAAAACGTCATTACAAGTGTGCACAAGTGACATGCCCAAAAATGTCTAAGTCACCCAAAGGGTTTCAGCGTCTAAGATTCGATTTAAACACCTATAAAAATGTCATTACAAGCGTGCACAAGTGACGTGCACAAAAATGTCGATGTCATGTCAGTCAATCAGTGTCAGTGTCTCAAATTCGACTTACGCACCTTTGACAACGCCATTTAATGTGTGCACAAGTGACATGCACAAAAGAAACGATGTCGCCCAACGAGTGTCATTGTCTAAGATTCGACTTATGCAATATGAAAACGTTATTACAACTGTGCGCAAGTGACATGCACAAAAATGTCGATGTCGCCCAAAGAGTGTCAATGTATCAGATTTTGATTTAAACACCTATGAAAACGCCATTACAAGTGTGCGCAATTGACATGCACAAAAATGTCGGTGTCACCCAAAGAGTGTCACTGTCTAAGATTCGACTTATGCAACTATGAAAACGTCATTATAAGTGTGCACAAGTGACAAGAACAAAAATGTCGTTGTCACCCAATGAGTGTCAGTGTATCAGATTCGATTAAAACACCTAACACCTGGGCGACATCTAAATTTTTGTGAATATCACTTGTGCAAAGAGTGTCAATGTATCAGATTCGATTTGAGCACCTACGTAAACGTCACGACAAGTGTGCACAAGTGACATGCACAAAAATGTCGATGTCACCCAATGAAAGCAAGTGTCTAAGCACTTATAAAAACGTCAATTCAAGTGCACTCAAATGACATGCACAAAAATGTTGCTGTCGCCCAGTGAGTAAAAGTGTCTCAGCTCCGACCTATACACCTGAACACCTATACAAACGTCATTACAAGTGTGCGCAAGTGACATGCACAAAAATGTCGATGTCGCCCAACGAGTGTCAATGTATCAGAATCGATTTAAGCACCTATGAAAACGTCATGACAAGTGTGCTTAAGTGACATGCACAAAAATGTCGATGTCACCTAATGAAAGTAAGTGTCTAAACACCTATAGAAACGTCATTACAAGTGTACGCAAATGACATGCACAAAAATGTTGCTGTCGCCCAGTGAGTAAAAGTGCCTCAGCTTCGACCTATACCCCTGAACACCTATAAAAACGTCATTACAAGTGTGCACAAGTGACATGCCCAAAAATGTCTAAGTCACCCAAAGGGTTTCAGCGTCTAAGATTCGATTTAAACACCTATGAAAATGTCATTACAAGCGTGCACAAGTGACATGTACAAAAATGTCGATGTCGTGTCAGTCAATGAGTGTCAGTGTCTCAAATTCGACTCACACACCTTTGACAACGTCATTTAATATGTCCACAAGTGGCATGCACATAAGTACCGATGTCGCCCAACGAGTGTCACTGTCTAAGATTCGACTTATGCACCTATGAAAACGTCATGACAAGCGTGCACAAGTGACATGCACAAGTGACATGCACAAAATGTGAAAGTAAGTGTCTAAACACCTATAGAAACGTCATTACAATGTACGCAAATGACATGCACAAAAATGTTGCTGTCGCCCAGTGAGTAAAAGTGTCTCAGCTTCGACCTATACACCTGAACACCTATGAAAACGTCATTACAAGTGTGCGCAAGTGACATGCACAAAAATGTCGATGTCGCCCAAAGAGTGTCAATGAATCAGATTCGATTTAAGCACCTATGAAAACGTCATTACAAGTGTGCAAAAGTGACATGCCCAAAAATTTCTATGTCGCCCAATGGGTTTCAGCGTCTAGGATTCGATTTAAATACCTATGAAAATGTCATGACAAGCGTGCACAAGTGACATGAACAAAAATGTCGTTGTCGCCCAATGAGTGTTTGTGTATCAGATTCGATTTAAACACCTAACACCTGGGCGACATCTACATTTTTGTGAATATCACTTGTGCAAAGAGTGTCAATGTATCAGATTCGATTTGAGAACCTACGTAAACGTCACGACAAGTGTGCACAAGTGACATGCACAAAAATGTCGATGTCACCCAATGAAAGCAAGTGTCTAAGCACTTATAAAAACGTCAATTCAAGTGCACTCAAATGACATGCACAAAAATGTTGCTGTCGCCCAGTGAGTAAAAGTGTCTCAGCTCCGACCTATACACCTGAACACCTATACAAACGTCATTACAAGTGTGCGCAAGTGACATGCACAAAAATGTCGATGTCGCCCAATGAGTGTCAGTGTCTCAAATTCGACTTATATACCATTAACGACGTCATATAATGTGTGCACAAGTGACATGTTCAAAAGTAACTATGTCGCCCAACGAGTGTCACTGCCTAAGATTCTACTTACGCACCTATGAAAACGTCATTACAAGAGTGCGCAAGTGACATGCACAAAAATGTCGATGTCGCCCAAAGAGTGTCAATGAATCAGATTCGATTTCAGCACCTATGAAAACGTCATTACAAGTGTGCAAAAGTGACATGCCCAAAAATGTCTATGTCGCCCAATGGGTTTCAGCGTCTAGGATTCGATTTAAATACCTATGAAAATGTCATGACAAGCGTGCACAAATGACATGAACAAAAATGTCGTTGTATGAGTGTTTGTGTATCAGATTCGATTTAAACACCTAACACCTGGGCGACATCTACATTTTTGTGCATGTCACTTGTGCGAAGAGTGTCAATGTATCAGATTCGATTTAAACATATATGAAAACGTCATGACAAGCGTGCACAAGTGACATGAACAAAAATGTCGTTGTCGCCCAATGAGTGTCAGTGTATCAGATTCGATTTAAACACCTAACACCTGGGCGACATCGACATTTTTGTGCATGTCACTTGTGCAAGGAGTGTCAATGTATCAGATTCGATCTGAGAACCTATGTAAACGTCACGACAAGTGTGCACAAGTGACATGCACAATAATGTCGATGTCGCCCAAAGAGTGTCAATGTATCAGATTCGAATTAAGCGCATATGAAAACGTCATTATAAGTGTGCGCAAGTGACATGAACAAAAATGTCGGTGTCGCCCAAAGAGTGTCAATGTATCAGATTCGATTTAAACACCTATCAAAACGTCATTACAAGTGTGCGCGGGTGACATGCGCAAAAATGTCGGTGTCGCCCAAAGAGTGTCAATGTATCAGATCCGATTTAAACATCTATGAAAACGTCATGACAAGCGTGCACAAGTGACATGCACAAAAATGTCGATGTCACCTAATGAAAGTAAGTGTCTAAACACCTATAGAAACGTCATTACAAGTGTACGCAAATGACATGCACAAAAATGTTGCTGTCGCCCAGTGAGTAAAAGTGCCTCAGCTTCGACCTATACTCCTGAACACCTATAAAAACGTCATTACAAGTGTGCACAAGTGACATGCCCAAAAATGTCTAAGTCACCCAAAGGGTTTCAGCGTCTAAGATTCGATTTAAACACCTATAAAAATGTCATTACAAGCGTGCACAAATGACATGAACAAAAATGTCGTTGTCGCCCAATGAGTGTTTGTGTATCAGATTCGATTTAAACACCTAACACCTGGGCGACATCTACATTTTTGTGCATGTCACTTGTGCGAAGAGTGTCAATGTATCAGATTCGATTTAAACATATATGAAAACGTCATGACAAGCGTGCACAAGTGACATGAACAAAAATGTCGTTGTCGCCCAATGAGTGTCAGTGTATCAGATTCAATTTAAACACCTAACACCTGGGCGACATCGACATTTTTGTGCATGTCACTTGTGCAAGGAGTGTCAATGTATCAGATTCGATCTGAGAACCTATGTAAACGTCACGACAAGTGTGCACAAGTGACATGCACAAAAATGTCGATGTCGCCCAGGTGTTAGGTGTTTAAATCGAATCTGATACACTGACACTCATTGGGCGACAACGACATTTTTGTTCATGTCACTTGTGCACGCTTGTCATGACGTTTTCATATATGTTTAAATCGAATCTGATACATTGACACTCTTCGCACAAGTGACATGCACAAAAATGTAGATGTCGCCCAGGTGTTAGGTGTTTAAATCGAATCTGATACACAAACACTCATTGGGCGACAACGACATTTTTGTTCATGTCATTTGTGCACGCTTGTAATGACATTTTTATAGGTGTTTAAATCGAATCTTAGACGCTGAAACCCTTTGGGTGACTTAGACATTTTTGGGCATGTCACTTGTGCACACTTGTAATGACGTTTTTATAGGTGTTCAGGAGTATAGGTCGAAGCTGAGGCACTTTTACTCACTGGGCGACAGCAACATTTTTGTGCATGTCATTTGCGTACACTTGTAATGACGTTTCTATAGGTGTTTAGACACTTACTTTCATTAGGTGACATCGACATTTTTGTGCATGTCACTTGTGCACGCTTGTCATGACGTTTTCATAGATGTTTAAATCGGATCTGATACATTGACACTCTTTGGGCGACACCGACATTTTTGCGCATGTCACCCGCGCACACTTGTAATGACGTTTTGATAGGTGTTTAAATCGAATCTGATACATTGACACTCTTTGGGCGACACCGACATTTTTGTTCATGTCACTTGCGCACACTTATAATGACGTTTTCATATGCGCTTAATTCGAATCTGATACATTGACACTCTTTGGGCGACATCGACATTATTGTGCATGTCACTTGTGCACACTTGTCGTGACGTTTACATAGGTTCTCAGATCGAATCTGATACATTGACACTCCTTGCACAAGTGACATGCACAAAAATGTCGATGTCGCCCAGGTGTTAGGTGTTTAAATCGAATCTGATACACTGACACTCATTGGGCGACAACGACATTTTTGTTCATGTCACTTGTGCACGCTTGTCATGACGTTTTCATATATGTTTAAATCGAATCTGATACATTGACACTCTTCGCACAAGTGACATGCACAAAAATGTAGATGTCGCCCAGGTGTTAGGTGTTTAAATCGAATCTGATACACAAACACTCATTGGGCGACAACGACATTTTTGTTCATGTCATTTGTGCACGCTTGTCATGACATTTTCATAGGTATTTAAATCGAATCCTAGACGCTGAAACCCATTGGGCGACATAGACATTTTTGGGCATGTCACTTTTGCACACTTGTAATGACGTTTTCATAGGTGCTGAAATCGAATCTGATTCATTGACACTCTTTGGGCGACATCGACATTTTTGTGCATGTCACTTGCGCACTCTTGTAATGACGTTTTCATAGGTGCGTAAGTAGAATCTTAGGCAGTGACACTCGTTGGGCGACATAGTTACTTTTGAACATGTCACTTGTGCACACATTATATGACGTCGTTAATGGTATATAAGTCGAATTTGAGACACTGACACTCATTGGGCGACATCGACATTTTTGTGCATGTCACTTGCGCACACTTGTAATGACGTTTGTATAGGTGTTCAGGTGTATAGGTCGGAGCTGAGACACTTTTACTCACTGGGCGACAGCAACATTTTTGTGCATGTCATTTGAGTGCACTTGAATTGACGTTTTTATAAGTGCTTAGACACTTGCTTTCATTGGGTGACATCGGCATTTTTGTGCATGTCACTTGTGCACACTTGTCGTGACGTTTACGTAGGTTCTCAAATCGAATCTGATACATTGACACTCTTTGCACAAGTGATATTCACAAAAATGTAGATGTCGCCCAGGTGTTAGGTGTTTAAATCGAATCTGATACACAAACACTCATTGGGCGACAACGACATTTTTGTTCATGTCATTTGTGCACGCTTGTCATGACATTTTCATAGGTATTTAAATCGAATCCTAGACGCTGAAACCCATTGGGCGACATAGACATTTTTGGGCATGTCACTTTTGCACACTTGTAATGACGTTTTCATAGGTGCTTAAATCGAATCTGATTCATTGACACTCTTTGGGCGACATCGACATTTTTGTGCATGTCACTTGCGCACACTTGTAATGACGTTTTCATAGGTGTTCAGGTGTATAGGTCGAAGCTGAGACACTTATACTCACTGGGCGACAGCAACATTTTTGTGCATGTCATTTGCGTACATTGTAATGACGTTTCTATAGGTGTTTAGACACTTACTTTCACATTTTGTGCATGTCACTTGTGCATGTCACTTGTGCACGCTTGTCATGACGTTTTCATAGGTGCATAAGTCGAATCTTAGACAGTGACACTCGTTGGGCGACATCGGTACTTATGTGCATGCCACTTGTGGACATATTAAATGACGTTGTCAAAGGTGTGTGAGTCGAATTTGAGACACTGACACTCATTGACTGACACGACATCGACATTTTTGTACATGTCACTTGTGCACGCTTGTAATGACATTTTCATAGGTGCTTAAATCGAATCTTAGACGCTGAAACCCATTGGGCGACGCACACATTTTTGGGCATGTCACTTGTGCACAAACTTGTAATGACGTTTTCATAGGTGTTCAGGTGTATAGGTCGAAGGTGAGACACTTTTGCTCACTGGACGACAGCTACATTTTTGTGCCTGTCATTTGTGCACACTTATAATGACATTTCTATAGGTGTTTAGACACTTACTTTCATTAGGTGACATCGACATTTTTGTGCATGTCACTTAAGCACACTTGTCATGACGTTTTCATAGGTGCTTAAATCGATTCTGATACATTGACACTCGTTGGGCGACATCGACATTTTTGTGCATGTCACTTGCGCACACTTGTAATGACGTTTGTATAGGTGTTCAGGTGTATAGGTCGGAGCTGAGACACTTTTACTCACTGGGCGACAGCAACATTTTTGTGCATGTCATTTGAGTGCACTTGAATTGACGTTTTTATAAGTGCTTAGACACTTGCTTTCATTGGGTGACATCGACATTTTTGTGCATGTCACTTGTGCACACTTGTCGTGACGTTTACGTAGGTGCTCAAATCGAATCTGATACATTGACACTCTTTGCACAAGTGATATTCACAAAAATTTAGATGTCGCCCAGGTGTTAGGTGTTTTAATCGAATCTGATACACTGACACTCATTGGGTGACAACGACATTTTTGTTCTTGTCACTTGTGCACACTTATAATGACGTTTTCATAGTTGCATAAGTCGAATCTTAGACAGTGACACTCTTTGGGTGACACCGACATTTTTGTGCATGTCAATTGCGCACACTTGTAATGGCGTTTTCATAGGTGTTTAAATCAAAATCTGATACATTGACACTCTTTGGGCGACATCGACATTTTTGTGCATGTCACTTGCGCACAGTTGTAATAACGTTTTCATATTGCATAAGTCGAATCTTAGACAATGACACTCGTTGGGCGACATCGTTTCTTTTGTGCATGTCACTTGTGCACACATTAAATGGCGTTGTCAAAGGTGCGTAAGTCGAATTTGAGACACTGACACTGATTGACTGACATGACATCGACATTTTTGTGCACGTCACTTGTGCACGCTTGTAATGACATTTTTATAGGTGTTTAAATCGAATCTTAGACGCTGAAACCCTTTGGGTGACTTAGACATTTTTGGGCATGTCACTTGTGCACACTTGTAATGACGTTTTTATAGGTGTTCAGGAGTATAGGTCGAAGCTGAGGCACTTTTACTCACTGGGCGACAGCAACATTTTTGTGCATGTCATTTGCGTACACTTGTAATGACGTTTCTATAGGTGTTTAGACACTTACTTTCATTAGGTGACATCGACATTTTTGTGCATGTCACTTGTGCACGCTTGTCATGACGTTTTCATAGATGTTTAAATCAGATCTGATACATTGACACTCTTTGGGCGACACCGACATTTTTGCGCATGTCACCCGCGCACACTTGTAATGACGTTTTGATAGGTGTTTAAATCGAATCTGATACATTGACACTCTTTGGGCGACACCGACATTTTTTTGCATGTCACTTGCGCACACTTATAATGACGTTTTCATATGCGCTTAAATCGAATCTGATACATTGACACTCTTTGGGCGACATCGACATTTTTGTGCATGTCACTTGTGCACACTTGTCGTGACGTTTACATAGGTTCTCAGATCGAATCTGATACATTGACACTCCTTGCACAAGTGACATGCACAAAAATGTCGATGTCGCCCAGGTGTTAGGTGTTTAAATCGAATCTGATACACTGACACTCATTGGGCGACAACGACATTTTTGTTCATGTCACTTGTGCACGCTTGTCATGACGTTTTCATATATGTTTAAATCGAATCTGATACATTGACACTCTTCGCACAAGTGACATGCACAAAAATGTAGATGTCGCCCAGGTGTTAGGTGTTTAAATCGGATCTGATACACAAACACTCATTGGGCGACAACGACATTTTTGTTCATGTCATTTGTGCACGCTTGTCATGACATTTTCATAGGTATTTAAATCGAATCCTAGACGCTGAAACCCATTGGGCGACATAGACATTTTTGGGCATGTCACTTTTGCACACTTGTAATGACGTTTTCATAGGTGCTTAAATCGAATCTGATTCATTGACACTCTTTGGGCGACATCGACATTTTTGTGCATGTCACTTGCGCACACGTGTAATGACGTTTTCATAGGTGTTCAGGTGTATAGGTCGAAGCTGAGACACTTTTACTCACTGGGCGACAGCAACATTTTTGTACATGTCATTTGCGTACATTGTAATGACGTTTCTATAGGTGTTTAGACACTTACTTTCACATTTTGTGCATGTCACTTGTGCATGTCACTTGTGCACGCTTGTCATGACGTTTTCATAGGTGCATAAGTCGAATCTTAGACAGTGACACTCGTTGGGCGACATCGGTACTTATGTGCATGCCACTTGTGGACATATTAAATGACGTTGTCAAAGGTGTGTGAGTCGAATTTGAGACACTGACACTCATTGACTGACACGACATCGACATTTTTGTACATGTCACTTGTGCACGCTTGTAATGACATTTTCATAGGTGTTTAAATCGAATCTTAGACGCTGAAACCCATTGGGCGACGCACACATTTTTGGGCATGTCACTTGTGCACAAACTTGTAATGACGTTTTCATAGGTGTTCAGGTGTATAGGTCGAAGGTGAGACACTTTTGCTCACTGGACGACAGCTACATTTTTGTGCCTGTCATTTGTGCACACTTGTAATGACATTTCTATAGGTGTTTAGACACTTACTTTCATTAGGTGACATCGACATTTTTGTGCATGTCACTTAAGCACACTTGTCATGACGTTTTCATAGGTGGTTAAATCGATTCTGATACATTGACACTCGTTGGGCGACATCAACACTTTTGTGCATGTCACTTGCGCACACTTGTAATGACGTTTTCATAGGTAATTTAATCGAAACTTAGACACTGACTTTCATTGGGCGACTTCAACATTTCTGTGCATGTCAGTTGTGCACACTTGTAATGACGTTTTCATAGGTGCTTAAATCGAATCTGATACATTGACACTCTTTGGGCGACATCGACATTTTTGTGCATGTCACTTGCGCACACTTGTAACGACGTTTTCATAGGTCTTCAGGTGTATAAGTCGTAGCTGAGACACTTTTACTCACTTTTGTGCATGTCATTTGAGTACACTTGTTATGACGTTTTTATAGGTGCTTAGACACTTACTTTCAATGGGTGACATCGACATTTTTGTGCATGTCACTTGTGCACACATTTCATGACGTTTTCATAGGTGCATGTGCATGTCACTGGCGCACATTTGTAATGTCGTTTTCATAGGTGTTTAAATCGAAACTTAGATACTTTTATTCATTGGCGACACCGACATTTTTGTTCATGTCACTTATGCACACTTTTAATGACTTTTATTAGGTGCATAAAGCGAATCTAAGACACGTTTAGTCACTGACATCTCTGCAGCTAGTTGACCGACGAGATCCTTACATTTCTCTATTTCTTCGCGTTCAGTTATTGCCGAAAGAAGGTTTGACTTGACAATTAAAACGTTTGAATCAAATTCGTCGAACTTGGACCCTGGATTGATATAATTTTCACTGTCAGCAAATATATATTTTTTGAACACTCCTTCCATAAATCATCCACTTTATAGTAGCGAACTTTTAGATCCGTTTACGAAGTTGCATCCGAAAGGGATCCAGTATATGAAATTAATTTTGATAACTAGGTTTTTAAATGACCACGTGTAGCACGAAGAACAGGTAATGAACCAGGCTCAGCCTTATTAACAATTCCAGAAAAAATGTCTAAAGCAATCTATGTGCATATTGATTATAATTCAATAATATAAGTTCTTCAACAATCAAGAGCGAACGAATGAATAATGCACATTCACAATTTCAATGTCTTTGCGATAGAATAAATCAAAAATAGAATCACGAAAATGCGTAAATCCGGCTCGAATTTTGAACAATTTATGTACAGGATTACAAGAACGAAATTAGGCTTAAACAAACTAACCCCAATTTGTGTAAAGAGGCGAAGATGGGGACGACGATGCGCATAGAAAATTCCTCCAAATGTGATTAAAACCTGTGTTTTAAGAAACAATCAATTTATGGTATTTGGTTACGCTTTAATGTGGTCGAGATCCAAATGACAGAGAAATCAGTTTATCGAGAACTCTACCATAAGAACCGCTTGCACTTATTGCGATATGCAATTACAATCTATAAAAAAATGACATACGAGTGATAGAGATAGATCTAAAATTGGAGATAAGATTGACCTTGAAATTGCAAAACGTTTATTAAGCTAAATTTTCATTAAGCGAAGAGAGAAACAAAGCGTATATGTACAATGTTAGGCAACGTTAAACAAAATTAAATAACATGAGATGATTACAGTTAACCTGAAAATAGAACTGATAAACAATAGACATCGACATTTTTGTGCATGTCACTTGCGCACTCTTGTAATGACGTTTTCATAGGTGCGTAAGTAGAATCTTAGGCAGTGACACTCGTTGGGCGACATAGTTACTTTTGAACATGTCACTTGTGCACACATTATATGACGTCGTTAATGGTATATAAGTCGAATTTGAGACACTGACACTCATTGGGCGACATCGACATTTTTGTGCATGTCACTTGCGCACACTTGTAATGACGTTTGTATAGGTGTTCAGGTGTATAGCTCGGAGCTGAGACACTTTTACTCACTGGGCGACAGCAACATTTTTGTGCATGTCATTTGAGTGCACTTGAATTGACGTTTTTATAAGTGCTTAGACACTTGCTTTCATTGGGTGACATCGACATTTTTGTGCATGTCACTTGTGCACACTTGTCGTGACGTTTACGTAGGTGCTCAAATCGAATCTGATACATTGACACTCTTTGCACAAGTGATATTCACAAAAATGTAGATGTCGCCCAGGTGTTAGGTGTTTAAATCGAATCTGATACACAAACACTCATTGGGCGACAACGACATTTTTGTTCATGTCATTTGTGCACGCTTGTCATGACATTTTCATAGGTATTTAAATCGAATCCTAGACGCTGAAACCCATTGGGCGACATAGACATTTTTGGGCATGTCACTTTTGCACACTTGTAATGACGTTTTCATAGGTGCTTAAATTGAATCTGATTCATTGACACTCTTTGGGCGACATCGACATTTTTGTGCATGTCACTTGCGCACACTTGTAATGACGTTTTCATAGGTGTTCAGGTGTATAGGTCGAAGCTGAGACACTTTTACTCACTGGGCGACAGCAACATTTTTGTGCATGTCATTTGCGTACATTGTAATGACGTTTCTATAGGTGTTTAGACACTTACTTTCACATTTTGTGCATGTCACTTGTGCATGTCACTTGTGCACGGTTGTCATGACGTTTTCATAGGTGCATAAGTCGAATCTTAGACAGTGACACTCGTTGGGCGACATCGGTACTTATGTGCATGCCACTTGTGGACATTATAAATGACGTTGTCAAAGGTGTGTGAGTCGAATTTGAGACACTGACACTCATTGACTGACACGACATCGACATTTTTGTGCATGTCACTTGTGCACGCTTGTAATGACATTTTCATAGGTGCTTAAATCGAATCTTAGACGCTGAAACCCATTGGGCGACGCACACATTTTTGGGCATGTCACTTGTGCACAAACTTGTAATGACGTTTTCATAGGTGTTCAGGTGTATAGGTCGAAGGTGAGACACTTTTGCTCACTGGACGACAGCTACATTTTTGTGCCTGTCATTTGTGCACACTTGTAATGACATTTCTATAGGTGTTTAGACACTTACTTTCATTAGGTGACATCGACATTTTTGTGCATGTCACTTAAGCACACTTGTCATGACGTTTTCATAGGTGCTTAAATCGATTCTGATACATTGACACTCGTTGGGCGACATCGACATTTTTGTGCATGTCACTTGCGCACCCTTGTAATGACGTTTGTATAGGTGTTCAGGTGTATAGGTCGGAGCTGAGACACTTTTACTCACTGGGCGACAGCAACATTTTTGTGCATGTCATTTGAGTGCACTTGAATTGACGTTTTTATAAGTGCTTAGACACTTGCTTTCATTGGGTGACATCGACATTTTTGTGCATGTCACTTGTGCACACTTGTCGTGACGTTTACGTAGGTGCTCAAATCGAATCTGATACATTGACACTCTTTGCACAAGTGATATTCACAAAAATTTAGATGTCGCCCAGGTGTTAGGTGTTTTAATCGAATCTGATACACTGACACTCATTGGGTGACAACGACATTTTTGTTCTTGTCACTTGTGCACACTTATAATGACGTTTTCATAGTTGCATAAGTCGAATCTTAGACAGTGACACTCTTTGGGTGACACCGACATTTTTGTGCATGTCAATTGCGCACACTTGTAATGGCGTTTTCATAGGTGTTTAAATCAAAATCTGATACATTGACACTCTTTGGGCGACATCGACATTTTTGTGCATGTCACTTGCGCACAGTTGTAATAACGTTTTTATATTGCATAAGTCGAATCTTAGACAGTGAAACTCGTTGGGCGACATCGTTTCTTTTGTGCATGTCACTTGTGCACACATTAAATGGCGTTGTCAAAGGTGCGTAAGTCGAATTTGAGACACTGACACTGATTGACTGACATGACATCGACATTTTTGTGCACGTCACTTGTGCACGCTTGTAATGACATTTTCATAGGTGTTTAAATCGAATCTTAGACGCTGAAACCCTTTGGGTGACTTAGACATTTTTGGGCATGTCACTTGTGCACACTTGTAATGACGTTTTTATAGGTGTTCAGGAGTATAGGTCGAAGCTGAGGCACTTTTACTCACTGGGCGACAGCAACATTTTTGTGCATGTCATTTGCGTACACTTGTAATGACGTTTCTATAGGTGTTTAGACACTTACTTTCATTAGGTGACATCGACATTTTTGTGCATGTCACTTGTGCACGCTTGTCATGACGTTTTCATAGATGTTTAAATCGGATCTGATACATTGACACTCTTTGGGCGACACCGACATTTTTGCGCATGTCACCCGCGCACACTTGTAATGACGTTTTGATAGGTGTTTAAATCGAATCTGATACATTGACACTCTTTGGGCGACACCGACATTTTTTTGCATGTCACTTGCGCACACTTATAATGACGTTTTCATATGCGCTTAAATCGAATCTGATACATTGACACTCTTTGGGCGACATCGACATTTTTGTGCATGTCACTTGTGCACACTTGTCGTGACGTTTACATAGGTTCTCAGATCGAATCTGATACATTGACACTCCTTGCACAAGTGACATGCACAAAAATGTCGATGTCGCCCAGGTGTTAGGTGTTTAAATCGAATCTGATACACTGACACTCATTGGGCGACAACGACATTTTTGTTCATGTCACTTGTGCACGCTTGTCATGACGTTTTCATATATGTTTAAATCGAATCTGATACATTGACACTCTTCGCACAAGTGACATGCACAAAAATGTAGATGTCGCCCAGGTGTTAGGTGTTTAAATCGAATCTGATACACAAACACTCATTGGGCGACAACGACATTTTTGTTCATGTCATTTGTGCACGCTTGTCATGACATTTTCATAGGTATTTAAATCGAATCCTAGACGCTGAAACCCATTGAGCGACATAGACATTTTTGGGCATGTCACTTTTGCACACTTGTAATGACGTTTTCATAGGTGCTTAAATCGAATCTGATTCATTGACACTCTTTGGGCGACATCGACATTTTTGTGCATGTCACTTGCGCACACTTGTAATGACGTTTTCATAGGTGTTCAGGTGTATAGGTCGAAGCTGAGACACTTTTACTCACTGGGCGACAGCAACATTTTTGTGCATGTCATTTGCGTACATTGTAATGACGTTTCTATAGGTGTTTAGACACTTACTTTCACATTTTGTGCATGTCACTTGTGCATGTCACTTGTGCACGCTTGTCATGACGTTTTCATAGGTGCATAAGTCGAATCTTAGACAGTGACACTCGTTGGGCGACATCGGTACTTATGTGCATGCCACTTGTGGACATATTAAATGACGTTGTCAAAGGTGTGTGAGTCGAATTTGAGACACTGACACTCATTGACTGACACGACATCGACATTTTTGTACATGTCACTTGTGCACGCTTGTAATGACATTTTCATAGGTGCTTAAATCGAATCTTAGACGCTGAAACCCATTGGGCGACGCACACATTTTTGGGCATGTCACTTGTGCACAAACTTGTAATGACGTTTTCATAGGTGTTCAGGTGTATAGGTCGAAGGTGAGACACTTTTGCTCACTGGACGACAGCTACATTTTTGTGCCTGTCATTTGTGCACACTTGTAATGACATTTCTATAGGTGTTTAGACACTTACTTTCATTAGGTGACATCGACATTTTTGTGCATGTCACTTAAGCACACTTGTCATGACGTTTTCATAGGTGGTTAAATCGATTCTGATACATTGACACTCGTTGGGCGACATCAACACTTTTGTGCATGTCACTTGCGCACACTTGTAATGACGTTTTCATAGGTAATTTAATCGAAACTTAGACACTGACTTTCATTGGGCGACTTCAACATTTCTGTGCATGTCAGTTGTGCACACTTGTAATGACGTTTTCATAGGTGCTTAAATCGAATCTGATACATTGACACTCTTTGGGCGACATCGACATTTTTGTGCATGTCACTTGCGCACACTTGTAACGACGTTTTCATAGGTCTTCAGGTGTATAAGTCGTAGCTGAGACACTTTTACTCACTTTTGTGCATGTCATTTGAGTACACTTGTTATGACGTTTTTATAGGTGCTTAGACACTTACTTTCAATGGGTGACATCGACATTTTTGTGCATGTCACTTGTGCACACATTTCATGACGTTTTCATAGGTGCATGTGCATGTCACTGGCGCACATTTGTAATGTCGTTTTCATAGGTGTTTAAATCGAAACTTAGATACTTTTATTCATTGGCGACACCGACATTTTTGTTCATGTCACTTATGCACACTTTTAATGACTTTTATTAGGTGCATAAAGCGAATCTAAGACACGTTTAGTCACTGACATCTCTGCAGCTAGTTGACCGACGAGATCCTTACATTTCTCTATTTCTTCGCGTTCAGTTATTGCCGAAAGAAGGTTTGACTTGACAATTAAAACGTTTGAATCAAATTCGTCGAACTCGGACCCTGGATTGATATAATTTTCACTGTCAGCAAATATATATTTTTTGAACACTCCTTCCATAAATCATCCACTTTATAGTAGCGAACTTTTAGATCCGTTTACGAAGTTGCATCCGAAAGGGATCCAGTATATGAAATTAATTTTGATAACTAGGTTTTTAAATGACCACGTGTAGCACGAAGAACAGGTAATGAACTAGGCTCAGCCTTATTAACAATTCCAGAAAAAATGTCTAAAGCAATCTATGTGCATATTGATTATAATTCAATAATATAAGTTCTTCAACAATCAAGAGCGAACGAATGAATAATGCACATTCACAATTTCAATGTCTTTGCGATAGAATAAATCAAAAATAGAATCACGAAAATGCGTAAATCCGGCTCGAATTTTGAACAATTTATGTACAGGATTACAAGAACGAAATTAGGCTTAAACAAACTAACCCCAATTTGTGTAAAGAGGCGAAGATGGGGACGACGATGCGCATAGAAAATTCCTCCAAATGTGATTAAAACCTGTGTTTTAAGAAACAATCAATTTATGGTATTTGGTTACGCTTTAATGTGGTCGAGATCCAAATGACAGAGAAATCAGTTTATCGAGAACTCTACCATAAGAACCGCTTGCACTTATTGCGATATGCAATTACAATCTATAAAAAAATGACATACGAGTGATAGAGATAGATCTAAAATTGGAGATAAGATTGACCTTGAAATTGCAAAACGTTTATTAAGCTAAATTTTCATTAAGCGAAGAGAGAAACAAAGCGTATATGTACAATGTTAGGCAACGTTAAACAAAATTAAATAACATGAGATGATTACAGTTAACCTGAAAATAGAACTGATAAACAATAGAAAATATAACAGATTTCCACGACTTTAGACATATATGGTGTATGGCTGATTTTACACACGACAAGCTTTTCCATCAATTAGGTGGGAGAGGTCAAACTTTTCCTATGCGTAAGTAAAACATTTATACAAGACTTGAGAAATTTCCGAGCGTGTCAATATGCTCTGAATATGTCTTGTCAAAATACCCATTTTTGCGTTAAACTGCAGAAATTTTCGCCAGTTATATGAATATTTGGGGTGAAATTTTCATTAAACGTTTTAATTACCCGGGACCACTTTGCTTTAATGGATATTGACCGGATTTTTTCACTTTTACTGGCGGAAAATTCTAATGGTTAATAGTCTTTGTTTTAATTATTGCGAATCAAATAGTGGGCTGATTAAAGAAAATTGTGTTTCGAAAAGCGGCCTAAGACTAAAGACGACTAAGGGTCAAAAAGTTCTGAAAATGTATCGCCAAAATACCAATTTTTGCTAAAGAAAATCGTGTTTAACACATTTCGCAAGCACTAGGTCCAGTATTTGATTTGCAATAACAAAAGTACGACAATTAACCATTTTGAATTTTGCGGCTGTCAAAGTAAAAAAATTTCCCGCCTAATATGTAGCGGAGCGAAATGGTCCCGGTTAATTAGAATATGCTCTGAAAATTTCTTCGCAAAAATTCACTGCCTGCTTTTACACACGCTAAATTTAATTGTATTGAGACGGAGGCGGCAAAAATGGGTTTATCGGTGAATGAGGGCAAAACAAAGTATATGCTGTCATCAAAAAAGGACACACAACATCGACGACTCGGTCAGAACGTCACCATAGGTAGCTACAACTTCGAGGTAGTAAATTACTTCATCTACCTTGGCTCCCAAGTAAATAGTGCGAACAACACCAGTATCGAGATCATGCGCAGAATAACTCTTGCCAACCGCTGTTTCTTTGGGCTCAAGAGGCAATTGATTAGTAGAGCCCTCTCCCGAAAGACCAAGCTCACATTATATAAGACCTTGATCATCCCCGTCCTGCTGTATGGCACGGAAGCTTCGACTATCTCAAGAGCGGATGAAGACGCACTTGGTTTCTTCAAGAGAAAAGTTCTGCGTTCAATCTTTGGTCCTGTTTGCGTTGAAGGTTCTTGGAGAAGGAGATTCAACCACGAACTGCACGGGCTGTACAGCAACATGAGTCTAGTCACGTCTACGGATTCAACGCCTAAGATGGCTAGGCCATGTAGAGCGCATGGACAACACTGCTCCAGCCCGAAGAGTCTTCGACTCCGAACGAGTGGGGCAATGCAATAGAGAACGACCACGAACCCGATGGCGCACTCAAGTGGAGAAGGACCTCAACCAACGTGGAGTGCGAAATTGGAGGCAGCTGGCTAAAGAATGTGACAGCTGGAGAGGATTGTTGACCGCGGCCCATGTTCACCCTGGACTGTAGCGCCACAAGAAGAAGAAGAAGAAGAAGAAATTTAGCCGTAAGCTTTTATAGCTATTGTCAACAGAGTTGAGACATAAGAAAAGTTGCACCTACTTTGCCTAACAGATGGAAAGGCTTTCTGTCAAATTTAGCGGGTGTTAAAGCAGTCATAGAAGACCAGAGATGTATCCGCAAGAACCAAAATGTACAAATCCAGCCAATATCTTATTTCTCCCCAAATATTCATACAACTGACGAAATGTATCCCACTCTTCAGAGCTGGCTTCAGCCAAAATACTGATTTCCGTAAAAGAAAAGTTTCAACTCTTTAGCTTAATTTATGGAAAAGCGCGCTGTCAAACTTAGCGTATGTAAAAGCAGCCATATAAGACTAGACAAGTTTCCGCAAGGGTCAAAATATTCGGAAAACGTTTCGCCAATTTCGCAAAAGAAAAATGTGTTGTCTTCCTCCCTTTCTCGAACCTGGAGACTCGGATTCGAAGACCCTCTTTGCAGGAGCATTCTTGTCCATTCGCTCGATGTGGCCGGGCCAGTGTAGTCGACGCATTTTTGCCTTCGGGACTTTATCCACATCCTTGTCAGCGCGTAGAGTTCGCGGTTGTGTCTTCTCCCCCATTCGCCTTCCTCGCAGACGTGACCAAATATACGACGTAGAATTTTTCTTTCAAAGACACCAAGAATCAGCCCTGCAGCTTTCGCTTGTTCCTGGACTCTCGATATCCTTGAGCTGGGAGGTTGCGTGAGACCTTTTCTTTAGGCGTAGAAGCTTTTTCTCCTCCCGTCTTCTAGCCCGGTACTCCTCTTGCGCTGCTCTTGTTTTCCGTTGCAGCGCTTTTTAGTTTTTTCTGCTCACACTCGCTCGCAGATTTGATGGCCGAGCGGCAATGCAACCACATCTCGTTGGCACTTGACATAGGCATAGCGGAGAGTATATGGCAATCTCCAATGTGCTTAGGCGTCCAATGTCAAAAGTTCTCTTTGTCGGCTGGTGCAGTTTTCTGACATGGGTTAGAAATGTCGCGTAGTGAAAAAAATTTCAACAGTGTTAATCAGTTGCCATACAAAAACATAGTAGTTCCTCCCATTAAAATTCTACACAAAACTAGTGAATGTGTGCATAAATTTTTGAAGGAATTAAATGTTGACGATTATTCTTAACCTTACAATGGAAATGATCGCTAAACTTCGAGCATGCAAATTTAAATCTTAGCAATTTAATGAAATCGCAAAGCTTGCATGTAAATATTTAGTGTGTAAAGTAATACACTAATTAACATTAAGCTGTTATGTTGAAATGCAAGAGGCATTCGCAAAAATCGCATTGAATTTTTCAAGTTTGTTGCTAATCTTTATGTTGATGTATGTTTGTTAAGTGAAAGTAGGCTCAGTTACAACATGTGTGTTATAGACTTGATCGTACCAACAATATCGGTGGTGGAGTTGCCATTTTCGTTTAAAAAGGTATGTTCACTCCTTACTTTCTGGGGTAAATACAACAGTCATTGAGAATAAAGGCATCGAAATTGCACTAGAAAACAACTTTAAATTAAAAGTTTTCTCTGTATACTTTCGTGGAGGTTCATCCGACGCTTACGAAGCCATATGTTTCAAAAATGACGTAAGACGTTTGATCAGCAACGACCACTTCGTCATTGGCGGTGATTTAAACTGTAGAGATCGCTAAAGGGGCTGTCTAAGAGCTAACTCATGGGGCAACGTCATAGAAAATATACTCGCGTCACAAAACCTTACAATTGTATACCCATCTAGTCCCACAATACCTCTACAGAAAATTCACTCCTTCTACCCTTGATTTCTTTCTCACTAACATTCCTAGCATCCTCAGTCCACCTGTCGACATCAATGCTTTAAGTTCCAACCATCTTCCAGTCACCTGTGATATTCTCTCTAGTGATATCGACGACTCAATCAAATTTTTGGAGGACAAAATCAAGGATTGCATTCTGGTTTCAGTTCCAATGAAATCTCAGTGTCAAAGATGTACCATTCTTCCGCGATATATTTTAAGTTGAAGAATTTTCGGGCCGGAGCATTGGTTTCCATCCGCCCTACATGACCTAGCTATCTCAATCGTTAGATCTTCACTCTTCTGGCTAAGTCTATGTCGCTGAACAACCCGTATAGTTCGTCGTTATATCTCCTCCTCCATAGATGAGTTAATTAAAAAGCAACCCACAAGGAGGTGTTCTCTCACCCCTTCTTTGGAACGTAGCGGTAAATGAACTGCTATTAATACTGGAAGAGGTAGGGTGCGAAGTTATTGCATTTACGGATGATATTGCCAAAGCGGCATCCGGCAAATTCGTCTCTACTCTAAGAGACATAATGCAGAATGCCTTTGACAAGCTGGAGCCATGGACATAAACATGCGGACTCGGCGTCAATCCACAAAAAACGGATATGGTACTCTTCACCACAATATACAAAATCCTCCAATTTGACTCCCCGCTGCTGTGCGGCACTACATTACAGCCAACCACCAGTGCGAAATTTCTGGGTCTCACTCTCGACAGCAAGCTAAACTGGAAGCTCAATATCCAGAAAAGGGTAAAAAAGCCTCCTCTGCACTTTTTAGCTGCAAAAAGGCCATGGGATGCAAATGGGGCATACAACCGCGCATCGCTCACTGGATTTACACCTCTATTGTCAGACCGACACTTTTGTATGGTGTCTCAGTTTGGTGGACAGCACTAAACAAGGCTATAAACTGTAATGCACTCAACCGAGTACAAAGACTGGCCTGCCTGTGTATCAGCGGGGCACTGAGAAGTACTCCGTCAGACGCACTGAATATTCTCCTCCATCTCCCACCTCTGGAAATATTCGGGAAACAAGCAGCAGCAAGTACAGCCATGAGACTCAAAACACTTCGATTGTGGTCCGAACTCAACACTGGCCACTCAACCATTCTCAAGGAATTCAACAAAACCACCAATGACAAATGGCTGAAGGCACCACCTGCCTTAAAATAAAAAATATCTTGGGTGTTCGAGAGAGGGCTTTGTTTACCAATTGCTTTCTTAGCACAAAGAAGCACCGATTGGCAAGAGTTATTCATCGTTTGATTTCAGCGCTGGTGTCATTGCCTGAGTTGATAGCGGTTCCTAGGTAGACAAAGTTTTTAACTACCACAAAGTTATATCTGTCTGCCGTGACGTTCTGACCGAGACGTCGGTATTGGGTGTCCTTTTTCGTTGACAGCATATATTTGGTCTTACCCCCGTTTACCGCTAAACCCATCTTCGCGGCCTCCGCTGCAATACTTACAAACGCGCCATTGACATCACGCTGGGTTCTTCCGGTAATGTCAATATCGTCGGCATATGCGAATAGTTGGACGGATTTTTGAAAGATTGTTCCTCTGGTGTTGGCGTTCCAGTTTTGAACAATTCTTTCAAGAACGATGTTGAAAAAGTCGCATGACAGCGCGTCTCCTTGTCTGAATCCTTTTTTGACATCAAAGGTATTGGTTAGGTCTATACCGACCATGATGGAGCAGCGTGCATTCTCCATCGCCATACTAAACAAACGGACGAGTTTAGTAGGGATGCCAAAACTAGACATTGCTCTGTATAGCTCGTCTCTGTAAATACAATCATATGCGGCTTTAAAATCGATGAACAGATGGTGGATTTGTTGCTCCTGGGTTTTCTCCAAAATCTGCCGAAGTGTCAATATTTGGTCGATGGTGGAATTTCCTGGCCTAAAGCCACACTGGTATGGACGTTCACAGAGTACGGCAGATAAGTTCTTATAGGCGATGCTAAGGAGGCTGATCCCTCGATAGTTGGCGCAGTCAAAGGGGTCTCCTTTTCGTGTGGATCGGGCAAACAATGCTGAGGTTAAATTCATCGGGCATGTTTTTCTTCGACCAAATTTTACAGATGAGTTGGTGCGTGCTCCTTACCAAATCATCGCCTGCGGCCTTAAAAAGCTCGGCGGGTAGGCCGTCAGCTCCAGCAGCCTTGTTGGATTTCAGTTTAGATATAGCAATCCTCACTTCATCCGGGTCGGGTGGACGGAATTGTTGATCTTCATCGTCCCTTTCATTGGGGTTAAATGGTTCGTTCTGCCTGACAGCTGAATTTGGTTCTTCGTCGCCGTTATACAGTCTGCAGAAATGGTTTCTCCATATCCTCAGCATCGGCTGTGACTCTACTACGATGTTCCCTTGATCATCCTTACAGGCATCGGTTCGGAGTTTATAACCTTGACTGGCTGACTTTATCCTTTGGTAAAACTTCCTTACCTCATTGCTCCAGTAATATTTCTCTATTCTGCCGATCGCGTGCTTCTCATGCTCCTTCTTTTTTCTCCTGAGAGGCCAGTGTTCGTCTCTCCTTTTCTGCTCGTAGAGCTGCCGAGCAGCTCTTGTCCTTCTTTGCAGTGCCGCTTAGTATACTTCTTGCTTGGCTGCATTCGCCTGCCGACACTCATTGTCAAACCAGGGGTTTCGTTGTGGTCGGATTGAAATCCAGAACATCGGAGCCTTTTTGGCAATGCTGCCACTGGTTTTCAAACTTGATGTTGGCGGCGTAGGATTTCTTAAGAGGTTGAGGGAGACACGATCGGAAAAGGATTTGGCAATCACTTGCGATTGTAGCCGGCCGACGTTGAACTTCCTCACAGTATTTCTTTGTCTTGGCGGTGTTCGGGATATCCGCAACCTTACCTTGGGTACTACAAGGGGGTGGTCCGAGTCAATGTTGGCACCTCGGAACGTTCGGACATCTATAATACTGGAGGAGTGCCTTGCGTCGATCGCAATATGATCAATCTGATTGATAATTGATTGATCAGGAGATCGCCAAGTTACTTTGTGAATATCGAGATGTGGAAATTTTGTACTGGCTACTACAACATTTCGCCCCGCAGCAAAGCCGATCAGCTTAAATCCGTTATCGGATGTGGTGTCGTGTAGGCTGTGCTTCCTGACCGTACTACTGAAGATGTTCTCTCTTCCTAGCTTTGCGTTAAAATCGCCAAGAGCAATTTTAATATCGTAGCTAGGGCTGCTCATACATTTTGTCCAGGAGCTCATAGAACCTTTCTTTGGTGTCGTCATCTTTCTCCTCTGTGGGGGCTGGTGCGCATATAAGGCTTATGTTGGCAAATTTAGCCTGGATGCGAATTGTCGTGGGGCGCTCGTTCACTGACCTGAACGATAAGACTTCTTGCCTAGGTCTGCATCTAACGACAAATCCACATCCATAATAGCGCTGTTTTTGTTGCTTGTGCAATCACCGTAATATATATCACAGTTTTTCATCCTTCCTTTGCCCGGTCCATCCCATCGCACTTATTGGATGGCGGTTATGTCTGCTATGCAGAAGTCTAGGGCTTCCGCTAATGGTTCGGCTGTACGTGGCCTATAAAGGGACCCTACATTAAACGTACAGATCCGAAGGTCGTTGTCGCTTGCGCGCTTCGTCATCAGTAAAATTATCTGTTACCGAGGCTTGTTGTTGTTTCGTAACTATAGTTTTTTGTGTGGCCGTCGGCACAACTACCAACCTGTAGGACCAGTTAATTTTTTTTAACCGCTAGGACAAGAGGTCGCAACTTTGGCAGGTTGAGCTGTGTGAGTGATTTTTTAGAAATACTTCAGCAAGAAGTTCGGATTTGCCCGAACTATTAATAATCAGAGAACCATAAAAATACCAAACTAGAGATTGGGTTTTATTTTTATTTTCTGAATATAATAATCAGAAAAAAACAAAACCCAATCTCTAGTTTGGTAGAAAATGGTTCTCTGATTATTAACAGTTCGGACAAATCCGAACTTCTTGCTGAAGTATTTCTAAAAAATCACTTAGTAACTCAAGAAATTGTTTCTCGAAGAGAACCTGTGGTTGAAAAAGAGATCGCTACTTTTAACAAAACAAATGACCTTGTCGTTATAAAAGAAAACAATCTACCTCCTGGAAAGTGGACAATGGGCCGTGCCATCGAAATGCATCCGGGGAAAGACGGCCATGTGCGAGTAGTCACGCTTTACTTCTAGTTTACTTAAATACATATTGTAGCTTAATGAGCGCTCTGTAATTTCAAGATCAATCCTATCTCGTATGTAATTTTAATATACATTGTAATTGCATATATAGCAGCCATATAAGACGAGTGAAATTGCCGCAAGAGTGCAAAAATTCCGCCAATATCCAGCAGAGGGAAATGCTTGCGGGTAGTTGCACGTGCTGTGAACATTTGTCCCAAACAATTCACACCCTGGTATTACACACGCTGATTTTGGTGGAAATGCTTGCTGTTGAACTTAGCGTGTGTAGAATCACATATAATACCAAGGAAATTCCCGCAAGAGTCAATATTCGGAAATGTCTCTCCAAATACTCAAATAACTAGCGAAAATTTCTGCAATAAACTCACGCAAAATACCAATCGTTCTATTATTAGATTCGCAATAATTAAAATTACGAATACAAATCGTATTGGATCTTGCGCCTGTCAAAGTGATAATATACATTTCAGCGAAATGTTCCTGGGTAAGTAAATGTGCTCTGGAGATTTCTTTCTAAATATTCTCATTCGCTTGAGTACTCTCAAACAAGTCCGTAGTACTCGCTCTCTAATTTTCCTTAAATTTGCATCCATCGTACTAAAAAGGAAGATAGGGATTCGTTGTCCACAAAGAATAAATAGGGGACAAATACTCCTACAGTGTCGCATAGTGAAAATAGTTTCAACAGTGTTAATCAGTAGAATGACGTAAGACGTTTGCTCAGCAACGACCACATCGTCATTGGCGGTGATTTAAATGTAGACATCATAGGGGCTGTCTAAGAGCTAACTCATGGGGCAACGTCTTAGAAAATATACTCCCGCCACGAAACCTTACAATTGTGTACCCATCTAGTCCCACATATTACCTCTGCAGAAAGATTCACTCCTTCTACCCTTGATTTCTTTCTCACTAACATTCCCAGCATCCTCAGTCCACCTGTCGTCATTAAAGCTTTAAGTTCAAACCATCTTCCAGTCACCTGTGATATTCTCTCTAGTCTCTCTTTTGCTCTTAGCAGCTATTCTATAAACTCGGAATCGTCAATCAGTCGTAGTGATATCGACTACTCAATCAACTTTTTGGAGGACAAAATAAGGGATTGCATTCTGGTTTCAGTTCCAATGAAATCTCAGTGTCAAAGATCTACCATTTTTCCGCTATTATTTTAAGTTTAATTAAAATCGGAAACCATTATAGAAGGAAATGGCAGATACTTCGATTGGCTGATGATTTCAGACAGATAAAGGTTCTACCACGATAAATTACATTTCAGAGTTCAGAAACAGCAGTTGCAATAGAAAACTCAGTTTACTCGATACCAGTTCCAAACCCTTCTGGAATATCAATAATATAATCAGAAAAAACAAAACCCAATCTCGGGTTTGGAAATTGGTTCTCTGATTATTAACAGGTCGAATCCGAACATCTTGCTGAAGTATTTCTAAAAAATTACTTAGTAACTCAAGATATTGTTTCTCGAAGAGAACCTGTGGTTGAGATCGCTACTTTTAACGGACTCCGTTTAACAACCTCTCAAAACGAGCTTGTTAGCGTTGATGACATTGAGTTTATCATTTCCAAATTTAAGCTCAAAAAATCTCCTGGTTTCGATGACATTAATAACTAAACCACTAAAAGGCTTCCTTGTTTGCAATAAAATATCTCCAATATATATATAATAATAATAATAATATTGGTGGCGCTACAGCCCATAGAGGGCCAGGGCCTAGCTTCTCAGCAACCACTCGTGCTGTGCGTGCTATTGTTCTCTCACGAGTGGAAGGGACCCACAGTTTTACGCCGAATCCGATTGGCCAAGTTTGAGAAGTTTTTTCTAGACAGGAAATACTGAAGAAGACTGAAAATTAGTTCTGTCGCTCAGAGCTGGAATCGAACCTACGACGTCGAGGTTGAAGTCGACGCAAGTACCCACAACGCAACGGGCCACCAGATATATAATGGTTGTTTTAAATAAAGTTTCTTTCCCATAAATTGGAAGAAAGCTAAAGAAATTCTTTTGCTCAAAACCGGAAAGGACTCCCGGAATCCAAACAGCTACAGGCCCATGAGCCTGCTCAGCGGATGCAGAAAAATATTAGAAAAACTTATAAAATTTAAGGTAGACGTTTTACTGCAAAATAGTAGCATCCGCCTCAAATGCAATTTGGTTTCCATGAAAGTCATAGTACTTTTCATCAGGTATTAAGAATTCGCAGGGAAATAAGACACAGCTTAAGGGAAAAAAATCGACTGGTCTTGTATTCTTACTCTTCTTTGAATGGCGCTACAGTCCGGGTTGGACCTGGGCCTCAAGCAGCGCACACCAGGTTGGTTGAGGTCCTTTTCCACTTGTGTGCGCCATCTAGTGCGAGAACGTCCTCTGTTGCGCTGTCCAAACGGGTCGGTGTCGAATACTCTTCGGGCCGGATCTGTGGTGTCGATCCGCTCTACACCTTGTAGAATAAACGTCCTAAATATGAATTCTGGGAACCTGTCTATTCAGAAATAGACGTCTCGGTTGCGTTGTGTTTTTATTTTGGTCCTAAGAAAACATATAGATAGCTGCACTTCTGTGTCTTCACATAATGCAGGATATAGGAAGTATACGCATATAAGATCGTGGATGACTTCTTAACTGTTACACAAAACTAAAAAAAAGTTTTCAATTAAATATAAACAATATCAGAATAACTTAAGGCTAAAGAACTACTTCCACAAGTTACGAGGATGCAATGCTCCTTTGTGTATAGAAAGTTGAAATCAATAGATGTATATTGTAGCCTTGTTTTCATTCCTTTCACTTTAGAAGAAGTCTTCAAGCTTATAATGTTACACAAAATAAAAGCTCATGCTCATGCACAAGTGAAACTCATAGAGATATAAATAACTATAGTCCCATTTCTCTACTTCCGACCTCTTCCAAACAGTTTGAGAAGCTTGTTAAATCTCGCATGATTTCTTTTTTAGAACAACAACAAGTTTTTTCTAACAATCAGTTTGGTTTTAGGTGTAAGAGACCACTGAAGATGCGATTCTAATGTTGTGTTCTAAATTGTATGAGGGTTTTAACTGTTCCAAACCTACGCTTTTCGTCGATGTGTCTAAAGCTTTCGATTAAATAGATCATAATTTGTTGTTAAATAAATTGTATACAGCAGGTTTCACAGGAATTGATTTGGAATGGTTCCATTCTTATCTTAAAGATATGAAACACAAAGTGCAAATAAATGATGTTTTTAGTAACTCTCTTACTATTAAGAATGGTGTCCTTCAGGGCCATGTCCTTGATCCTTTGTTGTTTTTAATTTTGAAAAATTCACTTTTTCAACAATCCTTCAATGGCTACCCAACGGCTTTCGCAGATGATATAGCTTTTACAAGAAGTGAATTCATTCAATTGTATTGGAAGTATGAATGAAGATATCCATAAGTTAAGGGAGTGGTTTGCTGTACACAAGTTAGTGGTCTGTACCAAAACCAAATTAATGTCTTTTAAAATGATAGGGAATAATAATATTGATTATAACATGATGATAGACTCATATGACTGCAAAAGATCTGTTTGCCAGTTCATAGTTGTGGTCTGGCAAACTATGACGATGCATTGCCATGTTCAGATAAGTGCTATCTAATAGAAATCGTTGGCTAATACAGTCTTTTGGCGTTTTAATTGGTACAGATTTAAATTGGAAAGTACATATACAAGCTACGAAATCGAATATGATGCAGGTAATACGAAAATTGTATTATAAGTATTATGCACTGGCTAACTCAAAACTGCAATATGGTATAACACGTTGGAGAGGGGCTTATGATAACGCGTTTGATCCCCTATTTAAAAGTCAAAAATGCTTAATTAGAATAATCCGCAGTAAAAATTGCTTAACTCATTGTTGGCAGCTTTTTAAGGACTTACCATAAACATTCTTCCTTTAAGACATCTTTGCATTTTCAAAGCTCTCAGAGAATTTTTCAAACGCAGTGGTAATATACTGAATAGGACGTCTAATTACTAAATCATGGCCATGGTAAATGTTGGCGTCGCACACAAAGCCAAATTCTCTTTTTTCTGTCACCGCTGGTGATGATGTTTTTTATTGGGTTAAGACAAATTAATAATTCTCATTCATTGCTAAAAAAGTTAAACATTGGCTTTTCAATATTGACTATATGAATATAGATGCCATCTTTCAATTAGTGCATCAAATCTTAACTACTCTTTTTGTTGTCAAAATGTCAAATTTTTGTTATTACAATTTGTATACCATTCACGCCCTATTATGTAGTACTTACCCCACAATTGTGTTGTATAATTATATATATTATATAACTTTCAAAGTTACATAATGTCTTACTTCCATCTTCATGGAGTTGAATTTTGTAATAACATGTATAAAATTAATGTTAAGTTGGAATGAATAAAAAATGAAATGAAATGAATGAAATATGGTTGCGATCAGGTCAAGTCCCACCATGTTAAAGGCAAAATCGGAAGAAAGCCAACGTTTTCTAAAGGGTACATATTTCCATTTGCCTACCAAATAGTTGTTTTGTTTGCTTAAGCCTAATTTCGTTTTTGTAATCCTGTACAAATGGAAAAGCTTGCTGTCAAACTTAGCGTATGTAAAAGCAGCCATATAAGACTAGAGAAGTTTCCGCAAGGGTGAAAATGTTCTGAAAATATCTCGCTAAACTACCGATTTTCGCAAAAGAAAAATGTGTTTAAAATACTGCGTAGACAAAATCTTAATTTTCCAAACACAATTTTCTTAAACCGGTCCACTATTTGATTTTCAATAATTGAAACTACGAGTATTAACCAATTTGAATTTTTCGCCTGTCAAATAGAAAAAATCCAGCATAGCAAAATTGTACCCTAGCAATTCATAGACTGCTTTTACATACGCTAATTTTGACAGCAAGCTTTTTCAGCTGTTCTCAGGAGATGTGGTACATAAGAAAAGTTTCACATCTTTTGCCTAAAAGTTGGAAAGTTGCTGTCAAGCTTAGTGAAAATTCCGCAAGAGTGAAAAAATTCCGCCAATATCCAGCAGAGGGAAATGCTTTCAAGTAGTTGCACGTGCTGTGAAAATTTGTCCCAAACAATTCATACCGTGGTATTACACACGCTTATTTTGGTGGAAATGCTTGCTGTTGAACTTGCGTGTGTAGAAACAACATATGAAACCAAAGAAATTCCCACAAGAGTCAAAATGAAAAATTCCGCCAATTCGGAAATGTCTCTCCGAATACTCAAATAACTAGCGAAAATTTCTGCAATAAACTCACCCCAAAATACCGATTTCCACACACAATTTTCTTTAATCGTTCTACTATTAGATTCGCAATAATTAAAATTTCGAATACTAATCATGTTGGGTCTTGCGCCTGATTTAAGCGAAATGTTCCTGGGTAAGTAAATGTGCTCTATTCTCATTCGCGTGAGTACTCCCAAACAAGTCGGTGGTACTCGCTCTCTCATTTTCCCTAAATTTGCATCCATCGTACTAAAAATCAAGATAGTTAAGCGCGGCTTTAACGCGTTCGAGGATTCGTTGTCCACAACGTCGCTCTCTCATTTTACCTAAATTTGCATCCATCGTACTAAAAATCAACATAGTTAAGCGCGGCTTTAACGCGTTCGAGGATTCGTTGTCCACAACGAATAAATACAGAGTACAAATACTCCTATAATGTCGCGTAGTGATAATAAATTCAACAGTGTTGATCAGTGGCCATCGAAAAAATAGCAGTTCCTCCCGTCAAAATTCTACACAAAACTAGTGAATTCGTGCATCAATTTTTGAAGGAATTTAATGTTGACGATTACTCTCGATCTTACAATGGAAATGATCGCTAAACTTGGAGTATTCACATTTAAATCTGATCAATTTAATGTAACATTAAGCTTCTATGTTGAAATGCAAGATTTCGCAACAAACGCATTGAATTTTTCAACTTTGTCTCTAATCTTAATGTTGATATCTGTTTGTTAAGTTAAAGAAGGCTCAGTACAAAGTAAAGTTCTCGTGTTGCGGGTACAACTATGTATGTTATAGACCTGATCGTACTAACAATACCGGTGGTGGTGTTGCCATTTCCGTTTAAAAAAGTATTGTACCCTTGATTTCCTTCTCACTAACATTCCTAGCATCCTCAGTCCACCTGTCGTCATTAATGCTATAAGTTCTAACAAGTTTCAAGTCACCTGTGATATTCTCTCTAGTCCCAAAGCTCTAATGTGCAATATCTTAATATAAATAAAGCAAATTAGGATGCATTCCGATATTGCTTCTCTTTTGCTCTTAACAGCTGTTCTATAAATTCGGAATCGTCAATCAATCGTAGTAATATCAACGACTCAATCAACTTTTTGGAGGACAAAATAAAGGATTGCATTCTGGTTTCAGTTCCAATGAAATCTCAGTGTCAAAGATCTACCATTCTTCCGCGATATATTTTAAGTTTAATTAAAATCAGAAACCATTTTAGAAGGATATGGCAGATACTTCGATGGGCTGATAATTTCAGACAAATAAAAGGTTCTACCACGATTAATTACATCGAAAATTACAGAGTTCAGAAACAGCAGTTGGAATAGAAAACTTAGTTTACTCGATACCAGTTCCAAACCCTTCTGGAATATCAATAAAATAATCAGAAAAAAACAAAAACCCAATCTCTAGTTTGGTAGAAAGTGGTTCTCCGATTATTAACAGTTCGGGCAAATCCGAACTTCTTGCTGAAGTATTTCTAAAAAATCACTTAGTTTCTTTTAACGGACTCCGTTTAACAACCTCTCCCGACGAGCTTGTTAGCGTGGATGACATTGAGTTTATCATTTCCATATCCATTTTACCATGATATTATTTTATATTATTATTTTATCATTGATCCCGTTGGCGAAAACAGGTCTTTGGGCGTTTTAATTGGTACAAATTTAAATGGGAAGGCACATAAACATGCTACGAAATCGAATATGATGCATGTAATACGAAAATTGTATCTCTTAAAACAATACTGTTCTAAGCAAATACTAACAATGCCATATAATGCACTGGCTAACTCAAAACTGCAATATGGTATAACAAGTTAGAGAGGGGCTTATGATACCCCTTTTCATCACCTATTTCAAAGTCAAAAATGTTTAATTAGAATAATCCGCAGTAAAAATTGCTTAACTCATTGTTTGCAGCTTTTTAAGGACTTACCATAAACATTCTTCCTTTAAGACATCTCTACATTTTCAAAGTTCTCAGAGAATTTCTCAAGCACAGTGGTAATATACTGAATAGGACGTCTAATTACTATAGTTTACGTGATAATAATCATGGTAAAAATCATGGCCATGGTAAATGTTTGCGTCGCACACAAAACCAAATTCGGAACTTTTTTACTGTCACCGCGGATGATGATGTTTTAATAAACTGCCTATTGCGTTAAGACAGACTAATAATTCTTATTCATTGCTAAAAAAAGTTAAACATTGGCTTTTCAATATTGACTATATGATTATATAGATATTATCTTTCGATGTGTGCATTATATCTTTACTACTCTTTTGTTGTTGTTATTAGAATTTGTATACCATTCACGCCCTATTATGTAGTACCTACCCCACAATTGTATTGTATAATTATATATATTACTCAACACTAACTTTGAGAGTTACAGCAGCTTTCCAACTTTTAGGCAAAAGATGTGAAACTTTTCTTATGTATCACATCTCCTGAGAACAGCTGAAAAAGCTTGCTGTCAAACTTAGCGTATGTAAAAGCAGCCATATAAGACTAGAGAAGTTTCCACAAGTGTCAAAATGTTCTGAAAATTTCTCGCCAAACTACCGATTTTCGCAAAAGAAAAATGTGTTTAAAATACTGCGTAAAAAAATCAAAATTTTCCAAACACAATTTTCTTACATCGGCCCACTATTTGATTCGCAATAATTGAAACTACCATTTCGATTTTTTCGCCTGTCAAATTGAAAAAATCCCTCAAATATCCAGCATAGCCAAATTGTACCCTAGCAATTTATAGACTGCTTTTACATACGCTAATTTTGACAGCAAGCTTTTTCAGCTGTTCTCAGGAGATGTGATTCATAAGAAAAGTTTCACATCTTTTGCCTAAGAGTTGGAAGGCTGCTGTCAAGCTTTGTGAAATTTCCGCAAGAATGAAAAAATTCCGCCAATATCCAGCAGAGGGAAATGCTTTCGAGTAGTTGCACGTGCTGTGAAAATTTGTCCCAAACAATTCATACCGTGGTATTACACACGCTTATTTTGGTGGAAATGCATGCTGTTGAACTTGCGTGTGTGGAAACAACATATGAAACCAAAGAAATTCCCACAAGAGTCAAAATGAAAAATTGCGCCAATTCGGAAATGTCTACTATTAGATTCGCAATGGGTCTTGCGCCTGTCAAGGTGAAAACAATTCCATTTAAGCGAAATGTTCCTGGGTAAGTAAATGTGCTCTGGAGATTTCTCTCCAAAAATTCTCATTCGCGTGAGTACTCCCAAACAAGTCGGTGGTACTCGCTCTCTTATTTTCTCTAAATTTGCATCCATCGTACTAGAAATCAAGATAGTTAAGCGCGGCTTTAACGCGTTCGAGGATTCGTTGTCCACAACGAATAAATACAGAGAACAAATACTCCTATAGTGTCGCGTGGTGATAATAGTTTCAACAGTGTTAATCAGTGGCCATCGAAAAAATAGCAGTTCCTCCCGTCAAAATTCTACACAAAACTAGTGAATTCGTGCATCAATTTTTGAGGAAATTTAATGTTGACGATTACTCTCGATCTTACAATGGAAATGATCGCTAAACTTGGAGTATGCACATTTAAATCTGATCAATTTAATGTAACATTAAGCTTCTATGTTGAAATGCAAGAGGTATTCGCAACAAACGCATTGAATTTTTCAACTTTGTCTCTAATCTTAATGTTGATATCTGTTTGTTAAGTTAAAGTAGGCTCAGTACAAAGTAAAGTTCTCATGTTGCGGGTACAACTATGTATGTTAAAGACCTGATCGTACTAACAATACCGGTGGTGGTGTTGCCATTTCCGTTTAAAAAGGTATTGTACCCTTGATTTCCTTCTCACTAACATTCCTAGCATCCTCAGTCCACCTGTCGTCATTAATGCTTTAAGTTCCAACAAGTTTCAAGTCACCTGTGATATTCTCTCTAGTCCCAAAACTCTAATGTGCAATATCTTAATTTTAATAAAGCAAATTAGGATGCATTCCGATATTGCTTCTCTTTTGCTCTTAATAGCTGTTCTATAAATTCGGAATCGTCAATCAATCGTAGTAATATCAACGACTCAATCAACTTTTTGGAGGACAAAATAAAGGATTGCAATCTGGTTTCAGTTCCAATGAAATCTCAGTGTCAAAGATCTACCATTCTTCCGCGATATATTTTAAGTTTAATTAAAATCAGAAACCATTTTAGAAGGATAAGGCAGATACTTCGATTGGCTGATGATTTCAGACAAATAAAAGGTTCTACTACGATTAATTACATCGAAAATTACAGAGTTCAGAAACAGCAGTTGGAATAGAAAACTCAGTTTACTCGATACCAGTTCCAAACCCTTCTGGAATATCAATAAAATAATCAGAAAAAAACAAAAACCCAATCTCTAGTTTGGTAGAAAGTGGTTCTCCGATTATTAACAGTTCGGGCAAATCCGAACTTCTTGCTGAAGTATTTCAAAAAAATCACTTAGTTTCTTTTAACGGACTCCGTTTAACAACCTCTCCCGACGAGCTTGTTAGCGTGGATGACATTGAGTTTATCATTTCCATATCCATTTTACCATTATATTATTTTATATTATTATTATATCATTAACTCATTGTTGGCAGCTTTTTCAGGACTTACCATAAACATTCTTCCTTTAAGACATCTCTACATTTTCAAAGTTCTCAGAGAATTTTTCAAGCGCAGTGGTAATATACTGAATAGGACGTCTAATTACTATAGCTTACGTGATAATAATCATGGTAAAAATCATGGCCATGGTAAATGTTCGCGTCGCACACAAAACCAAATTCGGAACTTTTTTACTGTCACCGCGGATGATGATGTTTTAATAAACTGCCTATTGCGTTAAGACAGACTAATAATTCTTATTCATTGCTAAAAAAAGTTAAACATTGGCTTTTCAATATTGACTATATGATTATATAGATATTATCTTTCGATGTGTGCATTATATCTTTACTACTCTTTTGTTGTTGTTATTAGAATTTGTATACCATTCACGCCCTATTATGTAGTACCTACCCCACAATTGTATTGTATAATTATATATATTACTCAACACTAACTTTGAGAGTTACAGCAGCTTTCCAACTTTTAGGCAAAAGATGTGAAACTTTTCTTATGTATCACATCTCCTGAGAACAGCTGAAAAAGCTTGCTGTCAAACTTAGCGTATGTAAAAGCAGCCATATAAGACTAGAGAAGTTTCCACAAGTGTCAAAATGTTCTGAAAATTTCTCGCCAAACTACCGATTTTCGCAAAAGAAAAATGTGTTTAAAATACTGCGTAAAAAAATCAAAATTTTCCAAACACAATTTTCTTACATCGGTAGACTATTTGATTCGCAATAATTGAAACTACCATTTCGAATTTTTCGCCTGTCAAATTGAAAAAATCCCTCAAATATCCAGCATAGCCAAATTGTACCCTAGCAATTCATAGACTGCTTTTACATACGCTAATTTTGACAGCAAGCTTTTTCAGCTGTTCTCAGGAGATGTGATACATAAGAAAAGTTTCACATCTTTTGCCTAAAAGTTGGAAAGCTGCTGTCAAGCTTAGTGAAATTTCCGAAAGAGTGAAAAAATTCCGCCAATATCCAGCAGAGGAAAATGCGGGTAGTTGCACATGCTGTGAAAATTTGTCCCAAACAATTCATACCGTGGTATTACACACGCTTATTTTGGTGGAAATGCTTGCTGTTGAACTTGCGTGTGTAGAAACAACATATGAAACCAAAGAAATTCCAACAAGAGTCAAAATGAAAAATTCCGCCAATTCGGAAATGTCTCTCCGAATACTCAAATAACTAGCGAAAATTTCTGCAATAAACTCACCCCCGATTTCCACACACAATTTTCTTTAATCGTTCTACTATTAGATTCGCAATAATTAAAATTTCGAATACCAATCATGTTGGGTCTGACGCCTGTCAAAGTGAAAGAAATTCGATTTAAGCGAAATGTTATTGGTAAGTAAATGTGCTCTGGAGATTTCTCTCCAAATATTCTCATTCGCGTGAGTACTCCCAAACAAGTCGGTGGTACTCGCTCTCTCATTTTCTCTAAATTTGCATCCATCGTACTAAAAATCAAGATAGTTAAGCGCGGTTTTAACGCGTTCGAGGATTCGTTGTCCACAACGAATAAATACAGAGAACAAATACTCCTATAGTGTCGCGTAGGGATAATAGTTTCAACAGTGTTAATCAGTGGCCATCGAAAAAATAGCAGTTCCTCCCGTCAAAATTCTACACAAAACTAGTGAATTCGTGCATCAATTTTTGAAGGAATTTAATGTTGACGATTACTCTCGATCTTACAATGGAAATGATCGCTAAACTTGGAGTATTCACACTTAAATCTGATCTTAATGTTGATATCTGTTTGTTAAGTTAAAGTAGGCTCAGTACAAGGTAAAGTTCTCGTGTTGCGGGTACAACTATTAATGTTATAGACCTGATCGTACTAACAATACCGGTGGTTGTGTTGCCATTTCCGTTTAAAAAGGTATTGTACCCTTGATTTCCTTCTCACTAACATCCCTAGCATCCTCAGTCCACCTGTCGTCATTAATGCTTTAAGTTCCAACAAGTTTCAAGTCACCTGTGATATTCTCTCTAGTCCCAAAACTCTAATGTGCAATATCTTAATTTTAATAAAGCAAATTAGGATGCATTCCGATATTGCTTCTCTTTTGCTCTTAACAGCTGTTCTATAAATTCGGAATCGTCAATCAATCGTAGTAATATCAACGACTCAATCAACTTTTTGGAGGACAAAATAAAGGATTGCATTCTGGTTACAGTTCCAATGAAATCTCAGTGTCAAAGATCTATCATTCTTCCGCAATATATTTTAAGTTTAATTAAAATCAGAAACCATTTTAGAAGGATAAGGCAGATACTTCGATTGGCTGATGATTTCAGACAAATAAAAGGTTCTACTACGATTAATTACATCGAAAATTACAGAGTTCAGAAACAGCAGTTGGAATAGAAAACTCAGTTTACTCGATACCAGTTCCAAACCCTTCTGGAATATCAATAAAATAATCGAAAAAAAAAACCCAATCTCTAGTTTGGTAGAAAGTGGTTCTCCGATTATTAACAGTTCGGGCAAATCCGAACTTCTTGCTGAAGTATTTCTAAAAAATCACTTAGTTTCTTTTAATGGACTCCGTTTAACAAACTGTCCCGACGAGCTTGTTAGCGTGGATGACATTGAGTTTATCATTTCCATATCCATTTTACCATGATATTATTTTATATTATTATTATATCATTGATCCCGTTGGCGAATACAGGTCTTTGAGCGTTTTAATTGGTACAAATTTAAATGAGAAAGCACATATACATGCTACGAAATCGAATATGATGCATGTAATACGAAAATTGTATCTCTTAAAACAATACTGTTCTAAGCAAATACTAACAATGCCATATAATGCACTGGCTAACTCAAAACTGCAATATGGTATAACAAGTTAGAGAGGGGCTTATGATAGCACTTTTCATCACCTATTTCAAAGTCAAAAATGTTTAATTAGAATGATCCGCAGTAAAAATTGCTTAGCTCATTGTTGGCAGCTTTTTCAGGACTTACCATAAACATTCTTCCTTTAAGACATCTCTACATTTTCAAAGTTCTCAGAGAATTTTTCAAGCGCAGTGGTAATATACTGAATAGGACGTCTAATTACTATAGCTTACGTGATTCTTACGTGTTCGCGTCGCACACAAAACCAAATTCGGAACTTTTTTACTGTCACCGCTGATGATGATGTTTTAATAATCTGCCTATTGCGTTAAGACAGACTAATAATTTTTATTCATTGCTAAAAAAAGTTAAACATTGGCTTTTCAATATTGACTATATGAATATAGATACTATCTTTCGATGTGTGCATTAAATCTTAACTACTCTTTTGTTCTTGTTATAAGAATTTGTATACCATTCACGCCCTATTATGTAGTACTTACCCCACAATTGTATTGTATAATTATATATATTACTCAACACTAACTTTGAGACTTACAGAATGTTTTACTTCCATCTTAATGGACTTGAGTTTTGTAATAACCTGTATAAAATTAATGTTAAGTTGGAATGAATAAAAAATGAAATGAAATGAATGAGATGTGGTTGCGATTACGCAGGTCCCATCATGTTAAAGGTAAAATCGGGTAGAAAGCCAACGTTTTCTAAAGGGTACATATCGCGTTTCATTTGCCTAGTGACAAAAGCGATTCACTTGGAGCTCGTAAGCGACCTAACCACCGAGGTTTTTCTGGCTGCCCTACGACGGTTTGTCGCCCGGAGTCGTCGGGCATATCTGACAGCTCGATTGTTGTCAGATATACACCAACTCCTTCTATCGCGAACGCAGATCTCAATTTCAAGGCTAAGCTCTTGTAGATGGAGTCCCTGACGTCATTGCAACCTTGTCCCCGTCGGCAGCAAATTTAACACGACATCAAAATAAATGACCTTGTCCTTATGAAAGAACACAATCTACCTCCTGGAAAGTTGACAATGGGCTGTGTCATCGAAACGCATCCGGGGAAACACGGCCATGTGCGAGTAGTCACACTCAGAACGGCCAACGGCAACTTAATTCGCCCAATTCACAAACTAGCCTTACTTCTAGTTTGTTTAACTACGTATTGTAGCTTAATAAGCGCTCTGTAATTTTAAGATCAATCTTATCTCGTATGTAATTTTAATATACATTGTTATTGCATATCGCACCAATTGCAAGCGGTTCTTATGGTAGAGTTCTCGATCAACTTAATACTCTGCCAATTGGATCTCGACCACAGTAAAGCGCACAACTAATCTCTTAAATTGATTGTTTCTTAAAACACAGGTTTTAATCATCGGTGGAGGAATTTTCTATGGGCATCGTCGTCGCCATCTTCGCCTCTTCACAAAAATTGGTTTTTGTTTGTTTTAGCCTATTTTCGTTTCAACTTAGCGTATGTAAAAGCAGCCATATAAGACTAGAGAAGTTTCCGCAAGGGTCAAAATGTTCTGAAACTTTCTCGCCAAACTACCGATTTTCGCAAAAGAAAAATGTATTTAAAATACTGCGTAAAAAAATCATAATTTACCAAACACAATTTTCTTAAATCGGTCCACTATTTGATTCGCAATAATTGAAACTACAAGTATTAACCATTTCGAATTTTTCGCCTGTCAAATTGAAAAAATCCCTCAAATATCCAGCATAGCCAAATTGTACCCTAGCAATTCATAGACTGCTTTTACATACGCTAATTTTGACAGCAAGCTTTTTCAGCTGTTCTCAGGAGATGTGATACATAAGAAAAGTTTCACATCTTTTGCCTATAAGTTGGAAAGCTGCTGTCAAGCTTAGTCAAATTTCCGCAAGAGTGAAAAAATTCCGCCAATATCCAGCAGAGGAAAATGCGGGTAGTTGCACATGCTGTGAAAATTTGTCCCAAACAATTCATACCGTGGTATTACACACGCTTATTTTGGTGGAAATGCTTGCTGTTGAACTTGCGTGTGTAGAAACAACATATGAAACCAAAAAAATTCCCACAAGAGTCAAAATGAAAAATTCCGCCAATTCGGAAATGTCTCTCCGAATACTCAAATAACTAGCGAAAATTTCTGCAATAAACTCACCCCCGATTTCCACACACAATTTTCTTTAATCGTTCTACTATTAGATTCGCAATAATTAAAATTTCGAATACCAATCATGTTGGGTCTGACGCCTGTCAAAGTGAAAGAAATTCGATTTAAGCGAAATGTTCTTGGTAAGTAAATGTGCTCTGGAGATTTCTCTCCAAAAATTCTCATTCGCGTGAGTACTCCCAAACAAGTCGGTGGTACTCGCTCTCTTATTTTCTCTAAATTTGCATCCATCGTACTAGAAATCAAGATAGTTAAGCGCGGCTTTAACGCGTTCGAGGATTCGTTGTCCACAACGAATAAATACAGAGAACAAATACTCCTATAGTGTCGCGTGGTGATAATAGTTTCAACAGTGTTAATCAGTGGCCATCGAAAAAATAGCAGTTCCTCCCGTCAAAATTCTACACAAAACTAGTGAATTCGTGCATCAATTTTTGAGGAAATTTAATGTTGACGATTACTCTCGATCTTACAATGGAAATGATCGCTAAACTTGGAGTATGCACATTTAAATCTGATCAATTTAATGTAACATTAAGCTTCTATGTTGAAATGCAAGAGCCATTCGCAACAAACGCATTGAATTTTTCAACTTTGTCTCTAATCTTAATGTTAATATCTGTTTGTTAAGTTAAAGTAGGCTCAGTACAAAGTAAAGTTCTCATGTTGCGGGTACAACTATGTATGTTATAGACCTGATCGTACTAACAATACCGGTGGTTGTGTTGCCATTTCCGTTTAAAAAGGTATTGTACCCTTGATTTCCTTCTCACTAACATTCCTAGCATCCTCAGTCCACCTGTCGTCATTAATGCTTTAAGTTCCAACAAGTTTCAAGTCACCTGTGATATTCTCTCTAGTCCCAAAACTCTAATGTGCAATATCTTAATTTTAATAAAGCAAATTAGGATGCATTCCGATATTGCTTCTCTTTTGCTCTTAACAGCTGTTCTATAAATTCGGAATCGTCAATCAATCGTAGTAATATCAACGACTCAATCAACTTTTTGGAGGACAAAATAAAGGATTGCAATCTGGTTTCAGTTCCAATGAAATCTCAGTGTCAAAGATCTACCATTCTTACGCGATATATTTTAAGTTTAATTAAAATCAGAAACCATTTTAGAAGGATAAGGCAGATACTTCGATTGGCTGATGATTTCAGACAAATAAAATGTTCTACCACGATTAATTACATCGAAAATTACAGAGTTCAGAAACAGCAGTTGGAATAGAAAACTTAGTTTACTCGATACCAGTTCCAAACCCTTCTGGAATATCAATAAAATAATCAGAAAAAAACAAAAACCCAATCTCTAGTTTGGTAGAAAGTGGTTCTCCGATTATTAACAGTTCGGGCAAATCCGAACTTCTTGCTGAAGTATTTCTAAAAAATCACTTAGTTTCTTTTAACGGACTCCGTTTAACAAACTCTCCCGACGAGCTTGTTAGCGTGGATGACATTGAGTTTATCATTTCCATATCCATTTTACCATTATATTATTTTGTATTATTATTTTATCATTGATCCCGTTGGCGAAAACAGGTCTTTGGGCGTTTTAATTGGTACAAATTTAAATGGGAAGGCACATATACATGCTACGAAATCGAATATGATGCATGTAATACGAAAATTGTATCTCTTAAAACAATACTGTTCTAAGCAAATACTAACAATGCCATATAATGCACTGGCTAACTCAAATCTGCAATATGGTATAACAAGTTAGAGAGCGGCTTATGATAGCACTTTTCATCACCTATTTCAAAGTCAAAAATGTTTAATTAGAATAATCCGCAGTAAAAATTGCTTAACTCATTGTTGGCAGCTTTTTCAGGACTTACCATAAACATTCTTCCTTTAAGACATCTCTACATTTTCAAAGTTCTCAGAGAATTTTTCAAGCGCAGTGGTAATATACTGAATAGGACGTCTAATTACTATAGCTTACGTGATAATAATCATGGTAAAAACATGGCCATGGTAAATGTTCGCGTCGCACACAAAACCAAATTCGGAACTTTTTTACTGTCACCGCTGATGATGATGTTTTAATAATCTGCCTATTGCGACTATATGAATATAGATACTATCTTTCGATGTGTGCATTAAATCTTAACTACTCTTTTGTTGTTGTTATTAGAATTTGTATACCATTCACGCCCTATTATGTAGTACTTACCCCACAATAGTATTGTATAATTTAATATTACTCAACACTAACTTTGAGACTTACAGAATGTTTTACTTCCATCTTAATGGACTTGAGTTTTGTAATAACCTGTATAAAATTAATGTTAAGTTGGAATGAATAAAAAATGAAATGAAATGAATGAGATGTGGTTGCGATTACGCAGGTCCCATCATGTTAAAGGTAAAATCGGGTAGAAAGCCAACGTTTTCTAAAGGGTACATATCGCGTTTCATTTGCCTAGTGACAAAAGCGATTCACTTGGAGCTAGTAAGCGACCTAACCACCGAGGTTTTTCTGGCTGCCCTACGACGGTTTGTCGCACGGAGTCGTCGGGCATATCTGACAGCTCGATTGTTGTCAGATATGCACCAACTCCTTCTATCGCGAACGCAGATCTCAATTCAAGGCTAAACTCTGGTAGGTGAAGTCCCTGACGTCAGTGCAACCTTGTCCGCGTCGGCAGCAAATTTAACACGACATCAAAATATATGACCTTGTCCTTATGAAAGAACACAATCTACCTCCTGGAAAGTTGACAATGGGCCGTGTCATCGAAACGCATCCGGGGAAACACGGCCATGTGCGAGTAGTCACACTCAGAACGGCCAACGGCAACTTAATTCGCCCAATTCACAAACTAGCCTTACTTCTAGTTTGTTTAACTACGTATTGTAGCTTAATAAGCGCTCTGTAATTTTAAGATCAATCTTATCTCGTATGTAATTTTAATATACATTGTTATTGCATATCGCACCAATTGCAAGCGGTTCTTATGGTAGAGTTCTCGATCAACTTAATACTCTGCCAATTGGATCTCGACCACAGTAAAGCGCACAACTAATCTCTTAAATTGATTGTTTCTTAAAACACAGGTTTTAATCATCGGTGGAGGAATTTTCTATGGGCATCGTCGTCGCCATCTTCGCCTCTTCACAAAAATTGGTTTTTGTTTGTTTTAGCCTATTTTCGTTTCAACTTAGCGTATGTAAAAGCAGCCATATAAGACTAGAGAAGTTTCCGCAAGGGTCAAAATGTTCTGAAACTTTCTCGCCAAACTACCGATTTTCGCAAAAGAAAAATGTGTTTAAAATACTGCGTAAAAAAATCATAATTTACCAAACACAATTTTCTTAAATCGGTCCACTATTTGATTCGCAATAATTGAAACTACAAGTATTAACCATTTCGAATTTTTCGCCTGTCAAATTGAAAAAATCCCTCAAATATCCAGCATAGCCAAATTGTACCCTAGCAATTCATAGACTGCTTTTACATACGCTAATTTTGACAGCAAGCTTTTTCAGCTGTTCTCAGGAGATGTGATACATAAGAAAAGTTTCACATCTTTTGCCTATAAGTTGGAAAGCTGCTGTCAAGCTTAGTCAAATTTCCGCAAGAGTGAAAAAATTCCGCCAATATCCAGCAGAGGAAAATGCGGGTAGTTGCACATGCTGTGAAAATTTGTCCCAAACAATTCATACCGTGGTATTACACACGCTTATTTTGGTGGAAATGCTTGCTGTTGAACTTGCGTGTGTAGAAACAACATATGAAACCAAAAAAATTCCCACAAGAGTCAAAATGAAAAATTCCGCCAATTCGGAAATGTCTCTCCGAATACTCAAATAACTAGCGAAAATTTCTGCAATAAACTCACCCCCGATTTCCACACACAATTTTCTTTAATCGTTCTACTATTAGATTCGCAATAATTAAAATTTCGAATACCAATCATGTTGGGTCTGACGCCTGTCAAAGTGAAAGAAATTCGATTTAAGCGAAATGTTCTTGGTAAGTAAATGTGCTCTGGAGATTTCTCTCCAAAAATTCTCATTCGCGTGAGTACTCCCAAACAAGTCGGTGGTACTCGCTCTCTTATTTTCTCTAAATTTGCATCCATCGTACTAGAAATCAAGATAGTTAAGCGCGGCTTTAACGCGTTCGAGGATTCGTTGTCCACAACGAATAAATACAGAGAACAAATACTCCTATAGTGTCGCGTGGTGATAATAGTTTCAACAGTGTTAATCAGTGGCCATCGAAAAAATAGCAGTTCCTCCCGTCAAAATTCTACACAAAACTAGTGAATTCGTGCATCAATTTTTGAGGAAATTTAATGTTGACGATTACTCTCGATCTTACAATGGAAATGATCGCTAAACTTGGAGTATGCACATTTAAATCTGATCAATTTAATGTAACATTAAGCTTCTATGTTGAAATGCAAGAGCCATTCGCAACAAACGCATTGAATTTTTCAACTTTGTCTCTAATCTTAATGTTGATATCTGTTTGTTAAGTTAAAGTAGGCTCAGTACAAAGTAAAGTTCTCATGTTGTGGGTACAACTATGTATGTTATAGACCTGATCGTACTAACAATACCGGTGGTTGTGTTGCCATTTCCGTTTAAAAAGGTATTGTACCCTTGATTTCCTTCTCACTAACATTCCTAGCATCCTCAGTCCACCTGTCGTCATTAATGCTTTAAGTTCCAACAAGTTTCAAGTCACCTGTGATATTCTCTCTAGTCCCAAAACTCTAATGTGCAATATCTTAATTTTAATAAAGCAAATTAGGATGCATTCCGATATTGCTTCTCTTTTGCTCTTAACAGCTGTTCTATAAATTCGGAATCGTCAATCAATCGTAGTAATATCAACGACTCAATCAACTTTTTGGAGGACAAAATAGAGGATTGCAATCTGGTTTCAGTTCCAATGAAATCTCAGTGTCAAAGATCTACCATTCTTACGCGATATATTTTAAGTTTAATTAAAATCAGAAACCATTTTAGAAGGATAAGGCAGATACTTCGATTGGCTGATGATTTCAGACAAATAAAATGTTCTACCACGATTAATTACATCGAAAATTACAGAGTTCAGAAACAGCAGTTGGAATAGAAAACTTAGTTTACTCGATACCAGTTCCAAACCCTTCTGGAATATCAATAAAATAATCAGAAAAAAACAAAAACCCAATCTCTAGTTTGGTAGAAAGTGGTTCTCCGATTATTAACAGTTCGGGCAAATCCGAACTTCTTGCTGAAGTATTTCTAAAAAATCACTTAGTTTCTTTTAACGGACTCCGTTTAACAAACTCTCCCGACGAGCTTGTTAGCGTGGATGACATTGAGTTTATCATTTCCATATCCATTTTACCATTATATTATTTTGTATTATTATTTTATCATTGATCCCGTTGGCGAAAACAGGTCTTTGGGCGTTTTAATTGGTACAAATTTAAATGGGAAGGCACATATACATGCTACGAAATCGAATATGATGCATGTAATACGAAAATTGTATCTCTTAAAACAATACTGTTCTAAGCAAATACTAACAATGCCATATAATGCACTGGCTAACTCAAATCTGCAATATGGTATAACAAGTTAGAGAGCGGCTTATGATAGCACTTTTCATCACCTATTTCAAAGTCAAAAATGTTTAATTAGAATAATCCGCAGTAAAAATTGCTTAACTCATTGTTGGCAGCTTTTTCAGGACTTACCATAAACATTCTTCCTTTAAGACATCTCTACATTTTCAAAGTTCTCAGAGAATTTTTCAAGCGCAGTGGTAATATACTGAATAGGACGTCTAATTACTATAGCTTACGTGATAATAATCATGGTAAAAACATGGCCATGGTAAATGTTCGCGTCGCACACAAAACCAAATTCGGAACTTTTTTACTGTCACCGCTGATGATGATGTTTTAATAATCTGCCTATTGCGACTATATGAATATAGATACTATCTTTCGATGTGTGCATTAAATCTTAACTACTCTTTTGTTGTTGTTATTAGAATTTGTATACCATTCACGCCCTATTATGTAGTACTTACCCCACAATAGTATTGTATAATTTAATATTACTCAACACTAACTTTGAGACTTACAGAATGTTTTACTTCCATCTTAATGGACTTGAGTTTTGTAATAACCTGTATAAAATTAATGTTAAGTTGGAATGAATAAAAAATGAAATGAAATGAATGAGATGTGGTTGCGATTACGCAGGTCCCATCATGTTAAAGGTAAAATCGGGTAGAAAGCCAACGTTTTCTAAAGGGTACATATCGCGTTTCATTTGCCTAGTGACAAAAGCGATTCACTTGGAGCTAGTAAGCGACCTAACCACCGAGGTTTTTCTGGCTGCCCTACGACGGTTTGTCGCACGGAGTCGTCGGGCATATCTGACAGCTCGATTGTTGTCAGATATGCACCAACTCCTTCTATCGCGAACGCAGATCTCAATTCAAGGCTAAACTCTGGTAGATGAAGTCCCTGACGTCAGTGCAACCTTGTCCGCGTCGGCAGCAAATTTAACACGACATCAAAATATATGACCTTGTCCTTATGAAAGAACACAATCTACCTCCTGGAAAGTTGACAATGGGCCGTGTCATCGAAACGCATCCGGGGAAACACGGCCATGTGCGAGTAGTCACACTCAGAACGGCCAACGGCAACTTAATTCGCCCAATTCACAAACTAGCCTTACTTCTAGTTTGTTTAACTAAGTATTGTAGCTTAATAAGCGCTCTGTACTTTTTAAGATCAATCTTATCTCGTATGTAATTTTAATATACATTGTTATTGCATATCGCACCAATTGCAAGCGGTTCTTATGGTAGAGTTCTCGATCAACTTAATACTCTGCCAATTGGATCTCGACCACAGTAAAGCGCACAACTAATCTCTTAAATAGATTGTTTCTTAAAACACAGGTTTTAATCATCGTTGGAGGGATTTTCAATGGGCATCGTCGTCCCCATCTTCGCCTCTTCACAAAAATTGGTTTTTGTTTGTTTAAGCCCATTTTCGTTTATGTAATCCTGTGTAAATGGAAAAGCTTGCTGTCAAACTTAGCGTTTGTAAGAGCAGCCATATAAGACTAGAGAAGTTTCCGCAAGGGTCAAAATGTTCTGAAACTTTCTCGCCAAACTACCGATTTTCGCAAAAGAAAAATGTGTTTAAAATACTGCGTAAAAAAATCATAATTTTCCAAACACAATTTTCTTAAATCGGTCCACTATTTGATTCGCAATAATTGAAACTACAAGTATTAACCATTTCGAATTTTTCGCCTGTCAAATTGAAAAAATCCCTCAAATATCCAGCATAGCCAAATTGTACCCTAGCAATTCATAGACTGCTTTTACATACGCTAATTTTGACAGCAAGCTTTTTCAGCTGTTCTCAGGAGATGTGATACATAAGAAAAGTTTCACATCTTTTGCCTAAAAGTTGGAAAGCTGCTGTCAAGCTTAGTCAAATTTCCGCAAGAGTGAAAAAATTCCGCCAATATCCAGCAGAGGAAAATGCGGGTAGTTGCACATGCTGTGAAAATTTGTCCCAAACAATTCATACCGTGGTATTACACACGCTTATTTTGGTGGAAATGCTTGCTGTTGAACTTGCGTGTGTAGAAACAACATATTCCCACAAGAGTCAAAATGAAAAATTCCGCCAATTCGGAAATGTCTCTCCGAATACTCAAATAACTAGCGAAAATTTCTGCAATAAACTCACCCCCGATTTCCACACACAATTTTCTTTAATCGTTCTACTATTAGATTCGCAATAATTAAAATTTCGAATACCAATCATGTTGGGTCTGACGCCTGTCAAAGTGAAAGAAATTCGATTTAAGCGAAATGTTCTTGGTAAGTAAATGTGCTCTGGAGATTTCTCTCCAAAAATTCTCATTCGCGTGAGTACTCCCAAACAAGTCGGTGGTACTCGCTCTCTTATTTTCTCTAAATTTGCATCCATCGTACTAGAAATCAAGATAGTTAAGCGCGGCTTTAACGCGTTCGAGGATTCGTTGTCCACAACGAATAAATACAGAGAACAAATACTCCTATAGTGTCGCGTGGTGATAATAGTTTCAACAGTGTTAATCAGTGGCCATCGAAAAAATAGCAGTTCCTCCCGTCAAAATTCTACACAAAACTAGTGAATTCGTGCATCAATTTTTGAGGAAATTTAATGTTGACGATTACTCTCGATCTTACAATGGAAATGATCGCTAAACTTGGAGTATGCACATTTAAATCTGATCAATTTAATGTAACATTAAGCTTCTATGTTGAAATGCAAGAGCCATTCGCAACAAACTCATTGAATTTTTCAACTTTGTCTCTAATCTTAATGTTGATATCTGTTTGTTAAGTTAAAGTAGGCTCAGTACAAAGTAAAGTTCTCATGTTGCGGGTACAACTATGTATGTTATAGACCTGATCGTACTCACAATACCGGTGGTTGTGTTGCCATTTCCGTTTAAAAAGGTATTGTACCCTTGATTTCCTTCTCACTAACATTCCTAGCATCCTCAGTCCACCTGTCGTCATTAATGCTTTAAGTTCCAACAAGTTTCAAGTCACCTGTGATATTCTCTTCTTTTTCTTCTTTGTGTGGCGCTACAGTCCGGGGTGGACCTGGGCCTCAACCAACATGCCTCTCCAACTAGCGCGATCCCTGGCTAGCTGTCTCCAGTTTCGCACACCAAGTTGGTTGAGGTCCTTCTCCACTTGGGTGCGCCACCTTAAACGCGGGCGTCCTCTGTTGCGTTGCCCGACAGGTTCGGATTCGAAGATTCTTCAGGCCGGAGCTGTGGTGTCCATACGCTCTACATGACCTAGCCACCGTAGGCGTTGGATCCGTAGACGCCTAACTAGGCTCATGTCGCTGTACAGCCCGTACAGTTCGTGATTGAATCTTCTCCTCCAGAACCCGTCAACACAAACAGGACCAAAGATCGTGCGTAGAACTTTTCTCTCAAAGAGACCAAGGACTTCTTCATCCGCTTTCGAGATTGTCCATGCCTCCGCGCCGTATAGCAGGACTGGGATGATCAGAGTCTTATATAGAGTCAACTTGGTTCTTCGAGAGAGGGCTCTATTACTCAATTGCCTCTTGAGCCCGAAGAAACAGCAGTTGGCAAGAGTTATCCTACGCTTGGTCTCGGTACTGATGTTATTAGTACAGTTTACTCCGGAGCCGAGGTAAGTGAAGTCCTTGACTACCTCGAAGTTATAGCTGCCCATTGTGACGCTCTGTCCAAGACGTCGATGTTGTATGTCCTTTTTTTAAGACAGCATATACTTCGTTTTGCCCTCATTCACCGCCAGACCCATTTTAGCCGCTTCCGTCTCAATGTTAGCAAAAGCCTCACTGACGGCTCGCTGAGTTCTGCCAATCACGTCAATGTCATCGGCGTATGCTAACAATTGCACGGACTTCTGGAAGATCGTGCCTCTAGTGTTGGCGTGTGAGTTTCGCACGATCTTCTCCAGGACGATGTTAAAGAAATCACATGACAGCGCGTCGCCTTGTCTAAAACCTTTTTTGACATTGAAGGTCTCGGTGAGTTCGTTACCGACCTTGATGGAGCAGCGAGAGTTCTCCATCGTCATCCTGCACAGCCTGACGAGTTTGGCAGGAATGTCAAAACTAGACATGGCGTTGTATAGCTCGTCTCTATGCACGCTGTCATATGCGGCCTTGAAATCGACGAACAGATGGTGAGTGTCGATTTGCATTTCTTGGGTCTTTTCCAGGATCTGCCGTAGTGTGAAAATTTGGTCTGTTGTGGACTTCCTGGCCTGAAGCCACACTGATATGGACCTATCAGATTATTAATGAATGGCTTCAGGCGGGTACACAAAACGGCAGAGAAGATCTTATATGCGATGTTAAGAAGACTGATCCCTCGATAGTTGGCGCAGTTGAAGGGGTCTCCTTTCTTGTGGATCGGGCAAACGATACTGAGATTCCACTCGTCGGGCATGCTTTCCTCAGACCATATCTTGCAGATGAGCTGGTGCATGCGCCCAACCAGATCATCTCCAGCTGCCTTAAATATTTCAGCGGGCAGACCGTCCGCTCCAGCAGCTTTGTTAGACTTCAGTCTTGATATTGCTACCTTGACCTCGTCTAAGTCTGGGGGACGGTATTCACGTCTGTCATCGTCCAGATTGAGTGGAACATTCTGCCTGACAGCGGTATTTTGGTCCTCATCGCCGTTTAACAGTCTGCAGAAATGATCTTTCCAGATTCTCAGTATCGACTGCGACTCTACTACCAGATGTCCATTTCCATCCCGACAGGCTTCTGTCCGAGTTTTATATCCATTGGATAATTGTTTTACCCTTTGATAAAACTTTCGGACGTCATTCCTGCCATAACACCTCTCCATCTCCTCGACCGCGCGCTTCTCATGCTCTTTCTTTTTTCTTCTGAGAAGCCGGTGCTCTTCCCTTCTCTTCTGTTCGTAGAGCTCACGAACAGCCCTCGTTGTTCGATGCAGCGTTGCCTTGTAGACCTCCTGTTTGGCTGCATGTGCCTGCCTGCACTCGTCGTCAAACCATGGGTTCCTTCTAGGTGGTGTCGTAAAACCCAGCACATCAGTGGCAGCTTCTTTGATGGCTTCTTGACAACGACTCCATTCTTCTTCGATGGTTTGTGCAGGCGGCGTCGAACTAACAGAGAGTTTCTGGGAGACTCGGTCGGCAAAGATCCAGGATATTCTCTCTAGTCCCAAAACTCTAATGTGCAATATCTTAATTTTAATAAAGCAAATTAGGATGCATTCCGATATTGCTTCTCTTTTGCTCTTAACAGCTGTTCTATAAATTCGGAATCGTCAATCAATCGTAGTAATATCAACGACTCAATCAACTTTTTGGAGGACAAAATAAAGGATTGCAATCTGGTTTCAGTTCCAATGAAATCTCAGTGTCAAAGATCTACCATTCTTACGCGATATATTTTAAGTTTAATTAAAATTAGAAACCATTTTAGAAGGATAAGGCAGATACTTCGATTGGCTGATGATTTCAGACAAATAAAAGGTTCTACCACGATTAATTACATCGAAAATTACAGAGTTCAGAAACAGCAGTTGGAATAGAAAACTTAGTTTACTCGATACCAGTTCCAAACCCTTCTGGAATATCAATAAAATAATCAGAAAAAAACAAAAACCCAATCTCTAGTTTGGTAGAAAGTGGTTCTCCGATTATTAACAGTTCGGGCAAATCCGAACTTCTTGCTGAAGTATTTCTAAAAAATCACTTAGTTTCTTTTAACGGACTCCGTTTAACAAACTCTCCCGACGAGCTTGTTAGCGTGGATGACATTGAGTTTATCATTTCCATATCCATTTTACCATTATATTATTTTGTATTATTATTTTATCATTGATCCCGTTGGCGAAAACAGGTCTTTGGGCGTTTTAATTGGTACAAATTTAAATGGGAAGGCACATATACATGCTACGAAATCGAATATGATGCATGTAATACGAAAATTGTATCTCTTAAAACAATACTGTTCTAAGCAAATACTAACAATGCCATATAATGCACTGGCTAACTCAAAACTGCAATATGGTATAACAAGTTAGAGAGGGGCTTATGATAGCACTTTTCATCACCTATTTCAAAGTCAAAAATGTTTAATTAGAATAATCCGCAGTAAAAATTGCTTAACTCATTGTTGGCAGCTCTTTCAGGACTTACCATAAACATTCTTCCTTTAAGACATCTCTACATTTTCAAAGTTCTCAGAGAATTTTTCAAGCGCAGTGGTAATATACTGAATAGGACGTCTAATTACTATAGCTTACGTGATAATAATCATGGTAAGAACATGGCCATGGTAAATGTTCGCGTCGCACACAAAACCAAATTCGGAACTTTTTTACTGTCACCGCTGATGATGATGTTTTAATAATCTGCCTATTGCGACTATATGAATATAGATACTATCTTTCGATGTGTGCATTAAATCTTAACTACTCTTTTGTTGTTGTTATTAGAATTTGTATACCATTCACGCCCTATTATGTAGTACTTACCCCACAATAGTATTGCATAATTTAATATTACTCAACACTAACTTTGAGACTTACAGAATGTTTTACTTCCATCTTAATGGACTTGAGTTTTGTAATAACCTGTATAAAATTAATGTTAAGTTGGAATGAATAAAAAATGAAATGAAATGAATGAAATGTGGTTGCGATTACGCAGGTCCCATCATGTTAAAGGTAAAATCGGGTAGAAAGCCAACGTTTTCTAAAGGGTACATATCGCGTTTCATTTGCCTAGTGACAAAAGCGATTCACTTGGAGCTAGTAAGCGACCTAACAACCGAGGTTTTTCTGGCTGCCCTACGACGGTTTGTCGCCCGGAGTCGTCGGGCATATCTGACAGCTCGATTGTTGTCAGATATGCACCAACTCCTTCTATCGCGAACGCAGATCTCAATTTCAAGGCTAAACTCTGGTAGATGGAGTCACTGACTTCATTGCAACCTTGTCCGCGTCGGCAGCAAATTTAACACGACATCAAAATAAATGACCTTGTCCTTATGAAAGAACACAATCTATCTCCTGGAAAGTTGACAATGGGCCGTGTCATCGAAACGCATCCGGGGAAACACGGCCATGTGCGAGTAGTCACACTCAAAACGGCCAACGGCAACTTAATTCGCCCAATTCACAAACTAGCCTTACTTCTAGTTTGTTTAACTAAGTATTGTAGCTTAATAAGCGCTTTGTACTTTTTAAGATCAATCTTATCTCGTATGTAATTTTAATATACATTGTTATTGCATATCGCACCAATTGCAAGCGGTTCTTATGGTAGAGTTCTCGATCAACTTAATACTCTGCCAATTGGATCTCGACCACAGTAAAGCGCACAACTAATCTCTTAAATAGATTGTTTCTTAAAACACAGGTTTTAATCATCGTTGGAGGGATTTTCAATTGGCATCGTCGTCCCCATCTTCGGGACATTGGTTTTTGTTTGTTTAAGCCTATTTTCGTTTATGTAATCCTGTGTAAATGGAAAAGCTTGCTGTCAAACTTAGCGTATGTAAGAGCAGCCATATAAGACTAGAGAAGTTTCCGCAAGGGTCAAAATGTTCTGAAACTTTCTCGCCAAACTTCCGATTTTCGCAAAAGAAAAATGTGTTTAAAATACTGCGTAAAAAAATCATAATTTTCCAAACACAATTTTCTTAAATCGGTCCACTATTTGATTCGCAATAATTGAAACTACAAGTATTAACCATTTCGATTTTTCCGCCTATCAAATTGAAAAAATCCCTCAAATATCCAGCATAGCCAAATTGTACCCTAGCAATTCATAGACTGCTTTTACATACGCTAATTTTGACAGCAAGCTTTTTCAGCTGTTCTCAGGAGATGTGATACATAAGAAAAGTTTCACATCTTTTGCCTAAAAGTTGGAAAGCTGCTGTCAAGCTTAGTGAAATTTCCGAAAGAGTGAAAAAATTCCGCCAATATCCAGCAGAGGAAAATGCGGGTAGTTGCACGTGCTGTGAAAATTTGTCCCAAACAATTCATACCGTGGTATTTCGCTTATTTTGGTGGAAATGCTTAATGTTGAACTTGCGTGTGTAGAAACAACATATGAAACCAAAGAAATTCCCACAAGAGTCAAAATGAAAAATTCCGCCAATTCGGAAATGTCTCTCCGAATACTCAAATAACTAGCGAAAATGTCTGCTATAAACTCACCCCAAAATACCGATTTCCACACACAATTTTCTTCAATCGTTCTACTATTAGATTCGCAATAATTAAAATTTCGAATACTATTCATGTTGGGTCTTGCGCCTGTCAAGGTGAAAAAAAATTCGGCCGATTCGATTTAAGCGAAATGTTCCTGGGTAAGTAAATGTGCTCTGGAGATTTCTCTCCAAATATTCTCATTCGCGTGAGTACTCCCAAACAAGTCGGTGGTACTCGCTCTCTCATTTTCCCTAAATTTGCCTCCATCGTGCTAAAAATCAAGATAGTTAAGCGCGGCTTTAACGCGTTCGAGGATTCGTTGTCCACAACGAATAAATACAGAGAACAAATACTCCTATAGTGTCGGGTAGTGATAATAGTTTCAACAATGTTGATCAGTGGCCATCGAAAAAATAGCAGTTCCTCCCGTCAAAATTCTTCACAAAACTAGTGAATTCGTGCATCAGTTTTTGAAGGAATTTAATGTTGACGATTACTCTCGATCTTACAATGGAAATGATCGCTAAACTTGGAGTATGCACATTTAAATCTGATCAATTTAATGTAACATTAAGCTTCTATGTTGAAATGCAAGAGGTATTCGCAACAAACTCATTGAATTTTTCAACTTTGTCTCTAATCTTAATGTTGATATCTGTTTGTTAAGTTAAAGTAGGCTCAGTACAAAGTAAAGTTCTCATGTTGCGGGTACAACTATGTATGTTATAGACCTGATCGTACTAACAATACCGGTGGTGGAGTTGCCATTTCCGTTTAAAAAGGTATTGTACCCTTGATTTCCTTCTCACTAACATTCCTAGCATCCTCAGTCCACCTGTCGTCATTAATGCTTTAAGTTCCAACAAGTTTCAAGTCACCTGTGATATTCTCTCTAGTCCCAAAACTCTAATGTGCAATATCTTAATTTTAATAAAGCAAATTAGGATGCATTCCGATATTGCTTCTCTTTTGCTCTTAACAGCTGTTCTATAAATTCGGAATCGTCAATCAATCGTAGTAATATCAACGACTCAATCAACTTTTTGGAGGACAAAATAAAGGATTGCAATCTGGTTTCAGTTCCAATGAAATCTCAGTGTCAAAGATCTACCATTCTTACGCGATATATTTTAAGTTTAATTAAAATCAGAAACCATTTTAGAAGGATAAGGCAGATACTTCGATTGGCTGATGATTTCAGACAAATAAAAGGTTCTACCACGATTAATTACATCGAAAATTACAGAGTTCAGAAACAGCAGTTGGAATAGAAAACTTAGTTTACTCGATACCAGTTCCAAACCCTTCTGGAATATCAATAAAATAATCAGAAAAAAACAAAAACCCAATCTCTAGTTTGGTAGAAAGTGGTTCTCCGATTATTAACAGTTCGGGCAAATCCGAACTTCTTGCTGAAGTATTTCTAAAAAATCACTTAGTTTCTTTTAACGGACTCCGTTTAACAAACTCTCCCGACGAGCTTGTTAGCGTGGATGACATTGAGTTTATCATTTCCATATCCATTTTACCATTATATTATTTTGTATTATTATTTTATCATTGATCCCGTTGGCGAAAACAGGTCTTTGGGCGTTTTAATTGGTACAAATTTAAATGGGAAGGCACATATACATGCTACGAAATCGAATATGATGCATGTAATACGAAAATTGTATCTCTTAAAACAATACTGTTCTAAGCAAATACTAACAATGCCATATAATGCACTGGCTAACTCAAAACTGCAATATGGTATAAGAAGTTAGAGAGGGGCTTATGATAGCACTTTTCATCACCTATTTCAAAGTCAAAAATGTTTAATTAGAATAATCCGCAGTAAAAATTGCTTAACTCATTGTATGGCTCATATCATGGCAGCTTTTTAAGGACTTACCATAAAGATTCTTCCTTTAAGACATCTCTACATTTTCAAAGTTCTCAGAGAATTTTTCAAGCGCAGTGGTAATATACTGAATAGGACGTCTAATTACTCTGGTTTACGTGATAATAATAATGGTAAAAATCATGGCCATGGTAAATGTTCGCGTCGCACACAAAACCAAATTCGGAACTTTTTTACTGTCACCGCTGATGATGATGTTTTAATAAACTGCTTATTGCGTTAAGACAACTAATAATTCTTATTCATTGCTAAAAAAAGTTAAACATTAGCTTTTCAATATTGACTATATGAATATAGATACTATCTTTCGATGTGTGCATTAGGTTAGGTTAGGTGTTAGTGGCTGACTGCTGCAGAGCAGTCACACTTAGCCCAGAGTAGGCCCATTGTGATACCACGCGGATTGACTCCTCCTAACGCTGGAACCAGTTGGTGCTGCTGATGAACCGATTTAGTTGGCCAATGCTGGCATTTTTAGCTTGTTACGATCGCTGAAGTAGTAGGCTCCTAGATGCAGGAACCTACGACTGGCAAGAGCACTGCAGGAGCAGAGAAGGTGATGAGTGTTCTCTTCCTCCTCTTCATCCATGCAGCTTCTGCAAAAATCATTATATGGTGCACCCATCCTGCGAGCATGAGTGCCAATTACACAGTGCCCGGTTATGACTCCTATAAGGGTCCTTCTGAGGGCTTGCTGAGTCCAAGTAGACTGAGTGACCGTTTTAGGTTAAGTGATGGCCAGATTTCTTTTGTTTTAAGGCAGGTGGTGCCTTCTAGCCATTTGTCATTGGTGGTTTTGTGTGAATCTTTAAAATATGATAGGCTGTAGTGATCGGCATGGAAGGTGGTACCCCTTCTATCGATAGGGATGAGGTTGTACCACACCTAGCGAGTTCGTCGGCTTTGCAGTTTCCTGGTATGTAACAGTGTCCCGGCACCCACATGAGGTGAATGTTAAAATGCTCGGCCATCTCGTTAAGAGACAGCCTGCAATTAAGGGATGTTTTAGAGTAGAACATGACATTGTCCAGGGATTTTATGGCGGCCTGACTGTCGGAACAGATGGTGATATCCCTTTTTGATATCACATTGTTTTTAAGCCAGGACAGCGCCTCTTTAATCGCTATGGTTTCTGCCTGAAAAACGCTACAGTGATCAGGGAGCTTCACGGAGATAGCAATGTTGAGGTCTTGCGAATAGACACCCGCACCTACCCCTTATTTTGTCTTTGAACCATCCGTGAAGATGCGCAGAGGATCTTTCGGTGTCGCTAGGTAGGAAATTGAATTCCTTGAGAATGGTCGAGTGGCCAGTGTTGAGTTCGGACCACAATCGAAGTGTTTTGAGTCTCATGGCTGTACTTGCTGCTGCTTGTTTCCCGAATATTTCCAGAGATGGGAGATGGAGGAGAATATTCAGTGCGTCTGACGGAGTACTTCTCAGTGCCCCGCAGATACACAGGCAGGCCAGTCTTTGTACTCGGTTGAGTGCATTGCAGTGTATAGCCTTGTGTAGTGCTGTCCACCAAACTGAGACACCATACAAAAGTGTCGGTCTGACAATAGAGGTGAGCGATGCGAGGTTGTAGGCCCCATTTGCATCCAATGGCCTTTTTGCAGCAAAAAAGTGCAAAAGAGGCTTCTTTTTACCCTTTCCTGGATATTGAGCTTCCAGTTTACCTTGCTGTCGAGAGTGAGACCCAGAAATTTCGCACTGGTGGTTAGCTGTAATGTGGTGCCGCACAGCAGTGGGGGGTCGAATTGGGGGATTTTGTATTTTATTGTGAAGAGTACGATTTCCGTTTTTTGTGGGTTGACGCCAAGTCGGCATGTTTGTGTCCATGCCTCTAGCTTGTCAAAGGCATTCTGCATTATGTCTCTTAGAGTAGAGACGAATTTGCCGGATGCCGCTATGGCAATATCATCCGCATACGCAATAACTTTGCACCCTACCTCTTCCAGTATTAGTAGCAGTTCATTTACCGCTACGTTCCAAAGAAGGGGTGAGAGAACACCTCCTTGTGGGGTGCCTCTATTAACTCCTCTATGGATCTTAGCGTCTCCAATCTGAGAGTATATTACTCTGGTGGTGAGTAGCTGATGAATGAAGGCCACTAGGGGCTTTCCGATCCCGAGGTTGCTAAGCGCAAGTGAAATTGCTTCCGGGTTGATATTGTTAAAGGCACCCCCAATGTCGAGAAAAGTCACAGGTGTGTATTCTTTGAACTCGAGAGATTTTTCGATGGTGCCTATCAGAGAGTGGAGGGCTGTTTCTACAGATTTGCCCTTGTTGTAGGCATTTTGTGCAGATGAGAGTCTGCATGCTGGGATAGCATACCTGATATATTGGTCTATAAGTTTCTCCAAGGTTTTCAGGAGAAACGAGGAGAGACTTATTGGCCTGAGGTCCTTTGGTTTGGCATGGGAGTATTTACCCGCTTTGGGGATAAACACTACTTTGACCCTTTTCCAGGAGCTGGGGACATGACTGAGACTCATACAGCCTTTGAATATGCTAAGAATCCAAGGCATGATGAGGTCAGCTGTTCTTTGGGGCTCCGCCGGAATGATGCCGTCAGATCCCGCTGACTTGAAGGGTTTGAAGCTTGTCAGTGCCCACATGATAGTGGTGTGGCTGACATTTATAAGGTTACATGAAGTTTTAGGGGGAGATACCACTTCCTTATTGGCTCTAATCGGGAAGTTGCCCGGAAAGTGTGTATCAACAAGGAGACTGAGGGTTTCCTCGCTGGATGTGGTCCAGGTTCCGTCAGGTTTTTGTAGGAAGCTAGGCGATTTAGGGGATGATGCCAGAATCTTTCTTAGCCTGGAAGCCTCGGAGACTTCTTCGATTTTACCACAAAAAAGTCTCCAAGAGGTTCGTTGGGCCTTTCTCAATTCAGTTTTAAAGGTACTGAGGTGTTCCTTATAGGAGTCCCAGTCCTTAGCGTCACGAGAACCCTTCGTCTTGTTAAAGAGCTTCCAACAACTCTTGCGCAGAAGGTCAATTTCATGGTTCCACCAGGGAGGTTTAGACTTGCCTCTTTGCCTGCTGATTGGACATGACATTGCCATTGCATTGTTGAGGGTTTTTGTGAGGTTGTCCACCGACTGTTCAAGATCAGTGGGGTTGCTCGGGATGGAGATGTTGGTGCTCGACATTGTTGCCGCAACAATCTCTCTATATTTGTCCCAGTTGGTTCTCTTAGGATTCCTAAAGACCCTTGGGGATGGGGGGGCACTCGCTATACTGAACATTAGATAGCGGTGATCAGAGAAGGAGTGATCGGATGATACCCTCCAATTGCTGATTCTATCCGCTATATGGTCAGACACGAGTGTAAGATCTATGACTTCCTGTCTATTCCTAGTTACGAAGGTAGGTGTATTACCTTGGTTACACAAGTCTAATCTACTACTTACAAGGTAGTTGAAAAGGTACTCACCTCTTTCGTTGATTTCCGTGCTTCCCCATATTGTGTGATGGGCGTTTGCATCACAGCCTATGATAAGCGCGGTTTGTTTTCTTTCCGCCTCAGCAATCGTCCTTTTCAGCGTCTCTGACGGACATTCCCCATGGTCATGGGCCATGTAGGAGGAGACTAGCCATAGTTTGGTTTTGCCTGCCTCCAGGCAAACAGTGACTGAGTCTCGATCGCTAAGGTGGGAGAGAATATGAGTATTCAAAGAACTCTTTGTAAGTATGCAGGCTCTTGGCTTACCTTCATTCCTTACATAGTAGAGGTTGAATTGCTGAGTCCTTAGTCCACGAACTATGTCGTTGACTACCCAGGGTTCCTGGGCCAGGACGATGTCGTCTCCGCAGGTGTTAGCGCGGAGAAGAAAAACGGCCGAAGCCGCGATGGAGTGGTGGAGATTAATCTGTGTCACCCGGAGCATAGCTGTCGGGTAACGTGTCCGTCTTAGTTCCGCACACAATCTCCACCATTGTTAAGTTAGCCTCATCGTCGGTGTCAAACTCCAGAAGAGAGTCTTCTTGACTATTGGGCGGGGTGCTGGTTAGCTCAAGGTCAGAGAGGCTAATGTCATCAGCTTCCTGACCATGGCTACCTAAGTTGTGGGTCAGCGCCTGCGTGCCAGAGCCCTCCTCCTCCACCTCCATCGGTACCATATTGGCTACGGGGGTTGCCCTCTCGATGGAGCCTGAAGTAGAGGGTTGAGGCTCGCTTGAAGCAGGACGGTTTTTCTCCTCCTCTGCTACCGCCGTCAGTATATTACCGACAGTTGAAGCAGCGGAGGTGGAGGGAGGCTGTTCCGCTTTCGCGCTAGTCTCCCCATCCTTTTTATACACCTTCAGGGTGATCGTCCCACAGCCGTAGTGGATGACACCTCCCGACTTGGCAAGTGGGTCCAGTGATTCTTTATTTATCACGATCACTGTGGACCTCGTTTCTCCCTTTAGTTCATCCAACTAAACAACCTTCCAATTGTGGGTTGGAAGGTTTGGGTTGCAAAGTTGGATGAACTTTAGGATTGTTGCAGGGTCTGATGGGCTTCGCGGAAGGTAAGTGCGGGTTCTTGGTCTACTGGGGATTTGATAACTCGTTACAACCTCGAGCCGCGCTTCCACACCTCACCCAGTCTGCTGATGGCTTTTTTAAAGAGATCAGCCGATCTCTGGCACGTGAAAGTCACGAGCTTAATATGACCCTGGTGCCATCCTCCGTCACGCCCTACAGGTGCAAGGCCCCCCTTTTCCAGCACCAGGCTCAGATAGATGTCATTAATCCCTGACTCTGTGTGCTGTGTGCATTAAATCTTAACTACTCTTTTGTTGTTGTTATTAGAATTTGTATACCATTCACGCCCTATTATGTAGTACTTACACCACAATTGTATTGTATAATTATATATATTACTCAACACTTATTTTGAGAGTTACAGAATGTTTTACTTCCATCTTTATGGACTTGAGTTTTGTAATAACCTGTTTAAAATTAATGTTAAGTTGAAATGAATAAAAAATGAAATGAAATGAATGTAATGTGGTTGCGATTACGCAGGTCCCATCATGTTAAAGGTAAAATCGGGTAGAAAGCCAACGTTTTCTAAAGGGTACATATGGCATTTCATTTGCCTAGTGAAAAAAGCGATTCACTTGGAGCTAGTAAGCGACCTAACCACCTAGGTTTTTCTGGCTGCCCTACGACGGTTTGTCGCCCGGAGTCGTCGGGCATATCTGACAGCTCGATTGTTGTCAGATATGCACCAACTCCTTCTATCGCGAACGCAGATCTCAATTCAAGGCTAAACTCTGGTAGATGGAGTCCCTGACGTCAGTGCAACCTTGTCCGCGTCGGCAGCAAATTTAACACGACATCAAAATATATGACCTTGTCCTTATGAAAGAACACAATCTACCTCCTGGAAAGTTGACAATGGGCCGTGTCATCGAAACGCATCCGGGGAAACACGGCCATGTGCGAGTAGTCACACTCAGAACGGCCAACGGCAACTTAATTCGCCCAATTCACAAACTAGCCTTACTTCTAGTTTGTTTAACTAAGTATTGTAGCTTAATAAGCGCTCTGTACTTTTTAAGATCAATCTTATCTCGTATGTAATTTTAATATACATTGTTATTGCATATCGCACCAATTGCAAGCGGTTCTTATGGTAGAGTTCTCGATCAACTTAATACTCTGCCAATTGGATCTCGACCACAGTAAAGCGCACAACTAATCTCTTAAATAGATTGTTTCTTAAAACACAGGTTTTAATCATCGTTGGAGGGATTTTCAATGGGCATCGTCGTCCCCATCTTCGCCTCTTCACAAAAATTGGATTATGTTTGTTTAAGCTTAATTTCGTTTTTTGTAATCCTGTACAAATGGAAAGCTTGCTGTAAAACTTAGCGTATGTAAAAGCAGCCATATAAGACTAGAGAAGTTTCTGCAAGGGTCAAAATGTTCTGAAAATGTCTCATCAAACTACCAATTTTCGCAAAAGAAAAATGTATTTAAAATACTGCGTAAACAAAATCTTAATTTTCCAAACACAATTTTCTTAAATCGGTCCACTATTTGATTCGCAATAATTGAAACTACGAGTATTAACCATTTCGAATTTTTCGCCTGTCAAATTGAAAAAATCCTGTACCCTAGCAATTCATAGACTGCTTTTACATACGCTAATTTTGACAGCAAGCTTTTTCAGCTGTTCCCAAGAGATGTGATACATAAGAAAAGTTTCAAATATTTTGCCTAAAAGTTGGAAAGCTGCTGTCAAGCTTAGCGCATGTGAAAGCAGCCATATAAGACTAGTGAAATTTCCTCAAGAGTGAAAAAATTCCGCCAATATCCAGCAAAGGGAAATGCTTGCGGGTAGTTGCACGTGCTGTGAAAATTTGTCCCAAACAATTCATACCTTGGTTTACACACGCTTATTTTGTTGGAAATGCTTGCTGTTGAACTTGGCGTGTGTAGAAACAACATATAAAACCAAAGAAATTCCCAGCAAGAGTCAAAATGAAAAATTCCGCCAATTCGGAAATGGCTCTCCAAATACTCAAATAACTAGCGAAAATTTCTGCATTAAACTCACACCAAAATACCAATTTTTAACGCACAATTTTCTTTAATCGTTCTACTATTAGATTCGTAATAATTAAAATTACGAATACTAATCATGTTGGGTCTTGCGCCTGTCAAGGTGAAAAAAAATTCGGCCGATTCGATTTAAGCGAAATGTTCCTGGGTAAGTAAATGTGCTCTGGAGATTTCTCTCCAAGTATTCTCATTCGCGTGAGTACTCTCAAACAAGTCGGTCGTACTCGTCCTCTCATTTTCCTTAAATTTGCATCCATCGTACTAAAAATCAAGATAGTTAAGCGCGGCTTTAACGCGTTCGAGGATTCGTTGTCCACAACGAATAAATACAGAGAACAAATACTCCTATAGTGTCGCGTAGTGAAAATATTTTCAACACTGTAAATCAGTAGCTAGAAAAAAAAATAGTAGTTCCTCCCGTCAAAACTCTACACAAAACTAGTGTATTTGTGCATTAATTTTTGAATGAATTATATGTTGACGATTACTCTTGATCTTACAATGGAAATGATCGCTAAACTTTGAGTATGCAAATTTATATCTGAGCAATTTAATGTAATCGCACAGCTTGCATGTAAATATTTATATTCCAATGTAAATGAAAGTGAAAGTAGGCTCAGTTACAAAGTAAAGTTCTCATGTTGCAGGTACAACTATGTATGTTATAGACTTGATGGTAGTAACAATACCGGTGGTGGAGTTGCCATTTCCGTTTAAAAAGGTATTGTTCACTCCTTACTTTCTAGGGTAAATGCAACAGTCATTGAGAATATATTCATCGAAATTGCACTAGGAAACAACTTTAAATTAGAAGTTTTCTCTATATACTTTCCTGAAGGTTCATCTGACGCTTACAAAGCCATATGCTTGAAGAATGACGTAAGACGTTTGATTAGCAAAGACCACCTCGTCATTGGCGGTGATTTAAGCTGTAGACATCGCAATAGGGGCTGTCTAAGAGCTAACTCATGGGTGGATGACTTCTAAACTGTTACACAAAACGAAAAAAAAAAGTTTTCAATTATATATAAACTTAAGGCTAAAGAACTACTTCCACAAGTTTTGTAAAGACGTTGATAAAGAATTTTTTATTCGCGTTTGACAGTTCATAGTTGTGGTTTGGCAAACTATGACGATGCATTTCCATGTTCAGATAAGTGCTATGTAATTGAACCCGTTGGCGAATATAGGTCTTTGGGCGTTTTAATTGGTACAAATTTAAATTCGAAAGCACATATACAGGCTACGAAATCGAATATGAAGCAGGTAATACGAAAATTGTATTTCTTAAAACAATACTGTTCTAAGCAAATACTAACAATGCTATATAATGTACTGGCTAACTCAAAACTGCAATATGGTATAACAAGTTGGGGAGGGGCTTATGCAACCCCCCCCCCCCCCCCGGCACGTAACCAGACAGCGCCGCCCCGGCACTACCTTGAAGTTATTCATAACCAACCCCAAATATACGTGAGTATCAATACGAAAAATTCCACAGACAGAAAGAATACTGGCTGGTATAAATACCGGAACGGCGACCGAACCAGGACAGTTTAGTTTTGGATTTTGTATAACAGTGATCAAAGTGTTATATGTTTTAGCCTGAATAGCAGCAAAGAATAGTTTTACAAAGTAATTGTGGTGATTTTAAAGTTCAGGTAAGTTAAGGTAGCAAAGTGCAGCTTAGGTTAATAAACAGTGCATCGAAATAGTCATCTTATAAGTTTTATTTCGTCACAATAAAGTGATCGAACCCTTTAAAAGTCAAAAATGCTTAATTAGAATAATCTGCCGTAAAAATCACTTAACTCATTTTTGGCCGCTTTTTAAGGACTTACCATAAACATTCTTCCTCTAAGACATCTCTACATTTTCAAAGTTCTCAGAGAATTTTTCAAGCGCTGTGGTAATATACTAAATAGGACGTCTAATTACTATAGTTTAAGTGTTAATAATCATGGTAAAAATCATGGCCATGGTATATGTTGGCGTCGCACACAAAGCTAAATTCGCTAACCTTTTTCCTGTCACCGCTGATGATGATGATATAATTTAAGATTAAAACAAACTAATAATTCTCATTCATTGCTAGAAAAGTTAAATATTGGCTTTTCAATATTGACTATATGAATATAGATACTATCTTTTGATGTGTGCATCAAATCTTAACTACTCTTTTGTTGTCAACATCATGCAGTCTAAATAGTTGTTTTGAAATTTTTGTTGTTAGAATTTGTATACCATTCACGTATGTATTGTATTGTATTGTATAATTATATATATTTTTCAACACTAACTTTTAAAGTTAAAGAATGTTTTACTTCCACCTTAATGGAATTGAATTTGTAATAACATATATAGCGATTGGTAAGAGTAATTCCGCGCTTGATCTCGGTACTGGTGTTGTTGTCCCTATTTACTCCAGAGCCTAGGTAGACGAAGTCCTGACTACCTCAAAGTTTCTGCTGCCCAATATTACGCTCTGTCCACGACGTCAATGTTGTGCGTCCTTTCGTGATGACAGCACGTACTTTGTTTTGCCCTGGTTTATCGCTAGACCCATTTTAGCCGCTTCCACTTCAATGCCAGCAAACGCCTCATTGACGACTCGGTGTGTTCGTCCAATCACGTCAATGTCGTCCGCGTAAGCAAGTTGTTGAACGAACTTTTGGAAGATCATGCCTCTAGTGTTGGCGTGTGAATTTTGCACGACTTTCTCAGGCATAATGTTGAAAAAATCATATGACAGCCCGTCGCCTTGCCTAAAACCTTTTTTGACATTGAAGGTCTCGGTGAGTTCGTTACCGACCTTGATGGAGCGGAGAGACTTTTCATCGTCATCCTGCGCAATCTGACGAATTTGGCAGAAATGTCAAAATTGGACATGGCGGTTTATAGCTCGTCTCTATGCACGCTAGTATATGCTGCATTGAAATCGTCAAATAAGTGGTGGGTGTGGATCTTCATCTCTTGAGTCTCTTCCAGTATCTGCCGAAGTGTAAATATTTGGTCTATTGTGGACTTTCCTGGCCTGAAACCGCACTTATAAGGACCTGTCATGTTGTTGACAAAGGGCAGAGAGTATTTTGCACGCGATGTTAAGGAGGCTGATCCCTCGATAGTTGGCGAATTCAAAGCGGTCTCATTTCTTGTGGACCGAACGACACTGAGATTCCAATCATCGGGCATACTTTCCTCCGGCCATATCTTACAGCTGGTGCATCCGCCCAACCAGGTCATCTCCAGCTGCCTTAAGCAGTTCCGCGGACAATCCGTCCGCTCCAGCAGCTTTGTCCGACTTCAGTCTAGACATCGCTATCTTGACTTCGTCTAAGTCGAGGGGACGGAATTCGTGTTCATCATCGTCCAAGTGAAAAATTCTGCCTGACAGCGGAATTGGCGTCGTCATCGCTGCTTAACAGTCTACAGAAATGATTTTTCCAAATTCTCAACATCGACTGCGATTCTTCTACTAGTAGTCCATTTTCGTCCCTGCAGGCTTCGGTCCGAGGTCTTTATCTTCGTGATACTTGTTTTACTTTTTGGTAAAACTTTCGGACCTCCTTCCTGTCGCAACACCTCTGCATCTCCATGACCGCGCGCTTCTCATGCTCTTTTTGTATTCTCTTACTTCTCTTCTGTTCGTAGAGTTCACGAACAGCTCTCGTTGTTCGATGCAGCGTTGCCTTGTAGATCTCCTACTTGGCTGCATGTACCTGCCTGCACTCGTCGTCAAACCATGGGCTCCTTGTGGATGGTGTCGTGAAACCCAACACATCAGTGGCAGCTTCTTTGGTGGCTTTTTGACAACGTTTTCATTCTTCTTCTATTGAATGTGCAAGCAACGTCGAACTTTCAGAGAGTTTCACGGAGACTCTGTCGGCAAAGTTCCTAGCGGTCGATTGCGATTGTAGCAGATTGATCACATTGCGAATCAAATAGTGGACCTAGATTTTCGCAATATATTAAACACGTTTTTCTTTTGCGGAAATGGTTATTTTCTCGAGACATTTTCAGAACATTTTGACCCTTATCACGCATATTTTAAGCGTGACTCCTTAATCAATCTTCTCGAAAAGCGTGATATGAAACTGAGCAAATGGCAAAGCAATTGTGAATAACTTTGCCAAGACACTGAGAACTCGCTCCTCCAAAATATTTCGTTTGGCATGGATAAAAGTGCTCGGTTTATATTGGAACTCGAAAAGTGATGTGTTCAGTTATAACTTAACATATAATCTTGATGACCCCATAACGAAACGTCAAATTCTTCGAGACATAGCGGTATATTTGATAACCTCGGTTTTCTTGCCCCTTCGGTAGTGCAATGGAAAATTATTTTATAAGAGCTGTGGCACCGAAATGTTGACTGGGATGATGAACTTCCAAATCCGATTGGTCACGTGTGGAAAAAATACCGTGAGAAGCTTCCAGTCCTCCGATACCTCCAATCATCAGGTTCTAGGTCTTTCAGCAGCTAAGTTCGCGAGTAATAACCCAGGCGGTTACAAAAAAGTATTTAACCAAAAAAAGTAGTTGCGATTAGCTTGGTGCGCGCGGGAATTTTCGTATCAGATCGGCGGAGACACGGTTCCAGTACGAGACAGTTCATTTGTGTTATTATTATTTATTTGTCTGCCTTTCATTGGAGTTACGATACATTTTTTTTAATTTAACTGGATATTAATGTTAAGATAGAATAAGGAAATAATTGTATAGTTTTAAGTAAATAAAGATTGTGAACGAAACCCAAAAGCGGACTACCATCTTATTGTCGCGATTCAAGAGGTGGTTGATCGTACGGGAAGTTAATCGCGTGGCTAACTTCACTTCACTTTCTTCTTATCATAACTTCAGCTTCTTTCTTCAACTTTTTTTTTTCTTTGTCTTTATTAACTTCACTTCACTATTTTACACCGTAGTGGCACGCTTTCGTTTTCACTTGAGATTTATAAAAGATTTCCCAAATTTTATCCTGTGAGTCCCGGTTGAGCCGGTTGAGAATTCTTTATTTTATTTGTGGAGTGAAATTTAAGTTTAAATTATATAAAACGTATATTTTAAGATTATAGGTATTCTAGACCAACGAACCGTGCTGCTGCCAAGCGACGACTGACTCCTCTGTTCGTCGTTCGCTTACTCGTCGACTCTCCTCCTCAGTCCATCCATGTCCAGAACTTGATCGCTGCATTCAATATCACCCCGCCGCCGCCTACTCCAATAACAATTAATACTGCCCTCAACGGGGTTATTGCCCTAAGTCCTAAGTCAACACTGGTCAAACTACTTCGGGTTTTATGCTGCTAAATCTTGGTCAACTCAAATTCCATCGGCGACGAATGTAAGAACACTCTCGATGACTCACTAAATGTGGTGTTGAACGTAACCAGACAGCGCAGCCCCGGCACTACTTTGAAGTTATTCATAACCAACCCCAAATATACGTGAGTATCCATATGAAAAATTCCACAGACAGAAAGAATACTGGCTGATATAAATACCGGAACGGCGACCGAACCAGGACAGTTTAGTTTTGGATTTTGTATAACAGTGATCAAAGTGTTATATGTTTTAGCCTGAATAGCAGCAAAGAATAGTTTTACAAAGTAATTGTGGTGATTTTAAAGTTCAGGTAAGTTAAGGTAGCAAAGTGCAGCTTAGGTTAATAAACAGTGCATCGAAATAGTCATTCTTATGAGTTTTATTTCGTCACAATAAAGTGATCGAACCCTTTTATTGAACGAATTAATTGTGATCACGTAGACACAGTTTTCGTAAAGTGTAGCATTTGGTATCAGAAGTGGGATTGTGACAATAAAAAGTTTGTGAATTTATAGGTGGAACTGTTGAAGAAAGAGCTCGCACAGCAAGGCCTTTCGACAGTCGGAGGAAGGACTGAACTGCAACAACGGCTGCGTGACGCTCTAGAAATAGATGAAATCTATACGCACACGCACGAATCTGTTGTAGAAGTTCCGCAAATATGTGGAAATACGGCTCCGGTTGATCTGATTCAGGAACAAAAACAAGAGATGCAGCAATCGCTTGGTAGAGTGCGCGAAACGATTTCTGAGACCAAATGGTAGAACCATATATCCATCATGACGAGACTGGAGGACCTTTTTTTTACAATGCAACAATTCCTTGAAAAGCTTGGCGTATTTATCTGGGATATTTGCATCGATGGTGAATATGTTGAAGGTATTTGTGGGAAGTGATTTTAGTTTGACATTTTTTAGAATCGCAAGCAGATCGTAGTGTTGTTGTTGTAGTTGTTGTAGTTGCAATAATGAAAAGCCTTTCGACAAATTTTATTGCAGTTGCACTAATGAATAATCATGGAATCTATGGTTTCCGGATAGATGATGTGGACGAATATAATTTATTGTATTCCTTTGGCATGATCATCACCAGAAGTGGCAGCTGTGGCGCCTGCTGCTTGGGATGGTCAGTCCCCAGTGTAGATTTGGTTTTCGTAGTGGTTCGGCGCAATATATATGAACTTGAAAACTACCAACTATTTTGATAATAAGCGTAACGTAAAGTAACTACTAGTAGAAAACTCAATTAAAAATAAAATAACCGAATATATTTTAAAAAAATTATAATAGATTTTATTTAGAAACTTTTTTATTGATGAGAGAACAAAGAACACTATTGAACTTCTTTGGGAATAACGAACGAAAAAAAAAAAGATTAATTTTAAAGCACAACCAAAAACTATGACTTATTTAAAAAGAGTAAAGAAACAGAATTGCTTGAATTAATTTTTAATTGTAGCCAGTTTACTGTTTTTAAATTGTAATAGCATTTTTACAATCTGTTTTTTTTTCTATTTGGTGGCAGAGGCTCGACTGTCAGTATTTATGTACTGTTGGTACAGTTGGATAGGTTTGGATTATATGTCGTATATACAGTGAGCCTCAAGAGTAAGTTTACCCACATCTATATCATTTTTCAAAAAATGTTAATGGGTTTGGTAAATTGATCAATCTTATGACCAATCCATGTCAACGCCATTTGAAAGCGATGCTTAGAAGGACTTTGCTGACGAAAATATCTCCACATTTTTATGTTATCAACTACTACGATTATAGTTTTTTATGTTATTCTATTATTTTTCTTACGACTTTAAGTGCATTATTTATTTCTACAGAAAACTGCAATTATGCCTTTATTTTCTTTGGATGGCCTTTAGGAATTTTTTTGAGAATACTAACAGTATGCTATATTTGTAAACTTACTTTTGGGGCTCACTGTAAGTGTGCAAATTATTGGGCTAATGAAGGCAAATACGATATTTTCCGATCTGCAATAATTTGCACACACAGCTGGTTATGGATATAACTAGCTTCGTAAAAATGTATGATACGTACTAATTCCAACTGCTTCAAAAAATTGGACATTACATTGAAATAAAATTGAGCATAAAATTGAGTACAGTTTTGATATTTTATAAGTCGGATCAAGTAAGACATACGCGGCTTATGTTTGGTATTATTTTCTGATTATTACTATCATGAAAAACTCATAAAACAAGCCATACAATACTTCTACACACTCAAAACATTTCACTTGAATTTATTGTTTCTCTGTCCACACCAAAAATTGCACATACACGGCATAGTATGTGTTGCAGCAATGGTTGGCGTCAACTTCCAAAAAAAAACCGCGTGGTTGGCGGCACGAAACAGTTTGTAAAAAAACACTTGCAATTTCAAAATTCCTTTATTTAAAAATACGATATTAGTACATCTTTTCAACGTGTTATATACAATACTTACTGCCTCGGATGTATATGAATGTTTTACAAAATGATTGAGATTTTACAACTTTTATTGTATATATATATATTATTTAAATACTCGAAGAAATTTATCGCGCTTGAATTACGCACGGACCAAAGGCAAAAAAGAAATTTACTAATTATGGCCAGCTGTCAAATTACCCCAAATGGTCCACTTTACACAAAAAAAAAAGATGACCGTTCAAAGAAATATGCTAATTTTAATGGTGTATAAATAAAGATGGTCGATTCGATTGGCCTAATAACAATACGTATAAATACAATAACTTATTAGGTTTCGTGGTGCTGGAATGCAGGTGGTGCATCTACATTAAGCTGAGGGCACATTGCACAGCTACGCGCAACAGTACGGTATTGGAATAGTAACCACAAAAGGGTAATATCTTGTGTGTGCTTGATAAGATCTGTTAGACGACTTTTCATAACTTGAGAATACCTTATCCCACTCTTCCAAGTTAGTTCTTTTAAGCAACTTTTGCTTTTGGTCTGATATTTTCGGAGCTTGTTTTCTAAAGTATCCCAGAGATGCTTGATTTGATTGAGGTCTTAAACTTGCGCGTTCGGAGTCGGCCATTCCTTCCTTTTAAAATTGTAGGGAATAATAATCTTGATTTTGACTTGATATTTCACTAATATAACTGCAAAAGATCTGTTGTGCCAGTTCATAGTTGTGGTCGGGCAAACTATGACGATGCATTCCCATGTTCAGATAAGTGCTTTGTTATTGAATCCGTTGGAGAATACAGGTATTTGGGCGTTTTAATTGATACAAATTTAAATTGGAAAGCACATATACAAGATACGAAATCGAATGTGATGCAGGTAATACGAAAAATGTATCTCTTTAAAAACAGTATGTTAAATACTAACAATGCTATATTATGCACTGGCTAAGTCAAAACTGCAATATGGTATTACAAGTTGGGAAAGGGCTTATGATAACACTTTTGATCCCCTATTTAAAAGTCAAAAAGGTCTAATTAAAATAATCTTCTGTAAAAATCGCTTAACTCGTTGTTGGCTGCTTTTCAAGGACTTACACATTCTTCCTTTTTTACATTTTCAAAGTTCTCATCAAATTTTTCAATCGCAGTGGTAATATTCTGAATAGGACGTCTAATTACTATAGTTATTTCATTTTATTGCATTTATTTTTTGAGTTTATATCGCTGTACCTTACGAATAATGCATGTATTCTTTTGATAGTACAGGAATAATTGAATTAAGCATAGGATTTTAAATGACATGTTTTAAATTCTATACTATTATTATTAATATGTTGGAAAAGTGTATGTTTGCAAACATTATTTTAAATGACAATGCATTCAAAAGAGAACAAAAACAGAAATTTTGGGGAATTATTTCAGTTCGGACAAGAGAAATGGGAGAAGCAAGCGTTGCAAAATTGCCTGTACTCGGTCTTTGACCGTACATGTGAAGGTAGGTGATTCCAGAGATGGACGGCGTGAATGAAGAAGTTCCTGAGTGACATTAAACAAGTATGAATGGAGGGCCTTAATGTTACGATTCGATCGACAGAAAGTAATCTTTTCAAAAAAATAGTTTAGCTGTTTCTTGTGACTAATTTTGAAGAGTAATATGCAAGATCTGTAGCTTAACACTGCTTCTAATTCGCATCCTAGGAGAATACGACGTTTTTCCGAGACATGTTCATACCTGCGTAGGTTAAAAACATATCTTATAGTGGCATTGATTGCTCTTGTCAACTTTTGGGAAGAAGAGTAATCACAGTCAGCGAACAATTCGGATGCATATGTCAATATTGGCACTATGAGTGCTCTGGCAAGTTTAAGTTTCATATTGAGAGGGAGAATATTTTTGCTGTTAGATAGGCCTCTAAGGGACATATATATCCTTGTTTTTTTTACACATGTTACATATTCTATTATAGTGGAGTTGAGTTCTATTGGCGGGAAATTGGATAGAGAAGGGGGTTGTTTCGAGATCAGGATTGCTTTTGTTTTGTCAGGATTGAGCATTAGACAGTTGTAGGTAGCCCAATTTGCTATAGAGCTCAGATCTTCATTTATTTTTGCAACTGAATTCTCAACCATACCTAGTGGGAAGCTTAGGTAGATTTGAACATCGTCTGTTGTTAGTATGGTTGTTTTGTCTTCGTCAATAGCTTTTCGAATGTCGTCCGTCACATTTAACAACGCTGTGACGCAGCTATGTCCTTTCTGACAACCTGACTGTAATGGGTTTAAGAGGTTGTTTTGCTCTTGATAATTTTTTATGTGTTTACTAACAACATATTCAATCACTTTTGACGAAAACGGAAGAATAGCAATGTGCCTGTTTCGGGTGGATTGGTTCTTTTGGGTATAGGGATTATTTTATCTTTCTTCCATTATATTGGGTGAGTTGATGTCATAATTATTGTGTTAATAATATGTGTTATGTGAGGGAGTATTATTGGAAGCACTACTTTAATTAAGTCTGGGTGAATATTGTCGAGGCCAACGCACTTCGCCTTGATCGAGAACACCGCGGAATCGGCTGTGTAGGAATTAACTCTACCCAATTCAAATTGATTTGCTAGAGTGTTGTTTAAAAGTGTTAAAGACATCCTTTCGGATGCTCTCGGCATGGTAGAAGAATTGAATATTTAAGCTATTAGGATTTATGTCATCATGGTCAATCCTTTTCTTTGCATTGCTCAGTCCAAGATCGCGAACCTGTTTCCATAAGAACCTGAAAGATCGGTCGTTATTAAATTTTGTTTTGTACTACCGATGCTCAGCCGATTTTATCATCAACGTGACATCGTTTCTGCAGTTTTTATATGCAATATGCATTTCTGGACAACGGAATCTTCTCCATCGTCTGAAAAGAAAGTCCCTCTTTCTTATCGCGAGAAGAATTTGATCTGTTAGCCACGGAGATGTTTCGCTTCGAATGCCTCGCGTACGAAGTGGGACATGTTTTTCCAACAGGTAGTTTAGACTTGCATTGAAAAATGTGATTTGCTCATCAACGTCAGACGACATATATAGCGTACTCCACTCAACATTTAAACAAACCGAAAACAAGTTATCAACATTAATACTACGGAAATCTCGATATGGAACGGACTGAGGACAACTCCTTTCGGATAGAATGTCAAATGTCGCAAAAATAAGGTCGTGGTACAAAAATACAGGAACAGAAAGTTGACTATAAGTTTTCACCAAGCTCTTATCATTGGTCAACATGACATCGATCAATGATGGCGAGCAGTTTGGCTTAAAATGAGTGGGTTCCTGGGTATTTAAGAAGTTTAAGTTGAGAGAACGCATTGTGGTGTATAACATAGAGTTAGGCGACATTTCAAGAAGATTTAAATTGATATCACCACAAAAAAGTTACATTTGGAGTTGACGGAGAAATATCTTCAATAATTTCACAAATATAATTAGGACGAGCTACGTAGGGTGGCCCATACACTGTCCCAACAACACATTTATGTTCACCAGTGAATATCTCAACAAAATAGAATTGACTAGAGTGCGCATCACTATCATTGGATGATAATAGGTATTTCGTTTTTATATTGTCTCTGACGTAAAGAGCAACGCCTCCACCAATCCTGAGAAAGCGATCTGCTCGAAAGAGATTGAACCCGTTGAGAGAGAAGGCTTGGTCATTTACGCCAGGACCGAACCATGTCTCGGAAACACAAATGACATCAACCATGCTCTTTTCGAAAATTAATTTAAATTCATAAAATGTATTCACAAGGCTTTGGAGATTTATGTGACATATGGAGACTGAGATCGAGTAAAGCCAATATGTAACGATTTTGAAAGAAGAGAGATTGATATTGTAATCAAAGAGAACTGAAGTAATACCCTTACAAAACAGAGAATAAGAGAAAATTTAAATTTGTTACGCAGGAGAGAAAAAAAAATAATAAAGCAAAAAATACACTAAAAATTAAAAACTAATCAAAAAAGATTAAATCAGGATTAAAATATTAGAAAATTCAAGATTAGCCTTTGTTATTTATGTTGAATGTTATTCATCAGTCCTCGGTGCGACTAGATTCATGAGATCATTCGTGCTGCGAATCAGCATGGACGGTCGCTCTAGTGTTTTACGCACATGAACTTGTCCATTGTATGTGTAGACGGATGAAAAGAGACTTCTGTGCTTTAGTTTCAAAGCTTCAAATCCTGCCAGCTTAAGTATGATGCTAGTATCATTAGGTTGTGAGATGTTCGAGAGGCGTGGCTTAGCACGGAAAATCGTCTTCAGTTGGGGCGGCTGAATTTTGATTGTGGAGCAGATGTTATTAAAGAGTTTTCAGGTTTCATCATCGTTTTCGGGTATTGCGAAAATAACTGCATCAGAGCATATTTTCTCTCTCTCTACTTCGTCTATGGGGAGGAGCTACAGCCGCGCGATGTCTTGGCAATTCTTACTGATTTTTGCCTCGAGCACCTCTTTATTTTATCGATCTGCGATTTGAGTCTATCTTCCAGTTCTGTAAACTTCGCATCCAGCAATTCAGTGAAGTTTTTTGCCCATTTCTCAAGCTTGCTCTCAATTTGAAGAAAGAATTTGCCAGCAATGTTGGCTAAATTTTTCTCACTGAATTCAGTGAGAGAGTCGCTGACTTTCGGTGAGGTTCCTTGTTTTTGTTGTTGGGAGCAACCACGTCTTGTGTCGATGGGCATTGTTGTGCGATGAAGAACAATGACAAATACCGAAATGAAGCAAGGTACACGAAATTTATAAAATTATGAATTAAAATCAGCGAGTTAGCCTATATTGTAAATGAAACTAATGCGGTTTAGTGTTTTTTTATGCACTAGCACTTCTCTTAAGCTTTAAGTTTTTGGTTACACTTTGAATCTCGTGAAATGAATCGGACTAGGTAAAAACACGTCTACTGCTTATGCATATCAAACAAATAATTTACGTGTTAATAATCATGCCATGGTAAATGTTCCCATCGCACACAAAACCAAATTTTTGATGAACTGATTATTGCGTTAAGACAAACTAATAATTTTCATTCAATATGTATGCTACCCTTCAATGTGTGCATTAAGTCCTAACTACTATTTTGTTGTTAAAAATACTCAGTCTTAATAGTTGTTTTAATTTTTGTTGTTAGAATATGTATACCATTCACCCCCTATTATGTAGTGCTTACCCCACAATTGTATTGTATACCATAATTATATATATCATTCAACACTAACTTTCATAGTTACAGAATGTTTTACTTCCATCTTAATGGACGTGAATTTTGTAATAACATATATAAAATTAATGTTAAGTTGGAATGAATAAAAAATTAAATGAAATTGAAATGAAAACGGCCTGACTACCTTCAGGGAAAAAAAATGTCTCCTGTTCAAGTCGTAATTTAACGTTAAGACCGTCAGTTCATACATGCTTAGCATCGCGCAGGCAGTTCTTTATTCATGCTGTACACCAGTGAAAACATATACCTCTACAGTTACCGTCAAAGAGTACAGACAATTTGTAATGTAAAATAATATTTCATTCTTAATGTAGAGAGATATATTCTAAAGGAAAATATAAATAAAAAGATAAAAATTTACTTACGTACCTTTCATTTCTAAATAAATATGGTAAACAATTAGCAGCCACTACAGCTTTGAAACTCAAAACAATTCGACCGTGGTCTTAACTAACCATAGACCACTCAATCCTTCTTAACGTATGCAACTTCGTCTCTAACGTCATCGACAACACTAGCTCAAGCCATCTTCGAGAAGAAGTTCTCCACCAGATTAGATTGGATGTCGGAATCACTTACTCTGCTCGTACAGCGCTCTGGAAAGTCGTAAGTGCACACTGGTTGTAGTGTTAGATCTTCATCTAACGCTTGGTATAACAATTAGCATTGGCTAATTGTGTAAGTGTAATTGTGCTCTGCAGTCAGGCGCTTTAACCTAACCTAACGCGGGTATCTAACTACGAATAAATTTAGTTCTTTTCATGTAAACATATATTTCATTTTAAAATAATCTCAAATTTCAACACAAGGAACATCTCTCACTTTTTAAATATAGTTCTTTCTTAAACACGTTCACATCGCAAATTTTAGTTAACTAAGATACGGAAATTCACTGGATTTTAGCTGGAATAAGTGCACATACAATGTCTTCGTCATTTTGATCCTTCAATTCCCATTTCACTTCAACTGTGACCTAAAAATAAAACATGTTGGATTCGTTGTTAATTGGTACACAATCTAATATTTATACCTTAGGGTAAGCCTTCAAAACAGGTAACGTTGCTTTGTATTCGTAACTAGATCCTTTGCTTAAAGGGCATGTTAAGCCACTATCAACACAAGCATCTGGATTTTCTAGGTGAAACGGCATTTCAACGCCCATAATTTTTCCATGAACAACTGTGTTGATTGATGTTACATCTTCGGCTAGTAAATTTTTAAGTGGATGAGTTGAAAAATGTGATTTAAAATATGAACTATGTATTTTACCTAATGTTAAGTCTATAGTAATGGACGCAGTCGTATTCCTTTTTAGGATGCATTCATTCTTTGTGGTATCACAGTCCGAAATAACAACTCTGGTGAACTTTCCAGTTTTTGATCCTAAAAGTGTTGAGTTCATTTTATTATGTTTTGTATACTAATTTTACGTAACTTAAATTCAACATACATATAAATATATTCGTAAGATTAGTTAGTACATACAATAAATGTAAAAAAATATGAAAAGCAATATTTTGAGTTGAAATCTTAAAAAGTGAAGTCATATGAGGATTCGGGTTTTTGTAGACAATAATAAGACAGTATAATTATGTTTACTAGAAAAGAACGGTACCAAATAAAAACTTTTTTCCATCATCAGTTTCTGATATGCCTGATCCACTGAAGTGGTCGCAGGGTTAAGGCCCACACTAGAGATCTACACGCCACTCGATCCTCCGCTATGAACTCTAACTAATCAGAACAAACCAGTCGCATCCTTGCGAGTTTTTGGACGCCATTCGTGCCATGGCCCCAAAACCCATACAAGCATGGCTCTTTTCGTTCGGAAAAGCTGCTGCTCTTTGAATTCCTCGCATACTGTCGTGTTTCTCACTCAATCCCGGCGAGTAACACCCACAACAGCATGAAGAAATCTCATATCAATAGTTTATATACGCGATCTTATTCTTACGCTCATATTTCATGGCCCTAGGTGAGAGTTGGGATGAATATTGAGATAAAACCACTAGCTTGGCTTTGGCACTAAGCTTGGTCTTTCTGATTACAGATCTTCCAAGCTCTTTTAATATCAATCCATCTTGGCTAATCATACAGGAAAGCTCAATACAAGTGAAGGAATCAGCCAAGTAAAATTTAATATAATGCCACAGACAAGCAAAAATATGAAGCATATTTTTCCGTGGCAGACAAAGAGCTTTCAGAATAAGTACAACGAAGGACCAAGGTCGGTCGGGTGGAGGATATCGCATTCAAAGAGGAAAGCTCCTTCTCAAATATCACCCTTCAATAATCGTAAAACATTTCTAACCAAACCATCTATGCATGGATACACAAAGACAACTATGGCTGATATACGCACAAGCAGATACGATATTTTATTTCTCTGCTTCGGAAAACGCTTTTCAACCAATCAATTAGAAAGGTAGACTTAGCACATAATATATTAAAATATAGGCTACTTTCTTTCTTAATTCATGAAGTTTGACTTTAATTCCCGCAACAAGTACACATTGCACCCAGGTTTTTGAAATTAACTCGTACCCTTTGTATTTTCGAACCTCCATATATCTCACCACGCTGTGTGCAAATTGTTTTTGCCACGAAAATGGGAAAAAAATCGTTTTGGCTTTTTGCCCAAAAATGTGCACATTTACAGTGAGCCCTAAAAGTAAGTTTACATTGTCTGGATTCTCAATAAAAATTAAATCCAAGGAACTCCAAAGAAAATAAATATATATTCTCTAATAAAAATAAGCTTGCAAATGAAAGTAGATAGATATATATTTCGTAATAAAATGCTTACATTGGTTTTAGTTATCGCACAGTTTCAATTAGAGAGATTGGATACATATGATATCTTACTTCTGAACAATATATAATACATATAATATATTTGTATGTATGTTTGAGTGTATACGACAAACACGTTGAATATAAAGAAGAATACAGCAAAAGAAAATAAACAAAAACAATTAAATGCAATGAATATATACACATATAACACAATAAAGATAATTATTGGTATCACAGAAAAAGTGCTTATAAATAAATATATGTGTATTTAATATATAGTAAGTAATAGAGGTCTGCAATGAAACCAGTTTCAAGGCATTCATATTTTTTCGAGTACATTAAAATGAATGAAGCACCTTATATTTGATTTCTTAGTGAGTACTTCCCCCTTTAATAACCAAACATTAGGTTCAGTGTACTCGGATTGAGCGGGTACACTACACCGAGCACCGAATACATTGAGTGTTCTGTTATTATTATTTTTTTGTTAGATAGATAGATATTTTATTGAAACTCATAGATACAAATTTTGCAAAATATTTCGGAAAATACGCAGCTTACACCGAGATTTGATATATAATTTAGATTTTACAACTGAGAAATTATATTTTATGAATTAGAAACAACATTTTGTAAAGTAATGTTTGACTTATTTGAAGGAAAAACTATGATCAAAAATATTCATTTGGTTTTAATTATTATTATTGTTATGTAAAGTCATTATTCTTAGTGTATGTTTTATGCGTTTTTTTAATTATTTTTTTTTTGCAAGATGTTGGGCATTTCTGTCTTCATTGAAATTAATACAAAATTTGGTTTGGTTAGCATTACAATATAAAAACATTATATGGTTTACCAAAACTGGGTCGGGACACACATTTTTCTGATATTAACTCTCTAGCCGAAGAAAATACCTGCTCTGAAGCAGCACTGTTATTGGTGTTGCTAATAATTTACAGCTTGTTTTATATGAAAGGGGAAACTCGAGTTGACGCATGTGCCACCACTGCAATACATTAAACTCGTACAAAGAAAGTTACACAGGTGCAATGAAGTCAGAAAACAGTACTTTATCATCAGAAAATAAGCTTCGCAACTCTTCATTTAACGATAGTTCTAGTGATTCACTGGATGAAACAAAAATATGGCGATTTTGTGAATTGTTCTTAGATTTTGTAATACAAGTGTCCAAAAAAGTATTCAATTTCATTTTGAAGTTTGCAATTACCAGATATACCGGTACGTCGAATTTTGAGCCAGAAAGTGATGATTTGCGGAAAGCATAATTTTTTGTTTTCATTTGAAGGAAAGTGCTGCAAAGTCGCATCGAATGCTTGCAAAAGATGGTTTCAAGGGTTCAGAAATAATGATTTTGATGTGAGAAATGAAGAACGTCCAAACCACCGACCACCAAAAAAGTTTGAAGACGCCGAATTGCAAACGATATTGGATGGAGATGACACTTTGGGTCTAAAGCAAATGGCAGCAATGTTAAATGTTGCAACACAAACAATTTCTGACCGTTTAAAAGCTATGGGAAAGATCCAAAAGTGTGGAAAATGGGTGCCACATAAATTGAATGAAAGACAGATGGAAAACCGAAAAAACACTTGTGAAATTTTGCTTCAAAGACACGTAAGAAAATCGGTTTTGCATCGGATTGTTACTGGCGATGAAAAATGGATTTATTTTAAGAATCTTAAATGGAAAAAATCATGGGTTAATCCGGGACAACTATCAACATCGACTGCAAAACCAGATCGATTTCGAGAAGACAATGCTGTGTGTTTGGTGGGACCTGAAAGGCGTGGTGTACCACGAGCTCCTGAAACCTGGTGAAACCGTTATACTGATCGCTACCAACAACAAATTATCAATTTGAACCATGCATTGGTTGAGAAACGACCAGAATTGGCCAGAATACAAGACAAGGTAATTTTGCTTCATGACAATGCACCTGCACACAAAGCAAAACCGGTTCAGGACACAATCAAAACACTTGGCTGGGAGCAGCTAACCCACCCGCCGTATTCACCAGAATTGGCTCCTTCCGACTACCATTTGTTTTCATCGATGGGACACGCATTGGCTGAGCAGCACTTCGATTCCTACGAAGGAGTCGAAATTTGGGTGTCTGATTGGTTTGCTTTAAAAGGCGAACAATTTCATTGGTATTCACAATTTGCCAGAAATGTGGTCAAAATGTGTAGAAAACAATAGCCAGTACTTTGAATGAAATGTTTTTACTTTCCCATTAATAATTAGTGTTTTATTTTCAAAAAACGCTCATTTCATACCGGTATACCTGGTATATATGTGAATAAATAAAACTAAATTGCGGCTGACAATGTAAATGTATTAATACGTGTACACAAAAATGCATGAAATATATTTTGGATTCAGAGGAATGTTTGTATCTAAGTTATTGACAAGTGAATTGTCAGCAAGCACGCAAGAATCCACAAATTTATTTGTCGGTCTCGAGATTCTTGTAGAAATGAACAACATTAGCTTTTTTGTGGAATCCGGTGGTGGAATAAAGTCGTGGAAGGTGTAACAATATTTTAAAAATTTTGTTTTAAGCTATTTGTAGCTTATTAATGTAACACTGTGCAGATTTTCTTCATAATGGGCAAACATAAGGGATTAGAGCTTAGAATATCAAACAAATGGCACGTTATATTGTGGTTACGCTCAAATGCTGGGCAAGTGCACTGACCTTTTCAACGTCTTAGTATAATACTGTAGGAGTTTTAATAAGATCGAGTCATATATATAAAAATATATTCGTATGACGTACAGTTGAGTTAAGTTAACATTAATATAAGATCACGATATGTACACTTATTTTCAACAACTTTAGTAATGCTATGAATTACTGAATTTACATTATTTATTTTGTAACGATATGGTCAACATCATCTTTCGGAGTTTCTGATTAATATTTGCTCTAAATCGTTTCCAATTAGTATTATTTTTAAATCTGGGAAATATTGAGCAACTTCCACATCAGACGAAAGAAGTTTGCAACAAACATGGTTATGATTTAAACTTATCGCCTCGGGAGGAATGAAGCTTGTGATGCGAACTCATGGTACATAACGTTGGGGTAGTAAGCCCAAAAACCAGACTGTTGGTTGAAGTCTTAGCTCGTGCAAAGTGCGTTCTGATCAGTTGAATAATAAAATTATCTATCCTGTTCAGGTTTGCTTCATTGTACAGGACCTCGTTGGGATAGTACTTCTTGTACTCAGATCGGGTTTACAATACCTTATCTTATCTCTTCAATTTGGGAAGTACACACGTTGAACCACAGTGGAAAACCGTATGCCATAATTGGACGGATGAGGGCCATGTAGCAAAAATACCCTTATCTATTCTGTTCAGGATAGTACTTCTTGTACTCAGATCGGGTTTACAATACAATCGGAGACAAGTCAGAAGACATTGTCTCTCGAACGACCTTATCTCTTCCATTTGAGAAGTACATACGTTGAACCACAGTGGAAAACCGTATGCCATAATTGGATGAGGGCCATGTAGCAAATTACCTTCACCCTGGTATAGTGTTGGCTGCTGTAAAACAACCTCCTTGCCCTAGCGAAGAACTTTTTAGCTTTAGCCAGAGCTATATCTATGTTTGTCAAAATGCAGATATTGATCCAACGAAATCCCAAAAACTTCAAGAAGTTAGCAATCAACTTCCTGTCGTCGCAGGATTGCCAAATTTTTTTCGAAGTCACCTTGCAACAAGATACATTTTTTATGGGTATGATATTATTTTCCTTAACCCATCAGAACTCGAATAAATTTCTTTTCAAAAACATTGCTTATGCAAGGAAGAAGAATGATCGACCGAAGGTTTATCGGGATAGATATATCTTTGAACCGTTTAGGGATTGGTTGCACCAGAGCTATTTCCCAATGTTTTGTGTAACATGCATTACTTAGCGCATTGTTAAATAGTGTTGCGTAATGGAATGGAATACCGTCGATTCCCACAGACATTTTCTTCTTCAGCGAGTTGAAGATGCCTGCAGATATTCTTAAGGAATCGAGATGTGATTTCCGTCGTAAGCATCGTGGTGAAACCTGGATTCTCAGATCGCCATTGACTTATTTCGTTACGAAGAATACTGGGGTTCAGCAAGTCTTCGTTCTCCAGTTCGTGATTCGGCCTACGAACCTAGTTGACCGTATACATAGCTGGAATACAGCACCAATTGCTTTTATCTTCTCCTGGGGATCTTCAACCACGAAACCACGAAAAAGTCATTGTCTAACACTGCACCCTCTGGATCGATGCTAATTGCGGTCTTTGGAAGCCTAACATTCTGAATGTTGTTTTGATCTTTTCTTCGAAATATTTTATTTACTTGCGGGAACATACCCGGGTTGTTGGATCGTCGAGACGGATTTTATTGCTCCAGTGAAAGATTATACCTAAGCTATATTTGATAAGCATTAAATGTTGGAGGTTTGTGATCTCCGACTTCAGTACCCTGACTTCGCCGTTTTGTGGATCTGTAAACCGTCTGTACAAGAGTTTGAGTCTTGACAGCATCCTTTTGTGCACGTAAGCCCTACTCCCAACTCTTCGTGGTGCCGTCTAGGAATTTATGCTAGAATTGTCAACGGACGAGGACGATTGGCGAGCTTCCTGCGCCAAAAAACAGGATCAGTGTCGGTTGGTCTGGGACCCAGCGAGCCAAAAAAAAACTGCTCCGAAACGAAAACCAAGGCCCCGATACGGAGGGAAAATTTGATGACAACCTTTATCTACATGGACAAAGATTGGATTCTGGAAAGTTAAGACTCTATTGGTCTCACTTCAGGAAAGGCCACAAAACGCCGAGATTCCTCCAAATGGAACGCGAGTGCCTACTTAAGGTAGCGCTACAGTCCGGGATGGACCTGGGCCTCAACCAACAAGCGTATTCAGCCACCTCGATCTTTAGCTAGCTGTCTCCAATTTCGCACGCATAGTGGGTTGACGTACCTTTCCTATTGGGTGTCATTATTAATTGATCATTAATTGATAGGGGTTCCTAGGTAGACAAAGCTTTTGATTAGTTCAAAGTTATACCTATCTGCTTTGACGTTCCGGCCAAGACGTTGGTGTTGGGTGTTCTTTCTCGTTGGTCTTACCCTCGTTTACCGCTAAACCCATCTTCGCAGCCTTCGTTGTTCTTCTGGTGTTGGAGTTCGAGTTTTGAACAATTATTTCAAGAACGATGTTGAAAAAGTCGCATGATAGCGCGTCGCCTAGTCTAAATCCTTTTTTGGCATCAAAGGTCTCGGTTAGGTCTTTACGGACTTTGATGGAGCAGCGTGCAATCATCATCGTCATCACACAAACGGACGAGTTTGGTACGGATGCCTAAACTTGACATTGCTCTGTATAGCTCGTTTCTATGGTCTCTATCTAAAATCGATGTTAAGGTGGTGAGTATCTATTTGTTGCTCCTGGGTTTTCTGCAAAATCTGCCGAAGTGTGAATATTTGGCCGATGGTGGATTTTCCTGGCCTAAAGCCACACTGGTATAGATCGACCAGGTTGTTGACGAATGGCTTTAGGCGTTCACACAGTACGACAGATAAGATTTGGTATGCGATACTAAGGAGACCGATGCTTCTGTTGTTGGCGCAGTTCAAAGGGTCTCCTGTTTTATGCATCGGGCAAGCAATGCTGAGGTTGCATTCATCGGGCATGTTTTCTTCCGAACATATTTTACAAATGAGCTGGTGCATGCTCCTTATCAAATCATCGCCTGGGGCTTTGGAAGGCTCGGCGGTTAGGCCGTCAGCTCCAGCAGCCTTACTGGGTTGGAAGTGAATCCTCACTTCCTCCGGGTCGGGTGGACGGAATTGTCCCTTTCATTAGGGTTGAATGGTTCGTTCTGCCTGACAGCGGGATTCGGGTCTTCGTCGCCCTTATACAATCTGCAGAAATGGTTTCTCTATATTCCATAGGACTTTATAACTTTGACTGGTTAACGTTACCCTTTGGTAAAACTTCCTTACCTCATTCCTGCAGTAATATTTCTCTACTCCGCCGATCGCGCGCTCTCATGCCACTTCTGCTTGTAGAGCTCCCGATTAGCTCTTGGCCTTCTTGGCAGTGCCGCTTTGTAAGCTTCTTGCTTGGCTACATTCGCCTGCCGACACTCGTTGTCAAACCAGGTGTTTCGTTGTGGGGGCGGACTGAAACCGAGCACATCACAGGCGGCATCTCTGATGGCTTTTTGTCAATGCAGCCACTGGTCATGATCATCACTGGTCAATGTTTGCGGCGTAAAATTTCTTAAGAGGTAACGGAGACCCGATCGGAAAAGTATTTGGCAAATTCTTGCGATTATAGCTGACTGACGTTGAACTTCCTCACAGTATTTCTTTGTCTTGGTGGTGTTCGGGTTATCCGCAATCTTACCTTGGCTACAACAAGGTGGTGGTCCGACTCAATGTTGGCACCTCGGAACGTTAGGTTTCTATAGCACTGGAGGAGTGCCTTGCGTCGATCGCAATATGATCAATCTTATTGATCAGGAGATCGCCATGTTCCTTTGTGAATATCGAAATATGGGAATATTGTACTGGCTACTACAACATTTCGCCCTGCAGCAAAGTACATCAGTCTAAGTCCATTATCGGATGTGGTGTCGTGTAAGCTGTGCTTCCCGACCGCACTACCAAAGATGTTTTCTCTTCCTAGCTTTGCGTTAAAATCGCCAAGGACAAATTTAATGTCCTAGCCAGGGCATTAAAATTGGCAAGGCAATTGAATTTCTCCTCTGGGGAGGCATGTGCGCATATAAGGCTCGTGTTAGCAAATTAAGCCTGGTTGCGAATTGTCATGAGACGCTCGTTCACGGACCTGAACGTTAAGACTTATTGCCTCTAACGACAAATCCATTTGTTCATCCTTATTTTTCCCGGTACATCCTATCGCACTTCTTGGATGGCGGTTAAATCTGCTATGCAGCAGTCTAGGACTTTCGCTAATTGTTCGGCTGCACGTAGCATATAAAGGGACCTTACAGTTTGCAGTTGCTAGCCACTCAAAATTTCCAATAAGAACAATTTAAGATTCCCCCGAAGAAACAATAATTTGCAAATGCCAAAACCTGAATAATTGAGCTCTGTAGCTCCGCACATAGGCCAATCACTTGGAAAGAGCAAAGACATTGTATTAATAATAAAATACCAAATTTTTATCAAAACTGGATCTGGCTTACATCATCATTAATTAATATTCATTAAAATGAAATCCTAAGGCAGCATTCGAGGTAAAGCTGTAAATACGAGTTTTTTACAATGCCATTTGGATTATACAATGCTGCTAGCATCTCCCAAAGTTGACGTATTGTACTCAGAGACTGTAGGAAAGTTTTGAAGTGTATATGGACGATACAATTATTTAGTGTGAAAATCTACAGCAACATATTGAGCATCTGAGAATAATTATAGAAACTTTAAAGAAAGCCAATATGAAAATTTTCTAGAAAAGTCAAAGATATTCAGAAAAGAAGTCGAATTTTTAAGAGATATAATTGGACATAAAATCGTTAAAATTGATCTATGTTAGATACATTTTTCAATCAAATTTCAATACAAATTTTGTTTTAACATCGGATGTGGCGAATGATGCGGTTCGTGCGGTATTATCCCAAGAAGATAAGCTAATTAGTTATATATCAAAACCCTAAATGATACAAAGGAAACTACGCAACAAATGAAAAGGAACTTTATGCCATTGTGTGGACATTAAAGAAATTAAGAAATAACCCTTATGGTGTTACAAGCATAGAAATACATAGAAACCATCAGTCGTTAACTTTAGAGGTTTCAACGAGGAATCGAAATAAAAATGAGAAGATGGCTACACAGGATGCTACACAGCATTCTGCTGAATGTAGTGATAAAGTTCACATAGAAGAAACGAAGAAACCGTTCAATGGCTTTAAACAACAATTCATGATTACAAAACGAGTGTGAAGTAACGATTTATGAGAAAGTCCAAAACTCTCCCGATAAGGTAAGACATATCATCGAAATTGACACAGTAGAAAGCTTAGTTAATACTTTGAAAATATTTATTTGCCCTGTTTATAGCTCCTAAAGATTTATATCGTTCCTAATGATGTAACTAACAGAGAAGATCAAGCTACAATAGTTCAGCAAATACATACTTGAGCAGACAGACATTATATGGAGAATTTAAACGAATTCATAATAATTATTATTGGCCTAGCATGCGAAAACAGTTCAACGAATACCTTAAGAACGGTGAGATATGTAATAAACATAAATACGTATGACACCCACAGTTGATACCGATTGGAGTGGCTCCGATTTCGGAGGAGGAGGGGGAGTACCATCACATCGAGATATTTTCCGCACAAAAAATCAAATATTTAACATGCATAGATGCATATTCAAAATTTTATTTTAATTAAACCACTGAATTAACTCCATCTGGAGAATAAAGTTTTAGAATTATTACAAGTTCTTCCCAACTGCAAGAAGATATCAATGAATAATGAAAACGGTTTCAGGTCTGCAATCTTTAAAAGCTTAATAAACAGATTAAATATAAACATTTTTTGTGATCTGGGTCATAGATCAGCAATGGACAAATAGAGAGAATACATTCCACCCTAATAGAAGTTACAAAGTAACGCAACTGAGGCAGTACTTATGACTGTGCAGCAATGCAACCAAACTATCCATTCTGTTACAAATATGATAAGAAGAAAAAGAAGTTGTCTAAAAAAATTCTTCAATTCAAAAACAAAAACAAAATGGCAAATATGTATCAGAAGCAAATTGTTGAACAAGATTTAGGAAATAAGATTAGAACTCATAATAGGAAAATACATAAGCAAAATATTAAGAGTTAAATTATTTTACAAATTCAGACATGTTTAAAACAAGTCACAAACTATCTCAAACTATGCGTAACAAAGAAAATGATATACAGCTCGTGTTAGCTAAGGAAGAAAATAAAATGATAATTATGGAGTTAATGTTAAATCCAATAATATTAAACAAATATGTAACTATTGCAGACTTAATTGATGTCTCCGAATTTAAAATTGTTCAAAACAAAGAAGTAATTGTAATTATAATCAAATATGCAATAGAAAATAAGACATAAACTATTTGCAACAAGGGCCATAATCCAGAAAGATGGAAAATTGTTAATTAACAATAAATTGTCAAATAACTGAATACTTGTATTAATGTAAGAAAATGTAAACAAGAATTAATATACATATACTGCATTCTTGGAAATTATAACTCATGCTTGTCAAAATATTAAATAATAAGAAGGATAAATGTAATACAATTAAGGAAAGGAATTTATATTTGGAAACTATATAGCGATACGACCATAAGTGCCACGTATGACGCATAAAAATAATCTTGGCATATGATTTTATGCCCCTTATATGTTATATGGAATTGTTTTATGGTGATGTTGAAAATTTTGACTTGGCTTTTGTGCTTATATATACTTATGTATTATTATCAAATAGTACTAGCATTCAAAAGGAAAAACTCTCATTTGTAAGATATGTATGTATATACTTCGTACAGAAATAGTTAAATAATTTATAAATAAATCATTGCATGAGTGAATAATAATATAACGAAAGAAAATAAATATATATATATATGTATATAAACCAATAATAATAAATAAATATTTAAGTATAAGTAAAGGCTTATGTACAACATGTATTAGATTTTAATTTAGTTTTGAAATGTATAATTAACTACAAGATCAATATTATTTAATTTAAGGAAGTAAGGAATAGAAATAGCACTCCACAATGATGATATCCTTCATTTATATTGTTACGTTTTACACAAAACTGTGTCTACGTATTCACAATCAAACTGTCCAATTAAAGGGTTCGATCACTGATTTGTGACAAAATGCAACTCACAAGTTCAGAAATTCTATTCACTGATTTATTAATTTATACTGCACAATTACTACTTCAACTGTACTACACCTTAACACCACAAGTAGTTTATTACACTTTTCTTTGCTGCCTTTGAGGCTCCCACTTATTACACTTTGATCACTTTTATAAAAATTCTTAAACTAAACTGTATGCTTCGGCTGCCGTTCCGATATTCATATCAGCCAGCATTCTTTCTACAAAGCTCTGTCGCGATTTGGCTGGTGAAATTTGTGAAACAGTTCAAGAATTGGCTCGTTCAGCAAAATCCTTCAACAGTCTGAGATAAGGGCTGAACTGGAACAACAGCTGCGTGACGCTCTTGAAAAATATGGAATCGATACGGACACGCACGAATTTTTTGAAATACGGCTCCGGTTATTCTAGCAGAAGTAATAGCGATGATGCAGAATTTTTCCAAGAACAGAAATAAGAGATGCATCAATCGTTGGAGAAGCAAACAAAACAAAGAGATGCAACAATCGCTGGGAAGTTGAGGACCACATCAAGAAGGCTCTAGTAAAACATAAGAACCATTTCGAGCAGAAACTTCTGGAAGTGAACAGTGAAATATTCACACGTGGCGCAAGAATACGTGTACATCGACACACATACTAAAGAAAAATAACGATCAATTAATTATATTAATTCAATGTTTTTTGATTACATATAGTAAATCGAATTAGGGTTCATTAAAAATGAGGCCAATGGCGAACTAGCGAACTAGCGAAAATTTTGTGTATCAGAAGAAGCAATTTGCTCTCGCAAAAATAATAAGATGAACAAATTTCCAATTTAAAAAAAAACTGCTCTCTCCGAATCTTATCAATATTTTTTCCCTCAACTCCTGTAGATTGTTTAACTCTTAGTTTCAGTCATTTCTCGTTTGCATATTTTCATATAGTGTCTATGGAATCGTATTAAGGCTAGGTGACTTTGGCATGTCTGTTACTAGCCTGCGGTCCGGCACCTAAACATCCATAAAGGGACCTGACGGTCCTCAGGTCAATCAACCGTCAACCAAATTGATCACGTTGCTTTGAAAAAACTGTAATTGGCAATTGCCTTTTCCTCGCCATTAATTACTTGGTTGAGGACACTGCTTATACCGTAAGGGCTTGCAACCGTGTCCTGTATAAATGTGTTGTCGAGGATTGGTGCGGAACAGAGCAGCTTCTTCAATTCGTAAAACGCGACTCCTTTCACACAAACTGCTGGTTTTTGGAAACGTGGTGCGAAACGTCGGTAATAGGTGCACAGTTTAAAGAAGCTCTGTAACTTGTCATGTTTTGTAGGTTTCGGGCAACCATTAACCGTATCTATTTTTTCTTCGCCCGTGTGTATACCTTCTCTGGTAATCCGGCGGCCACTTTCTTCGTGAAAAGCGAAGAGTTCTTTATACTCAGCTTTAGTCTATCAGGAAGATTTCCACCCAGCCCCCCGGCGATTTGGCTGATACGCGTACTTCACTGTAGCCGCCACTTCTTGGCATTGCTTGGCCTTGCTTGATTCTCTGCGTATCTTTTCCCATGCTTAGGATTCTTACTGGTATTTGCTTTTATCGTTGGTTTGCATTGATCAAGTTCTTAACTGGTGTTTAAACTCAGGCTTCAACTAACCACAACTCACCATCATAATCTATCTTTGCCCAAACTACGCCTCGGAGTTCGGCGGTATTCGGATGTCCTTTCCCGCAATTACTTGGTCGGCCCTCGAAGACTTGCTCTTACCAACAATCAATGGTGTTTCAGATTTTTTGTACAAAAAGACTACTAGGAAATGCTCAACTGTCGTAGTGTCTATGGTGATACTCTCGGTTAACTTCCCAAGTATCGGTGCATCCTCCCCTGTAGCTATACGTAGCTGCACCACAACGGCTCTACATCTTCCACTAGATCACTCCTTATGATCGAATGTGATGAAACTGACTTCTTTTAGTCTAACGGCGTCCTGCTGCCGCCGTTATCTTCTGCCGCATCCGGCTGTCGTCTCTTGATATTACGTACAGTCGCGTACCATGTGTCCAACTCTACTGCAGATGAAACAACTGTCATAAAAGTGTCCCGAGTAGGTGCCGGCTCCACATTTAGTCTGCGAGCTGTTAGATGTGGCCCCTATGCCAATCCCGCTACATCATAGGCCAAGGCAGCAGCATCTGGCTCCTGCACGGTCTTTCGTGGTGACGACAGAGTTGTTCGCTTCGTCTCCAAATACATCTACAACCGGATGCGTCTTTGAATTTTCGATCAGCTCCATACTTGCGTTGTGGCGAACCCATTACTGCGTTGTAGTCCATCTGTAGATTCTCTTGAATCGTCTGGAGCACGTCCGTAGCACCGCCCTTTAACGACACAACCAATGCTGCCGCCTTTTCTTTCTCGCTCATATGTACCGTGGCGAAAGATGTCTCAAGCTGCTGATCACTGGTTCCCTCACCTTCAGAGCACAGATATCCTTCTTTATTACATCGACCGACGCTTCTAGACCGTCAATTGAAGTCTCTATGCTTAGAACCTGGCTGAGTTTCAATTTTCACAATCAAGTTATGGAACCTTATTGGACAAATTAATCATGAATACGTAGACACAGTTTTTGTCTAAAACGTAAAGTTTTGTGTCAGGAGTGGGATTGTGACAATGATAAAATGTGTTAATTTGAAATTGGAACAGTTGAAAAAGGAGCTCGAGCAGCGAAGCCTTTCGACAGTCGGAGATAAGGCTGAATAACAACAATGTCAACGTGACGTTCTGGAAAAGGATGGAACCGATACGGACATATACGAATTTGTTATAGAAGTTCCGGAAAAATCTTGAAATACGGCTCCGGTTGATCTGGCACAGCTAATAGCAATGATGCAAAATTTGTTGCAAGAACTAGAGCAAAAGATGCATCAGTCGCTGGGTCCACAGAACAACAGATGCAACAATCGCGATTGTGCGATTCGTTCGAAGATGAAATCCAAAAAAATACGCGAAAAAAATGCAAAAATCGGTTTGTAGCGTACGAGAATCGTTGGGGAAAAAATTAAATCGTGCGCGATTCGTTGCAAGAACAAGAACAAAAGTGTGCAACAATCATAAACTGGTTCCCACAACGGATTGCCCCACAATCTTTATATCCCAACTCGGGAGGAACGCGAACAACCTCACTGTCGATGGCCATGTGAGTGACCGTAGTAATCGGAAGAACCCTTAATAAAGCCAACGAGGAACAGTGGTCACCGAAACAGATCCGCAGGGAGCAAATTAATTGTCGTGGAATTAGACCGTCATCACAGGACATGGCCTGAGAAAGTCCTTTCGCCAAGTTATATTGAGCTCAGTGGTGAAACTAAATCTGCAGAATTGCTGCTTGCATAGCGTTTGGGAAAGTGAGGACGGTCAAACAACACGAAAATAGATTGTGGTACCGAGGAGGAGAATTCAATACATTTTGGAGAAATATCACACCGGATCAAGTGCAGGACATCTTGGCATAACAAGGACGGTTGAGAAAAGTAAGCAGAGGTTCTACTGGGTTGGATGCCAGCAATCAGTAACGGAATGGATCCAGGCGTGTGATAATTGCACAAAGCCGGATTGGCCCCAGTCATGAAACCGTCACGAATGTAGCAAGACCCCTCTCGACTAACGAACATCATAATAAGTACGTCCTGGTGGTAATCTACTATTTCAGCAAGTGGCCGGAGGTATATGCCATACCGAATCAGGAAGCAAAGACTTGTGCGGATGAATTCTTTCGCAATTGGATCTTTCGTTTCGGTGACAGATTTTCTGACTGCACTCAGACCAAGAATGACATTTTGAAGGAAGTGTGTCAGACCTTTGGCGTTGACATAAGACAAGGACAACACTGTTGCATTAACAGTTGGACGGTGTGGTAGAAAGGTTCAACCGGACTCTTAAGGAGTATCTGAGGAAAGTTTCGACAGAGGGTCAATTGGTTTTGCTTCACAATCCACAACGGAAAATGGTGCTGTCACCCAAGCCACAGACATATTGGGAGTGGCCGTACAAGGTAATAAACGCCAACAGCAGAACAAAAATGAAAGTCGTCGATCTAGAACGACTGGCACCATACAAGGGGAACACTTCAAATCTTGTTCGGGACGTGTAACTTGGACACAAACCACCTTGAGTGCTATCTGTAGGAAATAAGTTATATCTAAAATCAGTCACTATCATAACGCTACATACAAAACACCACTACCACCAAGGCCGTTGGAGTAAATGGGTTCCTGTTCCTAGTGCCGGAGTGGGAATCTGTTGGAGGTTGTTGTGTTGCATGCGAAGGAGACAGCGCCGCGCCTACCCCATCGTATAGTTACGTCAACCCTGAATGTGCATACATAAGTGCCCATAGGAAAATTCCACAGACAGCGACAGTTTTCTAGAAAGAATGCTGGCTGATATAAATTTCGGAACGGCGGCTGAAGCAGTACAGTTTTATTTAGTTTTAAAAAGTGACCAAAGTGTTATAAGTGTGAGCCTGAAAGGCAGTGATTTTAAGTCTAGTAAAATTTAAGTAGTAAATTCCTCTGCCAGTTAATAAATCAGTGCACAGAAATAGTGAAGTACACCTAATTCTGTTTTTACATGGTTTGAAAATAAAATATTTTTACTTTTTTCACACGATTTAAAATTGTTTGTGTTTACATTTTTTTTTTTTTTCAAATTTCATTTTTGTAAAGTACACATGTTGTCATCACAAATTTGAGTGAGTTCACTTTTTGCGCGTACAAGCAAATTTACTGGTCAACGCAAATGTAAATAGCACAAATTTAGGGGAAATCCCTTTTTGTGCATACAAATAAATTTACTGGCCAGAGCAATTGAAATGTGTTAATATTTTGTGAATTATCAATGCCACCAGACGTGTTTGATAAAGCAATTTCTTATTGTCAAATTTGTTTTCCAACGTTAGATTAAATATATTTCATTTTTTAACTTTGCACTTGTTCTTAAAAAAATTCTTGTTTTTCAATAATTTTGATAGGTTTTAGAGATTAGGAACCAATCACCTATTTTTGCATACTCTTCGATCAATGCATTAACTTTCTGATGTTTAGGTAAATGACTTAATTTCAGAGCTTTTAAGCCTTCCAAAACTCTTGTCAAAGTACTGTCCGAAGCAAAAAAAACTGCCACCGAAACCTAGATGTGTGGCGGACGTGAAAGCTTCACTTAGAGCGCGGTGTCTTGGAACACTTATTTTCTGAAGGAACAGGACAAACTAGTTCCACTGTATGCAGGCATGTTTCGGGACTTGTCAAACTTACTTGTCAAAGTACGGTCCGAAGCTCCGTGTATGGGCGGTGAAGATTAATGGTTTTGTTGTGACTAGTGGCTATGTTTTAACTAGCCTAGCTCCTAGGTTAGGTGCAGATCTCTATAAAGAGTGGAAGAAAAGGCATTCCTATTTATCGAACGCCAACTTTCATCACTTTGCTGAGTTTCTTACGGTGAAAGTATTAAAATTTAATCTCGTGTTCTCCTACATCACCCCGTTTCCGTGCCTAGCACGATATGAGTTGCAAATGCGACATGCATTAGCTCAATGCGAAGAGTTTTTAGCTTTAACACCAATGCAGAGACAGACATTTGCTAAGGAAGTCAATCTGTTTCACATGTTTGGATCAGTCTCGACATCGGTGGAGTATGTTCAAAAAACGCTCAAGTAGCACCGAAGGTTGCAACAGGCCTCATCTTCCGTTATTACATACGTCAAGTACCCGCCGCCCGGAGTTGAATTCAGCAGCAGTGCCGTTCGTCCCAGAACCACATATTCACTCTTCTCACTTTAAGGCTGGTTGCTCGATTATGTTCAAAATAGTCCCGAGCCGGATTTTTGGCAGTGGCGACTTATTGTGGATACATATGCGGTCGTTGTCTATGATGGAAGAGGAATTGTTTCATGTCGTGTCGAGGATTGCAAAAGAACTACTGTTACGATTGCTGGCGTGAATTCTCGTAAGAAGTATGTTTTCCGGAAAGTACATACAATTAAGGAATCGTATCTCGCCAGTCAGTCTATTGACGTCGCGCATTTAAAGAACTTACATCCTCATCTCAGAGGTTTCCCACTCGATGATCTGGTGGATGCTCGACCATCTCGTTTGGGTTGGATGAAGCCTAATTCCTTTTGGACCATGGAATTTTTTTTTACTGGATCGTGTATGGTAAATTAGTTCCGTCGATAAACGAGACCTTGGCATAATGAAACGTTCTTCAAAGTTGGAGGGGAGGCAATATGAAATCGGCCTTCTATGGTCTTCAGACGACATCAGACTTCGAGACAGTTATGGTATGGCTTACAAACTTTTCTCTTTGGAGAAATCTTTGAAAAAGAAATCTCAATTGTGGCAAAACAATTACTTTCGTGACTTAGTTAGTTAAAAGGAGTTGCACCAGAACTGGCCGATGGTCTGGTACGCACCAACCTTTATCGTCCTGCACCCAAAAAAACTGCCACCAAAACCTAGATGTGTGGCGGACGTGAAAGCTTCACTTAGAGCGCGGTGTCTTTGAATACTTATTTTCTGATGGGACAGGACAAACTAGTTCCACTGTATGCAGGCATGTTTCAGGAGCGTCAAGTGGCGGTAAATGGTGACGTCAGAGAGTTATTGCATAGAATTCTATTCAGGGCTGAAGACCAGAAATGTCAGCGCATTCTATGGGGATACAACTAGACAACCAGCACTTTACATCATGCGAGTCATGATGATTGGTCCATGATGCTCTCCAGCCTGCGCACAGAAGGTGAAAAATCATCACGCCAACCTATATAAAGATGAAAGCCTCGAAGCTGACGATGGGTTAACAAAGCGCACTTACGTAGACAAATCACATTTCAGTCGCTTTCACAAAAGATGCCATTCACATATGTTACTCGATGAATTTCGATCTCGTCGGAATCCAATCGAATAGTCAGGACTTTTTGCATCAAACAACGGATTCTAATGTAAACACTAGTCTAGTATGTCTTAGTCCTAATGAACACCACCGTTTGGATTTCAAAAATCTTAGGAATTTACTGGCACCCTTCTTCCGCTCATTTCTCATATAAGATATCCGATGTTAAATCTTAACCGACATGTTGGCCGAGGATGCAGTCATTACTAAAGCAAATCATGAAAATATTCGACCCGCTAGGACTGGTCTCACTATTCATAATTCGTGGACGGATTGTACTACAAGAGGTTTGGAGAGAAGCGCTTTATTGGGGCGAGCCGGTGTCACCTCACTTGCGTAGTTCGCGGCTGGACTTTATCGAAGTGCGGAAGCAGATAGCGGATACTAGGATTTCTCGTCGCTAATCATTGCAAAATCCAAAAGACTCAAAGTAAGTTTGATCGTTTTCGTAGACGCTTCTGAGAAAGTTTTTGCAGTAGCTTACCTAGTCGAAGTTGTACAGGTAATAGCGAAGGCGAGTTTCGCGCCTTTCAAACAGTTGTCAATTCCCCGCTAAAAGTTGCAAGCTGCTGTGTTGGGCGTTTCAGAGCTTGTCCGCAAGATTTCAAGCGAGATGGTCACCTTCCATCCAATTTATTGCCCTTGTACTGAGAAACAAACACATCCTCTAGGGAATACCCAAGAATGGCTGTTTCGTAAGATTCAGCCGAAATAGCTTCTTTGAGATTTTGCGGTAAGGTCAGTTCATCGAGTTCAATTCCCTGTCTGTCACCTATCCTGTCTACTCATCCAGAAATCCAGCGATACTTCCTAGGAAACACCCTTTAGCCTAAGGCTTCGCTTTGGCTTGGCTTCACAGCTAATTGTAATTTTAACAACTATATGTTAGCTTTTTGAATACATAAATAATATATAATAAATAAGTTTTGTTTTATATGAAGGAGATAATGTTAGATTAAGCAAAAAACCCCGGAAGTACATATGTTTGGAGGCCGAAATACAGGAATATAGCATTTTAAAATCTGCTAATTTCAACTTTTATTGTTAATATTAGATTTGTTACAGATTCGTGTTTTGCGATTAACGGAGGATTTTATTTTCATTTTCGTGGTGGGCTATTAGAAGCTTCCCCCTAGTCCGAATTCAAATTTATTTTGTCGTTAAAATAAAGTCAGCTGCACCAATCTGTCAAAAAATTTTCAACATGTTCGATGATGGCATGCGATGGTCCTACGTGTTAAGATGCTCCTACCGCGCTCATTTTGTACTTACGTAGGTCGCCGCAGTATTCTGTGCAGAGATAATGGAAGGAGGAGATATGCCACTTCTACGTTTCTTGTCCCAGCTGACGTTGAATGTGTTTATGTGAACGTGTATTAGTTCATGCGAACAGTTGATGGAGTGAATTATCCGACTTTGCCACTAATTTTATCGCCAGATATTCACTACCAAAAGAGGCCGAAAACTAAGAGAAAAGTGTATGTTTGCAATATGCATTCAATTATGTTCTTATTATGAGGCTGGAATATTCCATTAAAAAAGACGTTAAATTTGAAAACTAATAAGTTCACTATAAACAAAATAGTTAAGGCGAAAAATTTAAAGCGTTCGAAAATTATCGGACTCCACTGTCATGTTATATTCGGGTGACATGATCATACGACAATTTACATCTTTTTGCGGAGTCTATTTAATTAACGTACCAGGCCTGATGGAGTGATCTGCACGAAAAGCTCATCATCTTGCTTATGAACATACATACATTACACACTTACGCACTCACACAATTATTCATGTTTGTTACTAATTCCGCTAAGAACATAGATGTAATCCCATCTGTCATGAACGCAGTCAGTTGGAGTTCGTCGAATAATAAAAAAGTGTTTTACTCAAACAGAACAGCAAAGTATTTTCTTCAACCCACTCCCTCCCCCTACAATTTCAGAAGTGGTATAGTACCCCGTTAACGAACGCGAGTCTGAATTAGAAAAACAAAAAGCGAGTATTCTTAGTAATTAAGAACCTAAGAAACGTGTAATTATTAAATTTGTTTGTGCAAATAAAATTAATGAAAAATAAGTGCTGAAAAGATTGAAATAATGTTGAAAGTGTGGCAGGAATTTTTCAACTCGGCAAATGTTACTGTTTTAAAGAACGTGTTAAGACATCTTAAACTTCCATCTACCGGGACAAAAGCAGAGCTGAAAGTGCGCATTGAGGAGGCAGTGGCAGATTTGTCGAGGGAAGAACTTCAGAAAATCGTAAGTGACAATTCTCGAACAGACGAATCATCTCCAGATATGGACCAGTTATCCGACGAGGGGAGTGAATTGGAAAGTAGAGAAGAGCAGGCGCTTAACGAAGAACTGTTGACCCTGAGAAGAATCTGCTAAAAGAAGGAGGAAATAACAAAACTTAAAAAACAATTACAAGAACTTCAACTAATGGAAGAAAATCTGAGTACAGTACGTCCACAAGCTACAACTTCAGAGACATCGAAGATTCTGTTCCAGCCTTCAGCGGTGACGACAACCTTTCCATTCAACGCTGGTTGAAAGAGTGTTCGGCAATGTTGGCGATGGACAATAAGACAAAACTCATTTTTGGAAAGAGGCTTCTCACAGGTACAGCAAAATTATTTTTAAGAACGATTAATTGTACAAATTGGGATGAACTAAAGTTTGCTTTATTAAATGAGTTCCGCAAAGTAGTTACAAGAAATGACATATATGAGAGCCTCCGGTATAGAAAGAAGCTAAGGGGTTAGACCATGCAACAGTATGTGCTATCCATGCAGGAGATAGCTTCGCACGCCATGGTGGAAGAGGAAGACCTTATCCAATTTATTATTAAGGGCATTTCCGATAGCGAAATTAATAAAACTATTCTTTATAGTGCGAATAATATACATACATGGGTGGCGCTACAGCCCGTAGTGGGCCAGGGCATAGCTTCTCAGCAACCACTAATGTTGTGCGTGCTATTGTTCTCTCACGAGTGGAAGGGACCTACAGTTTTATGCCGACTCCGAACGGCCAAGTTTGAGAAGCTTTTTCTAGACAGGAAATACTCTTTGGGCATTGTCAGTGACTCGAAAGAGGTGGGGCCGTAAAAATTATTTTCGTCGCTCAGAGCTGGAATCGAACCTAGGACGTCGAGATTGAGGTCGACGCACCTACCCACAACGCCACGGCCATCAGTGCGAATAATATGCGTGACCTAAAATCAGCATTGAGGAAATATGCAAAGCTTAAAGATAATTGTCGTGATAGCTTCCAACACAGACACCAGAGAACCAGTACACCGGCACAACTTTTCACTCGTGCAAAGCCACCGATTACGCAACCTAAAAGAAGAGAAGAGAACACAATACCATCAAGTAATCAGGAGCCGAAAGGACGTATCGATTCTGCCAGAAAACCCATCACCTGTTTTAAATGCGGAGAAGAGGGACATATATCGACCAGATGCAATAACAAAAAACCTGTAATGATTCTTCAGCCGTCGTCCAGCTGTGATGATCGTCAAGTTGTATGTAAAGCCAAAAGTTCACCGTTAAACGACTTTGAAATGCACATAAGCTACCAATTTATCAGTGACAACATGATCAGTTCTACAACGTTGTTGACCCTAATAGATTCCGGAAGCCCGATCAGTTTCGTACAAGAACAATTTATACCATCGGCATTAATAATACCAGAAGTGCCGAAAAATAATTATTGCGATGTGACTGGAAGTCCTCTGGATATTTTAGGAAGTATAACCACCAAAGTTACGTATCAAAATATGATTATTACATTAAATATTTCCTAGGTAGAGATTTCATTGGGAAGACAGGTTTGGTGTTGCAAAAACCCGCTCAGGAAAACACAGTCATTGAAGAAACCAAATTTCACACAGACGGCATTCATCATCCTTTTCGTCCCATCTCCACCTGCACCGATGCCAATACCGACGATTTCATTCATCAAATATTAAGCATCGACACGAGTGATACAAACTGCGAGTTACCTAATATCAATATTAGTGAAAAATTATGAATAGATGTTAAAAAACAAGTTTTAGACATAGTAAGCCCAGCCTATTCTCTTTCGAAACACAACGTTTTTAGTCCGCGTAGCTATTTTAAAATGAGAATAATCCTAACAAAGAAACCCCATTTAGTTGTCCGCCTAGAAGAATACCTTTCGCACACAATGATGAGTAGTAGTAAGTAAGGGAGTCATTCGCGAATCGCAATCGGAATACGCATCTCCGATTGTTTTAATTCAAAAAAGAAATAAAGAGTTGAGACTCTGTGTAGATTATAGAGAACTCAATAAGTTTACGTTGCGCGACAATTACCCACTACCTCTAATAGAGGATCACCTCGATCGTCTTAAGGACAAACGATTCTTTACCACTCTCGATTTAAAAAATGGCCATTACGTTGCGGTTGCGGAAGATTCCATTAAATATACTTCCTTTATAACACCTTTGGGGCAGTTCGAGTACCTCAGAATGCCCTTCGGTTTAAGAAATGCTCCATCAGTGTTTGATGGATACATGAAGCATGTTTTCGGTAAGCTAATTCAAGAAGGCAAAATACTTACGTATCTAGAGGATAAACTTATTGCTTCTCAGAGCATTGAAGAAAATCTTTCAATTTTAAAGGAAGTAATAGATGTCATTGTAGAAAATTTTTTGCTTTTATGCTTTGATAAGTGTTCATTTCTACAATGTGAAGTTACCTATTTGGGTTATTTAATAAACGAAGAAGGTATTAAACCAAATCCAAGTAATTTAAATGCGATCATAACTTTTCCAATACCATCCAGTGTTAAAGATGTTCAGAGTTTTGTTGGATTATGTTCGTATTTTCGAAAATTTATCAAGCTTTGCTTACGTAGCGAAACCATTATATAACTTACTCAGGCGGGATTCGCCGTTTGTATTTGGTTTACGAGAAGTAAGAGTATTTGAGCTTTTAAAGGAGAAGCTTTTAGAATCCCCTTTTCTGTCAATCTATAGTCCACATAACATTACAGAGCTACATTGTGAGGCGAGCAGTGCAGGCTTCGGTGCAGTCTTATTGCAAAAACAAATAGATGGTAAATTTCATAATATTTTCTACTTCTCAAAACGCGCTTCTGAAACTGAGACCAGATACCACAGTTATGAACTTGAAACCCTTTCTATTATCTATGCGTTGAGAAGAAGAAAATATACTTAATTGGCATAAAATTCAAAATTGTAACCGATTGTCAAGCACTTACTTTCACTTTGCAGAAAAAGTCTATAAATCCCCGTATTTCTCGTTAGGTGTTGGAACTACAGAGTTTTGACTACTCTATTGAACACCGAAAAGGTAACCGAATGAATCATGTCGATGCTCTTAGCCGTTCTCTTAACGTCCTTCATGTTGTGGACGAATCATTCGAATTTATTCTTGCAGCTGCACAAAAACAAGACCCAAAAATAGTTGCGATTTCAGTTGAACTAGAAAGAAATGAAAGCCCTTTTTTCGAAATGATCGATGGTTTAATATATTGCAAAGATAAAGAAAATGTACTGTTTTATGTACCCTCGCATATGGAGGAAGAAGTGATTAGGACAAATCATAAAGCAATGTGCCATTTAGGCGTCGAAAAGTGTTATGCGCACATATTACGCAGCTACTGGTTTCCAAACATGAAACAAAAGATAAAGCAGTATATCGCAAAGTGTCTGAAATGTATTTGCTTTTCTCCTAACTCTGGAAAACAGCAGGGTACACTTCACTCTATTCCCAAAGGAAATATTCCATTTGACACGTTGCATGTGGACCATCTGGACCCCATGGCGAATACTTGTTCAAGAAAAAAATACTTGCTGTTAGTAATCGACGCTTTCACAAAATTCGTGAAACTTTATCCCGTTAAACGACGCAAACGAAGGATGCAATATCCTGTTTGATCTCCTATTTTGAGAATTACTCTCGACCCAATAGTATCATTTCGGATCGAGGGACGTGTTTCACATCTAAGGAATTCTCTGACTTCTTAATAGAAAACAGTGTAAAGCATACTTTGACAGCCACTCAATCACCTCAAGCCAATGGGCAATTGGAGCGCATAAATCGCATAATACTTCCTATGCTTTCTAAAGAATCTGGTCAAAATATGAACGACTGGGATAAACACTTAGCCAAGGCGGAGCATGCGCTTAATAACACAGTGAAGTACAGGTTTTTCACCTAGTATTCTCTTGTTTGGTAGAAGCCAGAAAGGGGTTGTTTACGATAGTTTAAGTGAGTTTCTAACGGATAAATTTGGCGAAGAAAGAGTGGATTTTATTGAAGCTAGACTAAAGGCTTTAGAAAATATAGAAAAAAATCAGGCATATAACAAAGCGCACTATGACAATAGACATAAGCGTCCTCATATATACAGACAAGGTGAGTATGTTATGATAAAAAAAATTTGCAACCACACCTGGAGTCAACAAGAAACTGCTTGCCAAATATAAGGGTCCATACGAGATAAAAAAGGTGTTGCCGAATGATCGCTATCTCATTACAGACGTTGATGGCTTACAGTTGACACGGTTGCCTTATAAGGGTGTGTGTTCTCCATCTAATATGAGACCGTTTATGGTGCAACAAATTAAGAGTGGAGATGATGTGGAAAGGGATGATGAAAGTCGTCCAGATCAACTTAATCTTGACAACGACGATCCTTGAAAATATGTACGCATGTATATCCAGCGCAAGCCACTACCAAACACGTCTTCCCACATCTTTTTATTTTTGAAATTTTAAATTTTCGATAGAATTGATTTTTGAATTGTTTCTGTTATAACTGAATTGTTTTTTCTTGAATTATAGCTTATTTCTTAATATATCTTCAATTTGAATGGAATATATAAATATTGGTTTCTGTACTTTAATGCTAATAGTTTTCTAAGTTTTTGTATCCAGATTGAGAGTGAGCGAATATGTAATCGGGACGATTACTCGATCAGGCTGGCCGAACTGTAGGCGAAAAATTAAAAGCGTTCGATAATTATCGGACTCCACTGTCATGTTATATTCGGGTGAGATGATCATACGACAATTTACATCTTTTTGCGGTGTCTATTTAATTAACTTACCAGGCCTGATCGAATGATCTGCACGAAAAGCTCATCATCTTGCTTATGAACATGCATACATTACACACTTACGCACTCATACAATTATTCATGTTTGTTACCAATTCCACTAAGAACATAGATGTAAGCCCATCTGTCATGAACGCAGTCAGTTGGAGTTCGTCGAACAATAAAGAAGTGTTTTACTCAAACAGAACAACAAAGTATTTTCTTCAACCCACTCCCTTCCCCTACAATAGGTCTGTTTTCGTAGTTTCTGCACGAAATTCTGAAGACTTTCATTTTTTAATGAAAAATTTTAAGCTTTCAATATGACAGAAAATGTGTAACTTATGCTATTTTTAAGAGCTTGTTGGTTTCTGTATGATGTAAGAGACGATGTTTGTCAAAAATTACAGCAAAACACGTATATTAAAAAACAGGGTTATTTGGCATTTCATTCGCTTTTTATTCTTCCAAACTACTTGTTCAAATAAACTTAAACCAATTCAAAACTTTTGATTAGCCTGCAATATTATATTCGAGATTGACACATCAATTGGTTCAAAATAACCAAAACTACCCATAGAAATTTCTTGGGTTAGAATGGACATGGTAGGGACATTTTTTACACTCCCGTGACAGCGCTCTTTTGACATAAATTATTCAACTTTCGTACATACATAACTTTTAGTCTTACCTTAATTCACAATACATACTACTACTACTACTTCATACATTAACATTATGATAATAGTTCCATCAGGATACGAAAATATATTGTAGTATTTTTGTAAATGTTTTCACATTTTTCCTGACCCTAATGTTCGTCAATATATTTATAAGAATTATTTTGTCAGAATGATTGTATAATTAATAAACAGCAACAATAATTCTTTTTAAAAAGTATGAGCTTGGCGAGGAGTGTCCTGGAATACTTTCCAATCGGGGCCATTTCTGACATTATTTTGGGCAATCTCGCAAATTTTTGATACTATTGAGGGCAGATATTAAAAGCAAGATGGCGGTGCTCTGTATACAAAGTAGTATGAGTGACTTGAGAGCGGAAAAGCTTAGAATCTGAGGACAGAAATAAGAGAGCAAAGAGATATCCATCTTTTACCTCTCTTGCCCCTTGATTCCATCTGACAGCGTTTTTTATAAACTTTCCCCGCCGTGTCTGTGAATACGAGTTAGCTCTTGAGAACAGCTGATCCTCTTCCCCAACCATAGTATTGGGGTGGATTGAAGGTGCTATTTGAAAATTCGCTCGTTTACCCGACATTTTTCAAATGTTCAGTGTTAAGTATTCAACACAATGAGGAGGATTAAGCAAACGAACAAAGCGTATGTTCACGCTGTAAATTAATTGAACTCCTGTTTATAGGAGTTTTTGTCTGCAGCTTTAGTGTGATATTAATGAAGAAACAGATAAATGTATTGTTTTTGTTTTCTCAAATATGAATAATATCTATAAAACACATTGCCCGACACTTATGTACAGGTATATATATAACTTTGAAACGTTTGCATTAATCAAAAAATAAGCAGTTTCTTTGCTGCTTTTCCTTATTACAGATATATGATGGAAGTTACTATAAAATTTTGGCAACTATTTTTCTGAATTAGTTTTAGTTTCTATATCTGGAAATTTCTCTTAACAATTAAGAAATTTTAATTTTTAATTCTTTACCTTGTTTCGAATTTATGAATGAATGCTCAAAATGACTTCATTTCTCACGTATGACATAGAAATAAGTTATATATTACATGAATGGATTAAATTGATGCAAACTATTCCTGTAAATAATACGTGGCATTATTTTTTTATTCACCCAATCCTACCACTAATGTCATGAACCCACTGAACACTCTTTGAACAATAGTACATGGTTGCGGCCAACTTCACGCGATTTTCTCATACAAATTGATGAATCGGCCGCCATTACTGGGGTGAATTGACGAATCGGCCGCCATTACAGGGGTGAATTGACGAATTTGTAAAAGTATAAGTGAAATATAAGGGATCTCCACTACTCTTACATTCCTCTCTTTTGTGGACTAGGGGCAAAAATGGCCGAAGATGGATATCTCTTTGCTCTCTTATTTCTGGTATATTAGTGCCTTCAGAGCGGAAACGCTTAAAATCTGAAGTTGACTAGGGGTTTTCCAATGAAAAGTGATGCTGATGATGCATCATCAGCACGGAAATTCATTAATTTAACCGCGACTGTCATTCGTGAACAACATCTGTGTCCTCCTGGGGCTTCCCATGTGCACATTCCAGGCTAACATCTAAAAGAGGTATTCAACTCTCCAGGCCACTATGACCTACCGCAAAGCACATTCTTTATTTGGAGGCAATATATCACGCAACTGTCACATTTGGGTTACTTTAATCAGCTGTTGAGCACTCCAAATCAATTGTTGCCCCTGATAATGTCAAATAAATTAACAAGATGGTTGACTTGCCCACAAACTGGAAACATTCCATAAGTTCGTCAAGTTTAGCAAAGTCAATAGCATTATAACATAAGAGTTGAATCTTAAAATGGAAAATATGTAAAACAAATTGCGAATAATGGAAATGCGGGAATATAATTCAAGAACTAAAATGCTTCAAATAATAATTTCTGTTGGAACATACATGTGGGAATTTTAAGAATTTATATATCATCATAGTCATAACATTGGTATGAACTGTGAAGAATTATTTACAAATTTTTTTAAAGAACAAATCACAATCACAACACGCCTTTTGTTTCAACCATTATCGAATATTTCGACAACAAAATATTTGAATGCAAATATAACGCTCAAATAAAGACGTTTTTTTCAAATAAATGTATTCACAGACGTTACAAAAGCAGTTCAAAAGGGGTTCGTGACAAAAGACGAGGAAGTTAAATATATCTATATGTTGATTTATGGCATTAGATATGTATCTTAAATTACGGATTTGTGTAATTCAATTTCCAAGCATACATTCAACTATTTATGGATGGATGTATGTATGGCAAAAGATAATCTCGAGAATTTCAACAAAAAAGAAATACATTCCTTTTGTTATCCGATAGGAATGCGGATGGCGGAAAGAGTGTATAAAGGAGCATCGGATTATGTAAAGTATTTGAATTTGTAGCATGTCAGATACTATGTACCCGCGTAATCGGGTATCAAAAGTTGCGTTTTAACGGATAGATTCTGAATATGCACTTACTTCCTCCTTTGGGCCCGACTTTTAGCTTAACTTATTTATTTGAACTGTTTTTCTTTTATACAAGACTTGCTATAAAATACTTAACCAAGTTTGGTAAAATACCAATCACTTGGCACTCCTAAGGTATCGGGTAAGTTTCGTGGTTGAAATATATTTGTTTTTAGGTGCGCCTACATTATTACTGATACTATTGGATTAATGAATTTGAATAAAAATGAAAGTCGGATTTGCAGCTGCAAGGCGCAAAATTTCGATCAAGTGCTATTTTTTAGTTATTGGCACAAACATTTTAGAGATTGGATTACCTCAAAATCAGTTATTGGCATTGCAAAAATATCGTCATAAGTAATCAGTATTTCATAGCTTTTCATGCTAGAAAATCCAGACCTCATCAAACATCTGTGGTACGCTTCCGATCAGTATAAAAGTATACAAGGTAATATGTTCATTTGCGTCAAAGCTGCGTGACATCACTTGGCTACCATTTTCTGTGAGAGAGGACTTTTTCTCATACATAACAAATATATAAATTGTGAAGATATATAAAATTATATTCCGCATAAAAAAGTAAAATTGATTTTATGCTTTTCTTTGCCTTCTTTAAAAAAATTTTTAAAATGTTTTTAAAATTCCAATTTCTGATGTATATATTACAAACGCAAATTCTTATTATTCTCTGGCTTGAAGTGGAATTTGAACATGATCCAATATAGGATTTAATTAACTGATAAAAATGAAATTTTTATTAATGATTTAGAAGCGCAGTGTCAAGATGAGTTCGTAATATACAAATATTCAAAGGCAGTCCTTAAACTCCAGCACAAAAAAAAATCGCAGTGAAGTGTCAGTTTGCTCCTGCAGTTCTCCGCAAAAGAAAAAACTCCATATTAATGAGTTGTCAGATTTTGCGAAGTTCACAGTTCTTAGCCATGATACACAACTTTTACTGCAAAAACAACATTTTACCTTGTACTCTGTGTATCAGAATTAAGTGAGCAAAGAGACATCCATCTTTCGCTTTTCTTGTCCCTTGATTCCATCTGACAGCGTTTTTTATAAGCTTTCCCCGAATCCGAATCCGGTGCGTGCGTTGCAATTGACATCCACAAAAATCGAATTTGCCGGACTGCAAAGAGGTGAGCAATGTGCGTTGCGTCCGAAATATGTAGATATACCAGCTATACCGGTATGAAGTGAACGTCAAGATACGTGGAAGACCACCAAAAAAGTTTGAAGATGCCGAATGGCAAACGATATTGGTTGGAGATGACACTTTGAGTCAAAAGCAATGGCAGCAATGTTAAATGTTGCACAACAAACAATTTCTGACCGCTTAAAAGCTACGGGAAGGATCCAAAAGTGAGGAAAATGGGTGGTACATGAATTGAATGAAAGACAGATGGAAAACCGAAAAAACACCTGTGAAATTTTGCTTCAAAGACACGTCAGAAAATCGGTTTTGCATGGGATTGTTACTGGCGATGAAAAATTGATTTATTTTAAGAATCCTAAACGGAAAAAATCATGGGTTAATCCGGGACAACCATCAGCATCGACTGCAAAACCAGATCGATTCGGCAAGAAGACAATGGTGTGTGTTTGGTGGGACCAGAAAGGCGTGGTGTACCACCAGCTCCTAAAACCTGGTTAAACCGTTAATACTGATCGCTACCGACAACAAATGATCAATTTGAACCATGCATTGATCGAGAAACGACCAGAATTGGCCAGAATACAAGACAAGGTAATTTTGCTTCATGACAATGCACCTGCACACAAAGCAAAACCGGTTCAGGACACAATCAAAACACTTGGCTGGGAGCAGCTAACCCACCCGCTGTATTCACCAGACTTGGCTCCTTCCGACTACCATTTGTTTTCATCGATGGGACACGCATTGGCTGAGGAGCATTTCGATTCCTACGAAGGAGTCGAAAATTGGGTGTCTGATTGATTGGCGAACAAGTTTATTGGAACCGGTACCGGTACACCTGGTACATAGAATCCCACAAGGCCATGAGAGTAAAGTGATACACATACATGCTTAAATGATACATACATGTGAGAATAAACTCTCAAACGGAAGAAGAGTTAAAAGTTCGCAAACTTCATCCATTCTGATGCATTCCACATATAGCCCACACTCGTTGTCTCCCTCCTTCTTCAGGCCCATTCATATGAGGTCGAAACGAACTGCGAACTTCGCAAACTCTGACAACTCATTCATATAAATGTCCATTCATATAATGGATTTTGGAGGTTGTGGATTGCGGTTGCGCGTTTGTGTATCACGAATTCAGTTTGACTGTTCGAATTCGTTTGACAGAACTTTTATTGGGATTTTTGTCTATGAAAAAACTCGATAATTCAGTTGCAATCTTTTTGCATACCAAGAAGTTTAACTTTTTCTTTATATTTGCTGGAAGAGGGTTGTGTCTAAAAGGTCGCGTTCGCAGTTCGCCGCTCATATGAATGGGCCTTTATATAGATCTTATGAGTTGTCAATTTTTTGACAAGACGCAACGCACGCACCGGATTCTTTGCTTTTGGGAGTTTATTTGAAAAGTCACATTTTTCAAATTTTCTGTGTTAAGTATTCAACACAGTGAGGAGGGTTAAGCAAACAAACAAAGCGTATGTTCACGCTGTAAATTAATTAAGCTCCTGTTTATAGGAGTTTCTGTCTGCAGCATTAGGGTGATAGTAATGAAGAAACAGATAAATGTATGTTTTTTTGCTCAGATGTGGGTTATATATATAAAATGCCCGAGACTTTTTTACAGGTATATATATAACTGTGAAATATTGGCATTAATCAATAAAATAAGCAGTTTATTTGCTGCTATTCCTATTGTACAGATATATGATGGAAGTTACTTCCAAATTTTGGCAACTATTTTTCTCAATAGCTTTAGTTCCAATATCTGGGAATTTCTCTTAACAAATAAGAAATTTTAATTAACTTTTTTCGAATTTATGAATGAATGCTATGAAAGTAACTTCATTTCTCATGCATGATCTTTAGTAGTGAAAAATGCTTTTTTGCAACATTTCGTCTTCGTTGCTATCTGTACCAATGCGTTGACGACTCAGTTTCAAGTTTCTAGAAGATTCGAATTTCCGAAAGTTCAATATTTTGGATTACTTGGAGAAAATATGCAATAATGCTGACGTAATGTAAGTATACTGATGACCCTTATGAACCGAATGTTGGTTGAGAAATACATTCAAGTTAAGGCAAAATTAACAAATTAACATTGTTTTGTAACATTAATCGTGCACCTACAATCTTTTCCCGCTTGTATGGTACATATTCCAGTTATGTTTGTCATGAAAGGCCATTTACATAATGATTTCAATGGCAGCTACACAGTTGAAGTAAGAGGCGAAACAAATAAAACAAAGACTGTGTGTCCTTTAATTAAAAATAAAAAACAAAATGGCATAAGTCGAAAGGCACAGACAAATTTACGATTAGAGTAGCTTACAGTATCCGTATAGGGTCAATAGGTTAGGTGTAAAAACATTGGTCAAGTTAGTTAAGCTAGTTTTAAGCATTTTTGTCTAGCATGTAAGTACATAGATGAATTAAAAATAAAACAAAAATGAGAATAAAAAACCGTTGAAGTATCTGTATCTGTAAACAGATTTTCAGGAATTAGAGCTGTTATTTAAAAACATACGAGTTTAATCACTGCACCACCTTGCATTGTTTTGGGAAGTTTCAAAATGGTTTATGTTGTTATGATTTGAAACAAAATGTTTTATATTTATTAACATACGCTCTCATTCCCGCTCTAAATCCAAATTGACGTGAGTCCAGAAACGGATATGTTAGATTGAGAAATGGATGAAATGGAATAAACAGAATTACTGAAGATCGTTTGCAATGAGAGATGAAGAAAAAAGCCAAAATTAATTAAGTTAGTCAATGATGATACAAATGGGCACAGGGATGACAAACATTATATTACTTGCATAACCTAATTATATTTTCTATGAAAAGTTTACATTCGGCTTCGGCCAAATTAGACCGATATAGCCGAAGTCAAATGTGATATTTTTAGCAGAAGGTGGCCTAAGCCGAACCCGAATTTTCGGTCAGACTCTACATATAAGAGCAAGAACATAACAGTTTGGAAGTAAACAGAGAGCTAATTTTCGTGAACTCGTGATGTTGCATGAGGTTTACTTTGGCCGGACACTGTATACTGTTCAAACATACATAATGTCATAGAAATAGGCTTTATATCACATTAATGTATTATAAAATAAATATTCCTGTATATAATACGTGGCCAATAGTACATGGTTGTGGCCAACTTCACACGATTTTCCCACAAAATCCATAAATCTCTCTCTCTCTCTCTCTCTCTCTCTCTCTTATCCCACACTAATAGGCCTCCATATTGTGGTCGATCCATAGTTTTTGTGAAAGTATTTGTGATTTATAAGGGATCTCCACTACTCTTACATTCCTCTCTTTTGTGGACTAGGGGCAAAAATGGCCGAAGATGGATATCTCTTTGCTCTCTTATTTCTGGTATATTAGTGCCTTCAGAGCGGAAACGCTTAAAATCTGAAGTTGACTAGGGGTTTTCCAATGGAAAGTTCATCATCAGCATCATCAGCACGGAAATTCATTAATTTAACCGCGACTGTCATTCGTGAACAACATCTGTGTCCTCCTGGGGCTTCCCATGTGCACATTCCAGGCTAACATCTAAAAGAGGTATTCAACTCTCCAGGCCACTATGACCTACCGCAAAGCACATTCTTTATTTGGAGGCAATATATCACGCAACTGTCACATTTGGGTTACTTTAATCAGCTGTTGAGCACTCCAAATCAATTGTTGCCCCTGATAATGTCAAATAAATTAACAAGATGGTTGACTTGCCCACAAACTGGAAACATTCCATAAGTTCGTCAAGTTTAGCAAAGTCAATAGCATTATAACATAAGAGTTGAATCTTAAAATGGAAAATATGTAAAACAAATTGCGAATAATGGAAATGCGGGAATATAATTCAAGAACTAAAATGCTTCAAATAATAATTTCTGTTGGAACATACATGTGGGAATTTTAAGAATTTATATATCATCATAGTCATAACATTGGTATGAACTGTGAAGAATTATTTACAAATTTTTTTAAAGAACAAATCACAATCACAACACGCCTTTTGTTTCAACCATTATCGAATATTTCGACAACAAAATATTTGAATGCAAATATAACGCTCAAATAAAGACGTTTTTTTCAAATAAATGTATTCACAGACGTTACAAAAGCAGTTCAAAAGGGGTTCGTGACAAAAGACGAGGAAGTTAAATATATCTATATGTTGATTTATGGCATTAGATATGTATCTTAAATTACGGATTTGTGTAATTCAATTTCCAAGCATACATTCAACTATTTATGGATGGATGTATGTATGGCAAAAGATAATCTCGAGAATTTCAACAAAAAAGAAATACATTCCTTTTGTTATCCGATAGGAATGCGGATGGCGGAAAGAGTGTATAAAGGAGCATCGGATTATGTAAAGTATTTGAATTTGTGGCATGTCAGATACTATGTACCCACGTAATCGGGTATCAAAAGTTGCGTTTTAACGGATAGATTCTGAATATGCACTTACTTCCTCCTTTGGGCCCGACTTTTAGCTTAACTTATTTATTTGAACTGTTTTTCTTTTATACAAGACTTGCTATAAAATACTTAACCAAGTTTGGTAAAATACCAATCACTTGGCACTCCTAAGGTATCGGGTAAGTTTCGTGGTTGAAATATATTTGTTTTTAGGTGCGCCTACATTATTACTGATACTATTGGATTAATGAATTTGAATAAAAATGAAAGTCGGATTTGCAGCTGCAAGGCGCAAAATTTCGATCAAGTGCTATTTTTTAGTTATTGGCACAAACATTTTAGAGATTGGATTACCTCAAAATCAGTTATTGGCATTGCAAAAATATCGTCATAAGTAATCAGTATTTCATAGCTTTTCATGCTAGAAAATCCAGACCTCATCAAACATCTGTGGTACGCTTCCGATCAGTATAAAAGTATACAAGGTAATATGTTCATTTGCGTCAAAGCTGCGTGACATCACTTGGCTACCATTTTCTGTGAGAGAGGACTTTTTCTCATACATAACAAATATATAAATTGTGAAGATATATAAAATTATATTCCGCATAAAAAAGTAAAATTGATTTTATGCTTTTCTTTGCCTTCTTTAAAAAAATTTTTAAAGCGCAGTGTCAAGATGAGTTCGTAATATACAAATATTCAAAGGCAGTCCTTAACCTCCAGCACAAAAAAAAATCGCAGTGAAGTGTCAGTTTGCTCCTGCAGTTCTCCGCAAAAGAAAAAACTCCATATTAATGAGTTGTCAGATTTTGCGAAGTTCACAGTTCTTAGCCATGATACACAACTTTTACTGCAAAAACAACATTTTACCTTGTACTCTGTGTATCAGAATTAAGTGAGCAAAGAGACATCCATCTTTCGCTTTTCTTGTCCCTTGATTCCATCTGACAGCGTTTTTTATAAGCTTTCCCCGAATCCGAATCCGGTGCGTGCGTTGCAATTGACATCCACAAAAATCGAATTTGCCGGACTGCAAAGAGGTGAGCAATGTGCGTTGCGTCCGAAATATGTAGATATACCAGCTATACCGGTATGAAGTGAACGTCAAGATACAAATGTCTCGATAGGGAACATTTGCTGTGAACGAGCCCTTATTTTTTTTTTTTTTGTTTGTTTGCTATGACATCTGTGAAAAATATTTAATATACATCAAGTCATTGAACAGACAAAATCATATATCTCCATCGTGTTAAAAATGTTGTTTGTACCAGAAAGTGATGATTTGCGGAAAGCATTAATTTTTTGTTTTCATTTGAAGAAAAGTGCTTCAGAGTCGCATCGAATGCTTGTCGACGCATATGGTGATCATGCTCTATCAGAAGCAACATGCAAAAGATGGTTTCAACGGTTCAGAAATAATGATTTTGCTGTGAGAAATGAAGAACGTGGAAGACCACCAAAAAAGTTTGAAGATGCCGAATGGCAAACGATATTGGTTGGAGATGACACTTTGAGTCAAAAGCAATGGCAGCAATGTTAAATGTTGCACAACAAACAATTTCTGACCGCTTAAAAGCTACGGGAAGGATCCAAAAGTGAGGAAAATGGGTGGTACATGAATTGAATGAAAGACAGATGGAAAACCGAAAAAACACCTGTGAAATTTTGCTTCAAAGACACGTCAGAAAATCGGTTTTGCATGGGATTGTTACTGGCGATGAAAAATTGATTTATTTTAAGAATCCTAAACGGAAAAAATCATGGGTTAATCCGGGACAACCATCAGCATCGACTGCAAAACCAGATCGATTCGGCAAGAAGACAATGGTGTGTGTTTGGTGGGACCAGAAAGGCGTGGTGTACCACCAGCTCCTAAAACCTGGTTAAACCGTTAATACTGATCGCTACCGACAACAAATGATCAATTTGAACCATGCATTGATCGAGAAACGACCAGAATTGGCCAGAATACAAGACAAGGTAATTTTGCTTCATGACAATGCACCTGCACACAAAGCAAAACCGGTTCAGGACACAATCAAAACACTTGGCTGGGAGCAGCTAACCCACCCGCTGTATTCACCAGACTTGGCTCCTTCCGACTACCATTTGTTTTCATCGATGGGACACGCATTGGCTGAGGAGCATTTCGATTCCTACGAAGGAGTCGAAAATTGGGTGTCTGATTGATTGGCGAACAAGTTTATTGGAACCGGTACCGGTACACCTGGTACATAGAATCCCACAAGGCCATGAGAGTAAAGTGATACACATACATGCTTAAATGATACATACATGTGAGAATAAACTCTCAAACGGAAGAAGAGTTAAAAGTTCGCAAACTTCATCCATTCTGATGCATTCCACATATAGCCCACACTCGTTGTCTCCCTCCTTCTTCAGGCCCATTCATATGAGGTCGAAACGAACTGCGAACTTCGCAAACTCTGACAACTCATTCATATAAATGTCCATTCATATAATGGATTTTGGAGGTTGTGGATTGCGGTTGCGCGTTTGTGTATCACGAATTCAGTTTGACTGTTCGAATTCGTTTGACAGAACTTTTATTGGGATTTTTGTCTATGAAAAAACTCGATAATTCAGTTGCAATCTTTTTGCATACCAAGAAGTTTAACTTTTTCTTTATATTTGCTGGAAGAGGGTTGTGTCTAAAAGGTCGCGTTCGCAGTTCGCCGCTCATATGAATGGGCCTTTATTAGATCTTATGAGTTGTCAATTTTTTGACAAGACGCAACGCACGCACCGGATTCTTTGCTTTTGGGAGTTTATTTGAAAAGTCACATTTTTCAAATTTTCTGTGTTAAGTATTCAACACAGTGAGGAGGGTTAAGCAAACAAACAAAGCGTATGTTCACGCTGTAAATTAATTAAGCTCCTGTTTATAGGAGTTTCTGTCTGCAGCATTAGGGTGATAGTAATGAAGAAACAGATAAATGTATGTTTTTTTGCTCAGATGTGGGTTATATATATAAAATGCCCGAGACTTTTTTACAGGTATATATATAACTGTGAAATATTGGCATTAATCAATAAAATAAGCAGTTTATTTGCTGCTATTCCTATTGTACAGATATATGATGGAAGTTACTTCCAAATTTTGGCAACTATTTTTCTCAATAGCTTTAGTTCCAATATCTGGGAATTTCTCTTAACAAATAAGAAATTTTAATTAACTTTTTTCGAATTTATGAATGAATGCTATGAAAGTAACTTCATTTCTCATGCATGATCTTTAGTAGTGAAAAATGCTTTTTTGCAACATTTCGTCTTCGTTGCTATCTGTACCAATGCGTTGACGACTCAGTTTCAAGTTTCTAGAAGATTCGAATTTCCGAAAGTTCAATATTTTGGATTACTTGGAGAAAATATGCAATAATGCTGACGTAATGTAAGTATACTGATGACCCTTATGAACCGAATGTTGGTTGAGAAATACATTCAAGTTAAGGCAAAATTAACAAATTAACATTGTTTTGTAACATTAATCGTGCACCTACAATCTTTTCCCGCTTGTATGGTACATATTCCAGTTATGTTTGTCATGAAAGGCCATTTACATAATGATTTCAATGGCAGCTACACAGTTGAAGTAAGAGGCGAAACAAATAAAACAAAGACTGTGTGTCCTTTAATTAAAAATAAAAAACAAAATAGCATAAGTCGAAAGGCACAGACAAATTAACGATTAGAGTAGCTTACAGTATCCGTATAGGGTCAATAGGTTAGGTGTAAAAACATTGGTCAAGTTAGTTAAGCTAGTTTTAAGCATTTTTGTCTAGCATGTAAGTACATAGATGAATTAAAAATAAAACAAAAATGAGAATAAAAAACCATTGAAGTATCTGTATCTGTAAACAGATTTTCAGGAATTAGAGCTGTTATTTAATAACATACGAGTTTAATCACTGCACCACCTTGCATTGTTTTGGGAAGTTTCAAAATGGTTTATGTTGTTATGATTTGAAACAAAATGTTTTATATTTATTAACATACGCTCTCATTCCCGCTCTAAATCCAAATTGACGTGAGTCCAGAAACGGATATGTTAGATTGAGAAATGGATGAAATGGAATAAACAGAATTACTGAAGATCGTTTGCAATGAGAGATGAAGAAAAAAGCCAAAATTAATTAAGTTAGTCAATGATGATACAAATGGGCACAGGGATGACAAACATTATATTACTTGCATAACCTAATTATATTTTCTATGAAAAGTTTACATTCGGCTTCGGCCAAATTAGACCGATATAGCCGAAGTCAAATGTGATATTTTTAGCAGAAGGTGGCCTAAGCCGAACCCGAATTTTCGGTCAGACTCTACATATAAGAGCAAGAACATAACAGTTTGGAAGTAAACAGAGAGCTAATTTTCGTGAACTCGTGATGTTGCATGAGGTTTACTTTGGCCGGACACTGTATACTGTTCAAACATACATAATGTCATAGAAATAGGCTTTATATCACATTAATGTATTATAAAATAAATATTCCTGTATATAATACGTGGCCTTACATTTTAATTTACCCAATCCTACGACTAAAATCATCAACCAATTGAGCACTCTTTGAACAATAGTACATGGTTGTGGCCAACTTCACACGATTTTCCCACAAAATCCATAAATCTCTCTCTCTCTCTCTCTCTTATCCCACACTAATAGGCCTCCATATTGTGGTCGATCCATAGTTTTTGTGAAAGTATTTGTGATTTATAAGGAATTTCCACTACTCTCACATTTCTGTCTTTTGTGGACTAGTGGATAAAATGGCCGAAGATGGATATCTCCTTGCCATCTTATTTCTGCTGTGTATCATGGGTTCGTAGCAGAAATAAGAGAGCAAAGAGATATCCATCTTTTGCCTCTCTTGCCCCCTGATTCCATCCATATTTATGATCTCAATACAGACGTGGAGTCATGGAGGTGTGTATACGCATATTTCAAAAACCAGAGTAACGCATCAAAAGGTCTGTTCCAATTGATTTGTGCACAGAAATTCGAAGCTGAGCAAATTTACAGAAGTGGGGGTAAAAATCTCTCTTTCAGAGAGAAACTGTGCACAAACTTGTGGAACGGCGTTTCGTCAAAAAATATATTCAATTCTCACTTATTCAATTCTGAATGCACCGTCGCTTGTTGCTTTTATTTTGAATTTGACAGTCTTCAATTTTCTGCCCACAGAATTTTCTGTGGCAGAAATTTTTTACTCTCTCGAGAGCACGCTCTTCTGTCAAGAACTACGAAAAAATCAGTAAATGGAACGGCTTTGGACATTTTTCCTGTGAATTTCGGTGAATTTCACAGCAATTGGAACAGACCTAAAATTAGGATTCGGGGAGTTCAGGCGAAACAGAAATCGGATCAGTTGCGTGAAGTTGCATGATCTTTACCTTTATTTACTATCTATGCAATGAGAAATATAAGGGAATGGGGACGAATACATATCTTATTTCAGTGTAAGCAATTAATTCCATGTAATCCCATAAATGTGGAACATTAAAATTTTCTGAAGTTAAATCAATAAGTTTAAGCAAAATGTGGCAGTAAATGATGCTCTCCTCTTTCCGTGGAAATATATGTGTGGTTATGTACATAAATTATGTACATACGTGAAGATCATATTATAAGACCACATTACTTATAAATAAATTAGCATTTCTTGCACAGAGCGAGGAACAATTTTATATCTATGATTATCTTAAAGTAGCCTTCGATAAAATCGAGTGATTTAATTGGCATCAATCAATTTGAATTTATAATATAATGTTATTCATATGTATATCACCCCTGCCAAGATGCAGGTCTCATCTTGTTTCAAATAATTGGAGACCGGAAGTCTTAATTTAACTAAATTATTACAGTTCAGCCGTATGAAAATAAAAGAAAAACTGCGCACAAGAAAAAATAGCTTGAGTATGTATAGATAGAAACGCATATTTTTTAAATTACCACAATCCTTGAATTGCAATCCATTTACATTACTTGACACGATAACCGATAACAGAGCGATTGCAATAAACTGTTTCATTATTTTCAACTTTATTTGACTTTGTGTATTATATTTCGTTCGCACAATGCAATCAACAAATCTATAGAGACTGAACTTAAAGTAAACTGTCTAGCCTGACAGAGCCTTCTTGCCAGAAATAAGAGAGCAAGGAGATATCCATCTTTGGCCTCTCTTGCCCCTTGATTCCATCTGACAGCGTTTTTTATAAGCTTTCCCCGCCGTGTCTGTGAATATGTGTGAGCTCTTGAGAACAGCTGATCCTCTTCCCCAACCATAGCATTGGGGTGGATTAAAGGTCTTATTTGAAAATTCGCTCGTTTACCCGACATTTTTCAAATTTTCTGTGTTAAGTATTCAACACAGTGAGGAGGCATCCTATAAGCTCCTGTTTATAGGAGTTTCTGTCGGCAGCATTATGGTGATATTAATCAAGAAACAGATAAATGTATGTTTTTTTGCTCAAATATGAGATATATATGTAAAATGCATTGCCCGAGACTTATGAACAGCTATATATATAACTTTGAAACATTGGCAGTAATCAATAAAAAACCAGTTTCTTTGCTGCTTTTCCTTTTCTACAGATATATGATGGAAGTTACTTCCAAATTTTGGCAACTATTTTTCTCAATAGTTTTTGTTTCAATATTTGGGAATTTCTCTTAAGAAATAAGAAATTTTAGTTAACTTTTTTCGAATTTATGAATGAATGCTATGAAAGTGATTTCTTTTTCTCGTGTGACATAGAAATAGGTTTTATATTACATTAATGTATTAAATGTATGCCAAATAAATCTATAAATAATACAGATTTATTATTGTATTAGATATATTTAGCGTTTAATACATTAATGTAATATAAAGCCTATTTCTATGTCATACGAGAGAAATGAAATCATACACTTTTATTCACCCAATCCTACCATTAAAGTCATGAACCAACTGAACACTCTTCGAGCAATACTACGTGGTTGTGGCCAACTTCACACGATTTTCCCACAAAATCCATGAATCTCTCTCTCTTATCCCACAAAATCCACGAATCGGCCGCCATATTGTGGTGGATCCATATTTTTTGTGACAGTATTTGTGATTTATAAGGGATTTCCACTACTCTCACATTCCTCTCTTTTGTGGACTAGGGGTAAAAATGGCCGAAGATGGATATCTCCTTGCTCTCTTATTTCTGCTTCTTGCTTCTTGATATGAGTGAGTATTCCGACTCGAATAAAAAACTAACCCCCGATGTGTTGATTCTATTTGCAACTTAAGAGTGAATAAGCAACGCCCCAACACAGTTGGAGGAGTATGTTTAATCGATGTTTCACTTGAGCGTTTATTGTGTGTTATCTGTATTCTCCTTCTCTTTTCATGAGTGCCGTATCGCCTGTTGCTTATTTTCGGTATATGCATATAATGTGGACGTATGTATACAATGCTTGTTATTTTTTGGATTGCATTTGAAAAACAACAACAAATTATAGTTATGACTTGTCATTAGGTCTGCGATGAAAGTGTCAAATGTTCTGATAGGGATTTATGATAATTTGTGAAACATATGTGCGTCACGGCATTGTTGAGTTAGTTCTGTGATTCATTAAAGACTAAGGATTTGATAAAGATTGTTGATTTGTCTTTGTACACTCATAATGCAATTACTTGTTGATCGTTGACGTATATTAATCTTTTTTCCAAATCTCATTAGCCAAAGAATGATTCCTAATGATACCGAGAGCTATTTTGCACGATTATTGCTACTAATAAACAGTAAACTTAAATAAATTCAGATCCCTAAATACTTGCAGACATATGAATCTGTCGGCCAGTTGTTTCTTCTTGTTTGTTACCAAAATATTCTTAATTTAGTGAAAAATAATTATATTAATTAAAAATCCAACAGCCTATTGAAAGAGCAATGAATCTAAAAAAAAATGATTTCAAAATCATACATGAAATAATTTTGATATCCCGTGACAATTCAACCTTTTCACTGTATTTATAAATGTTCTAGATGGATTTTTGCTATGGATATTACAATGTGTGTTCAAAATATATCAATTGGTCTGAGATTACGAAGACTAATGCAAAAGATGTTCAACCAACAAATGTCATCATTAATACGATAAGGTGGTGGGGAAAGTATTTTTTCCACAAGTAAAAGGCATTGTTCAAAATTGATTATAAAATTAGATTTTATTTGTTAAATCAATTTTAACATATTTTGAAAAACTAAGTTATATATATCAAATTTTAATTATCTACATGCTAAAGTCAAAAGTCTAAGGAAAAAAGAAAGAAGATAAGTCAAGTCTTAAAAGTTAAACAATAATAATAATAGACTCTTTTCTTACTTTTGTTTGAAAGTAGATATGAATTAAGTTATTTGGTTATTTCACGCAATGAAAGAAAAACCAAAACCAATCTGAATCATTAAACTAAAATGAATGACTATTGATCTTTTCGTGCTCCATGTAATAAAAATATTGACATATACTGTACATATTAATATCTTACGCTCATCGTGGTGCACACATTCAAATATAGTACAAAAATTTGGTTGATTTAACTGAAGAACCCCTTTGTTTTCACAGCACATTATTTATTTCTATATATTAATCCATTGTCATATCTTCATTGGCACTATTACTACAAAGTGATGATGGAATCGAATGAAAGAACTCATTATGATCATCATGAAGTTTCTTGCGCTTTAATATCGCCGAATGAAGTTCGCGTGAACAACTGTGACCTCTAGATTGAGCGCGGTGAACCTGCAAAATTGGTTCATACTCGTAAAGTTGACTTACATAGAATTTATCGAGATCGGCTCTTTTGTAGAATAGTCTAAGCCTGGAGAAAGCATTACTAAAAATATAAGTAAAACAGAGCAAATATTATATTTTTATTTTATACAACTTTGATATCAAAGTGCTGTATTAAAAAAAAATTATATGTGAAATTTGTATGATGTAGATATATATATATATATGGCTATGAAATGCCCATTGTACATGGGATATACATATCCATGGCGGGCATACATATAAACAAAATATAGTGAAGAAGTAGGGTGGAGAAATTTAACAATATCTTCTTCTGGAGCTTGCCTATTGCTCTGTAATGTAGACCAATTAAACTGGTCGATTTGCAGTCCGGCAAGCAATGTTGGGGAAAAAATGCAAGATTATTTATGCACGTAGCAGTGTGATTGGCAGATGTCGCCAAAAAGTTTAATTTTCCACATCTGGTGACTCATCGTTCTACAAAGTATATATATATATATATATATATATATATATATATATATATGTACACCTAAGTCTGTTTTTACACGGTCTTTTTTTACACGGTTTTGATATAACACGGTTTGAAAATTGAATATTTTTAATTTTTTACACGATTTTATTCCATTTAGCACGATTTGAAATTTTATGTACTTAAATTTTTTTTGTCAAATTTAATTTTTGAATGAAAAATTGAAAAACCATCGATAGTATCGATAGTGCTATCGATAGTTTGCGAACACTAGCTTAAAGATTTAAGTGAATTCCCTTTTAGCTCGTACAAGCAATTTTTACTGGTCAAAGCAAATGTGAATAGCACTAATTTAGGGTAATTCCCTTTTTATGCATACAAGCAAATTTACTGGTCAGAGCAATTGAAATGTGTCAATATTTTGTGAATTATCAATGCCATCAGACGTGCTTGGTAAAGACATTTTTTATTTGAAAATTTGTTTTTTTAACGTGACATTAAATTTAACGCATTAAGATAAAAGGTAATAATCTTAATAGGTTTTCGAGATTAGGAACCAATCACCTATTTTTGTATACGATCAATGTATTTTTTTACACGGCTTCTTCTGGAACCAATCTACCGTGTAAAAACAGACTTAGGTGTATATATAGATATACAATATCATATATATTTAGAAAGTAGGGCATGGCAAGTAGTGTGTTCGCCTTTATACATATATATGTTTTTTGAACCGATCTGTTCATTGAGCTCGATGACATCTTTTTTAGTCAAGATTTCTAGATTTTGATTTGCAATACAAAGGTCGATTCGACAGACTCGATCAAAAGACTGTTAGTATTGTATTGGTATATAGTATTCATACATAAGAACTAAAAGTCTAAAAACCCGTTTCTGCATTAGACAAAGATACACGTACATTGTACAGACGCTTGCCATAGGTCAACTTATCTCGTGTAATCGCTTTAATTTAATAATGAACATTAGTTATACAAGCACTTTCCACATGTCGCCAGCAGAATTCAATTAAGAAAATATGATTCCAGTTTTAAAAATGATTAAATTCATTGTTATATTAAAATGTGTTATACAAATGTTCCGTAGTTCTTACTTACCTAAAACTGTAATTATTTTTATACATCAAGTAAGCTACTATTATTGTTAAGCATTTTTGCTCTCCGCCATTACAGTCTATTACTAGTATTGTGCCATCACCGGATAGTGCCCTATCGATGAATTTCACTGATTTATAACAATTAGGTAACACTGTTGTGAGATAAGCTTTTTCTCCGAAATTCAAATCGAGTGTTTCAAACTCATCGTCAAAGCGCAAATGTTGAGAAAATTCTTGATCATATAAACGATGGTTATCAGGAGAAATATTAACAGCTGGATCTAATGAAGGGTAGTACAACTCTTGGATATGTTTGTCAATTGTAATTATATGTGTAAAACCATGTGAACGTAGTCTTTGGTCAGACCACACCAAGCCATTTTTGGTTAAGTGTATTCCAGGCATAATTTGTATCTCCAGTTGATTTGAGTCAAAACTGAATGAAGATATGTGAATTGTTGACCTTGATGTTTCGGATGCAGTGGTTGCAGCCATAGCGGCATTTGTTAGCGGGTAGTTTAGTACAGTTGAGTTATTAACGCGGTTGATCAGACAGCTTGTTTCCGATGGCAGTGTCTGTAAACGAAATTAAATGCACAAGTTAAGGGCTTTTCTTTATTAACAAGATTCCTATTAACATACTACAATAATAAAATACCTTATGTATAACATCTATTCAATTATATGCAATTTAATAACTATGATACGAATCAGCGATACATATTTCCAATTGAATTTGTATATGGTATGTCAGTAATAATTTAACAATTTAGCAATACAAAAATGTAAACAAAATAAAACCAGACTGAAAAGCGGAACATAATATGCAGCGAAACCAGGCTGAAGAGTGGAACATAAAATACATACATACACGAGGCGAAACAAACAGCCACCGACAGATGTGATCACCTACATGTCAAAATTTATTTTCCAGCTTTGCAAAATTTTCGTTCTTGACCTAGAAAAAAACGAGGAAAATAACAACATACCACTTGCGAAAGTAAGAGCATAAACTATTTGGGAATTAATACTGTTTTCTTTCCATTGTTTTTGGCGCAATTAACTTCTTTAATCTTTAAGTGGGTACATCCTATTTTCACTTAATTTATTGTGAAAACTGAGATTTACTCACCATTTTAAATTCTATTGACTGCGGATTGTCTGGAAGCATATCCTTGCATATATTTTAATAAATAAATATGTTTTGCAAATTCCACAAGTAAATTTGGTCTAATTTGTTGAAAAGAAGTGCAAAATTTTTCCTCCACCTAACAAAATAATAGAAAATTTAGTGAGAAAGGAACATGACTGATAACAACGGCCTTCATCGCATACGTCATGTCGTCGGGATGTTTTGTTTCGGCCGCTTTTACACACGCTAAAATTGACAGCAAGCATTTCCATCCTGTTGGATTGTCGTACCAGAAAAAAATTGGGATTCTGAATACTCTCTTTCATCCTTCGTTTATTTTTCGATTGCTTCATTCTTGTTGTCCCAGTGATGTTTTTACAGGCTAAAATACCACTATCCCACCACAAAAACTGCCGTTTCGGACCTGAACTCACGCTATAGGCGTGTTTTTTTAACTACTCTGTACTAAGTAAGATTTTACGCATCAAGCAACATCAAGATAACTTGCTAAGTAAAAACTACTCACGGTCAATACTGACTGGGACGCGTTGAAAAATGGTATACCAAGGGCGATAGACTCCGTTTCTACAATATCCATTTTTTTTTATTATGAGGTACAGAGCTTTTTTTCCAAGGAATTAGTACTCGGTACATAAATATCACTAATAAAATAATTACTAAAAAAGTCATCATCATGAAATCATGAAAAAATCATTTATTGGTCTCTATACTCCAAAGTCCAAACTGATGAAAAAGTCATTCATTGGACTCGATAGTCCAAAGTCCAAATGAATGAAAAAATCATTCATTGGACTCGATAGTGCAAAGTCCAAATGAATGAAAAAAATATTCATTCAACTAAAACCATTCGAACATATTTCCATCATACAAATAAATGATTTCAGTGAAAGAAAAACATTCCAACATCAACTGAGTCGAACTATCGACTCGAACGTGAACAATCTGTCATGTAAATATTTTGGCAATGTGTGCATACACAAAATTCTCTATAAGAGCTTAATATATACAAATTCTCGCTCAGAGAAGCCATGAGTACTTTTACACGAGCTAAATCGGACAGCAAGCTTATCCGTCTTTTGGGCAAGGGATGTGAAGCTTTTGCTCTGTCTCACCTCTCTTGCCAACAAGATCGAAAAGCTTGCTGTCGAAATTAGCTCGTGTAAAAGGACTCCATGCGAACCATTTGCCAACCAGCCATACAAGGCCGGTTTTACACGAGGTAAATTTTTGGCAAGGGAGGTGAAATTAGCTGTCAAGGTAGCCCAAGGTAGCCCAAGGAAAACCAATTGAATATTTTTTTCATTAAATTGGATTAATGAATGATTTTCGATAATCGAATAAATTAATAGTTTGCAACTATGGAATAACTAGTAAATTTTTATTCGATAGTTCCCATCACTAATCATAACTGTATTGCTGAGATCCCAAGATAACTTAGGGTATGTTCAGAATTTCCTGGTAGACAACAACACATGGTCTGATCAGCTACCCATCCAGCTAAATCTTAAGTTTGGAACATCTACCAGGCGAAACCTAAACTTGTTGCCGAAACTAGTTTGGAAAGAGGTACAAAAGCAACAGTATCAAACTAAATTAAATAGAAACCTTAACCACTTAAGAAACAAATAGGCGATAATTAAACTGCCACACTTAAGTGATATTATAAAGGCATCTACAATAAAGCAACCTAGCTTTGCCTCGGTGTTGATAGCTATGTAGCAAGGAAAAGGTCATTTACTATGCTAAATATAAATAAAAGTACATTGAATTTAGAAGACAAAATCAGAATTAGGAGTGGTGGAAGCAAGCAAAGGAAATAAGAAACCAAAGTTATCAGTCGTGCAGTGAGATTGCAGCTTCAGAGTTGAAGGTTTTTAATTCCCTCTTAAATCCATGACACTGGCAAATGATATTCAGTATGCACCAATTCTTATTGAGGATGAAGATTTGGATAACCCCATATCAATGCAGGAAGTGAAACAAATTCTAAGAATGCTCTAACTAAATAAGGCTCCTGGGAAAGACCGGATACCATATGAATTTTTGAAGTATGCAGCAAGTGAATTCCTGGACGTGCTAGTACAAGCCTATAATACAATTTTAGAAACTGGCAAAGGGAATTATGCGTTCATAACAAGTATAATACTGCCTATATTCAAAAAAGCTAATACAAACCAAACATGTAACTATCGTGGAATATTATCTATGAATTGTATTGCTAAAGTGATGATGGAAATAGTAAATGAGAACTTATACCTCTGGATCGAGAAGCATGGCATTATGACAGAGTATCAAGTGGGTTTTAGAAGAAAATACTCCACTGTGGACAATATTAACAACGTAGCTTCAAAAGTCCATTTGAAGTTTCTCGAAAAGAAAAAGGCATATGCATTCTTTGTGGATTTTAAAGCAGCGTTCGATAAAGTTCCAAGAAAAAAAATTGATTTTTAAGCTACACAATATTGGAGTATCAACAAAAATAGTAAATCTTATCGAGTGTATCTATAGTAATACAAGATCTGCAATATGGACGGGTGGAGAACTTTCGGAGTACTCTGAAACAGCATCGGGTGTAAAACAGAGATGCCTTCTATCCCCATTACTTTTTGCCCTTTATTTAAACGACCTACACGAGTATTTAGGTGGCATTTTATTCAGTGAAGCTAATAGAAGACTGCTTCTGTATGCGGATGACATCATTATCATCAGATGACGTGAACACATTCAAGACAATGGTAACACGCTTAGAAGAATACTGCAATCTATGGAATATGGAAGCCAAAAATGTCATTTTCCAAGCACGTTAAAAACAGAAACAACACCGCAAAAAGTAGCACTAACGCCACATGGATCAATTTTCTGGGCAAAAACGGAATATCTCTTAAATCGTAGTGGCAATTATTCCAAGCTGTCTATAGAGCAGTCCAGGCCTATGCAGCACAAATATGGGGATGTAAACCCTTTGAGGATATTGATAAACTGCAGTGTTATTTCCTCAAGTGGGTGCTGAAGCTTCCAGTTAACAAACCAAGTTATGCCCTGTACATAGAGACCGGAATCGAGTGTGGGCATTTGTACACGTTAGAGCTACATTTGCAATACATTTATAAAACATTGTTTGAATACGATGCCAGAAGATTGCCTGATACACAAAAAAAAACATTTATGGGCAAAAGAAATAAATAATCTTGGAGCGGAATTTGATTTACAATGGTGGGCTGAAGATCTGACGCGAACTAATTGGACTTCTAATTATGTAAAGTCAAGTAAAATGTTTTGAGGATAAGACGGAATAGAACATGGTGGCAGCGGTTGTCAAAAAACTGTGGTAAATAAAAAAAATTATATAAGAAATATTTATAAGAGAAAAATTAAGTTTAAAATAATTACAAAAGAAAGTAAATAATAAAGTGCAAATACCGGAAGAAAAAGCAGGAACATCTACTGCAAATGTGGGGAAGATAACACCAAAACATATTACCCTTGACCCACCAGGAGAATTTTCCTTCATACCGTCAGACTGGGAACGATGGATTGCGCGCTTTGATAGATATCGCATAGGTAGTGGACTAAATGAGGCAAAGGAAGAAAACCAAGTCAGCACATTAATCTACTGCATGGGAGAAAAGGTGGAGGAAATTTTCGACACATTTCGGCCATGTCCCACCACATATAAGGTAAGTATTGAAAAATTCAGCTCTTACTTTATTCAAAAAAAAAATAATAATAATAAATGAAAGAGCAACATTGATCGTCCTGTCCCAGATGAGGGTTTAAGTGATAACAATTTGACCTAAATCTTGCTCTTGAGAAGGCGACCACAGCATTGCGACAAAGGAAAATGCGAAAAAGGCGCGAAACAATTCGGGTAAAAATTATCCAAAGGGGAATGTAAAGGAAAAGAATTTTTCGCTGCTTGGAAAGCTTAGGAAAGGGGGTAGATGTATTCGGTGCGGATTTGAGTGTCATAGTTTCAACAACTGTCCGGCACAAAATGGGAAATGTAGAAAGTGTAATAGATTAGGCCATTTTGCAAAACAATGTAAAACTAAAGAAGTGGAAGAGTGTTAGAAATGGTCGGTGGATTTATGACTGAATAACAAAAAAGTAAAATTCAAACTAGACACAGGGGCGGATGTATCACTGATTCCCTGGGCTATTGCGAGAGACATTAAAAATATTGATATAAAACAATCAGGTACGAAATTATATAGCATGAATAAAGCAATTAAATTTATTGGAAAAGCGGTTGTGAATTTAAAATAACAAACCCAAAATGTTTTAGAGACAATTTATATAACAGAAGATAAAATAACACCACTTCTGGGTAAAATAGGAATCGAGAATTTAGGCCTTGTAGAAAGGATATTCGAAGTCTCTCAAGAAAATTGGACCAATAATTATAAGGATATTTTCGAAGGATTGGGAACATATAGGGGAAAGTAGAAAAATAAAACTGAAAGATAACGCTAAACCATACATCGAGAATTATTCCTATACACCTAAGGAAAAAGGTCCAAGAGGAGTTGGAGAAGATGAAAAAGAATGGAGTTATTCAAACAGTGATACAATAATAAATCTGTATTATTTACAGATATATTTAGCATACATTTAATACATTAATGTAATATAAAGCGTATTTCTATGTCATACGAGAGAAATGAAATCACTTTCATAGCATTCATTCATGAATTCGAAAAAAGTTAACTATAATTTCTTATTTCTTAAGAGAAATTCCCAGATATTGAAACTAAAACTATTGAGAAAAATAGTTGCCAAAATTTGGAAGTAACTTCCATCATATATCTGTAGAATAGGAATAGCAGCAAATAAACTGCTTATTTTATTGATTAATGCCAATGTTTCAAAGTTATATATATATACCTGTACATAAGTCTCGGGCAATGCATTTTACATATATAACTCATATTTGAGCAAAAAAAAAAACATACATTTATCTGTTTCTTCATTAATATCACCCTAATGCTGCAGACAGATACTCCTATAAACAGGAGCTTAATTAATTTACAGCGTGAACATACGCTTTGTGTGTTGCCTCCTCACTGTGTTGAATACTTAACACAGAAAATTTGAAAAATGTCGGGTAAACGAGCAAATTTTCAAAAAAACGAGACGAATGATAAATCCACAAATAAAATCGGGCTTTCGAGTGACGGAACGTCATAGCACGTAACCATCGAACAGACATACAGATATCTGGAGATACGGAGACTTGGCGAGCAACCCAGCCTGAACCCGAAACTAAGGATAATGAGGATCTTATTACTACAGTAAGCAAACTACAGTTCAGTACATAAAATATGGTAAGCACCTAGGAAAACAGTTCTGGATAACGAGGTATTAAAAATTATTAACGAGGACGTCCAAACCTAAGGAGGGGAGGAGTTAACGGCAGCAACTCGGCTTAGACCCACCTTGAACTTCCGCAAGGAACTTACCCTGCACACTCTTAATAGCTTAGGTTAGGTTAGGTTGTAGTGGCTGACTGCTGCAGAGCAGTCACACTTAGGCCAGAGTAGGCCCATTGTGATACCACGCGGATTGACTTCTCCTAACGCTGGAACCAGTTGGTGCTGCTGATGAACCGATTTAGTTGGCCAATGCTGGCATTTTTTAGCTCGTTACGGTCGCTGAAGTAGTAGGCTCCTAGATGCAGGAACCTACGACTGGCAAGAGCACTGCAGGAGCAGAGAAGGTGATGAGTGTTCTCTTCCTCCTCTTCATCCATGCAGCTTCTGCAAAAATCATTATATGGTGCACCCATCCTGCGAGCATGAGTGCCAATTACACAGTGCCCGGTTATGACTCCTATAAGGGTCCTTACTGATTGCTTGCTGAGTCCAAGTAGACTGAGTGACCGTTTTAGGTTAAGTGATGGCCAGATTTCTTTTGTTTTAAGGCAGGTGGTGCCTTCTAGCCATTTGTCATTGGTGGTTTTGATTGTATGAATCTTTAAAAGATGATAGGCTGTAGCGATCGGCATGGAAGGTGGTACCCCTTCTATCGATAGGGATGAGGTTGTACCACACCTAGCGAGTTCGTCGGCTTTGCAGTTTCCTGGTATGTCACAATGTCCCGGCACCCACATGAGGTGAATGTTAAAATGCTCGGCCATCTCGTTAAGAGACAGCCTGCAATTAAGGGATGTTTTAGAGTAGAACATGACATTGTCCAGGGATTTTATGGCGGCCTGACTATCGGAACAAATGGTGATATCCCTTTTTGATATCACATTGTTTTTAAGCCAGGACAGCGCCTCTTTAATCGCTATGGTTTCTGCCTGAAAAACGCTACAGTGATCAGGGAGCTTCACGGAGATAGCAATGTTGAGGTCTTGTGAATAGACACCCGCACCCACCCCTTCTTTTGTCTTTGAACCATCCGTGAAGATGCGCAAAGGATCTTTCAGTGTTTGCCTATCAGTCATCCAGTCCGATCTGGAGGGAATACTGATTGAGAATTTCTTTTCAAAGATGGCCCGGGGTAGTAGGCGGTCGGTGTCGCTAGGTAGGAAGTTGAATTCCTTGAGAATGGTTGAGTGGCCAGTGTTGAGTTCGGACCACAATCGAAGTGTTTTGAGTCTCATGGCTGTACTTGCTGCTGCTTGTTTCCCGAATATTTCCAGAGGTGGGAGGTGGAGGAGAATATTCAGTGCGTCTGACGGAGTACTTCTCAGTGCCCCGCTGATACACAGGCAGGCCAGTCTTTGTACTCGGTTGAGTGCATTGCAGTTTATAGCCTTGTGTAGTGCTGTCCACCAAACTGAGACACCATACAAAAGTGTCGGTCTGACAATAGAGGTGAGCGATGCGAGGTTGTAGGCCCCATTTGCATCCAATGGCCTTTTTGCAGCAAAAAAGTGCAAAAGAGGCTTCTTTTTACCCTTTCCTGGATATTGAGCTTCCAGTTTACCTTGCTGTCGAGAGTGAGACCCAGAAATTTCGCACTGGTGGTTAGCTGTAATGTGGTGCCGCACAGCAGTGGGGGGTCGAATTGGGGGATTTTGTATTTTATTGTGAAGAGTACGATTTCCGTTTTTTGTGGGTTGACGCCAAGTCCGCATGTTTGTGTCCATGCCTCTAGCTTGTCAAAGGCATTCTGCATTATGTCTCTTAGAGTAGAGACGAATTTGCCGGATGCCGCTATGGCAATATCATCCGCATACGCAATAACTTTGCACCCTACCTCTTCCAGTATTAGTAGCAGTTCATTTACCGCTACGTTCCAAAGAAGGGGTGAGAGAACACCTCCTTGTGGGGTGCCCCTATTAACTCCTCTATGGATCTTAGCGTCTCCCATCTGAGAGTGTATTACTCTGGTGGTGAGTAGCTGATGAATGAAGGCCACTAGGGGCTTTCCGATCCCGAGGTTGCTAAGCGCAAGTAAAATTGCTTCCGGGTTGATATTGTTAAAGGCACCCCCAATGTCGAGAAAAGTCACAAGTGTGTATTCTTTGAACTCGAGAGATTTTTCGATGGTGCCTATCAGAGAGTGGAGGGCTGTTTCTACAGATTTGCACTTGTTGTAGGCATTTTGTGCAGATGAGAGTCTGCATGCTGGGATAGCATACCTGATATATTGGTCTATAAGTTTCTCCAAGGTTTTCAGGAGAAACGAGGAGAGACTTATTGGCCTGAGGTCCTTTGGTTTGGCATGGGAGTATTTACCCGCTTTGGGAATAAACACTACTTTGACCCTTTTCCAGGAGCTGGGGACATGACTGAGACTCATACAGCCTTTGAATATGCTAAGAATCCAAGGCATGATGAGGTCAGCTGTTCTTTGGGGCTCCGCCGGGATGATGCCGTCAGGTCCCGCTGACTTGAAGGGTTTGAAGCTTGTCAGTGCCCACATGATAGTGGTGTGGCTGACATTTATAAGGTTACATGAAGTTTTAGGGGGAGATACCACTTCCTTATTGGCTCTAATCGGGAAGTTGCCCGGAAAGTGCGTATCAACAAGGAGACTGAGGGTTTCCTCGCTGGATGTGGTCCAGGTTCCATCAGGTTTTTGTAGGAAGCTAGGCGATTTAGGGGATGATGCCAGAATCCTTCTTAGCCTGGAAGCCTCGGAGACTTCTTCGATTTTACCACAAAAAAGTCTCCAAGAGGTTCGTTGGGCCTTTCTCAATTCAGTTTTAAAGGTACTGAGGTGTTCCTTATAGGAATCCCAGTCCTTAGCATCACGAGAGCCCTTCGCCTTGTTAAAGAGCTTTCTACAACTCTTGCGCAAAACGTCAATTTCATGGTTCCACCAGGGAGGTTTAGACTTGCCTCTTTGCCTGCTGATTATACATGACATTGCCATTGCATTGTTGAGAGTTTTTGTGAGGTTGTCCACCGAATGTTCGAGATCAGTGGGGTTGCTCGGGATGGAGATGTTGGTGCTCGACATTGTTGCCGCAACAATCTCTCTATATCTGTCCCAGTTGGTTCTCTTAGGATTTCTAAAGACCCTTGGGGATGGGGGGGCACTCGCTATACTGAACATTAGATAGCGGTGATCAGAGAAGGAGTGATCGGATGATACCCTCCAATTGCTGATTCTATCCGCTATATGGTCAGACACGAGTGTAAGGTCTAGGACTTCCTGTCTATTCCTAGTTACGAAGGTAGGTGTATTACCTTGGTTACACAAGTCTAATCTACTACTTATAAGGTAGTTGAAAAGGTACTCACCTCTTTCGTTGATGTCCGTGCTTCCCCATATTGTATGATGGGCACAGCCTAGGATTAGCGCGGTTTTGGTTCTTTCCGCCTCAGCAATCGTCCTTTTCAGTGTCTCTTGCGGACATTCCCCATGGTCATGGGCCATGTAGGAGGAGACTAGCCATAGTTTGGTTTTGCCTGCCTGCAGGCAAACAGTGACTGAGTCTCGATCGCTAAGATGGGAGAGAATGTGAGTATTCAAAGAACTCTTTGTAAGTATGCAGGCCTTTGGCTTACCTTCATTCCTTACGTAGTAGAGGTTGAATTGCTGAGTCCTTAGTCCACGAACTATGTCGTTGACCACCCAGGGATCCTGGGCCAGGACGATGTCATCTCCGCAGGTGTTAGCGCGGAGAAGAAGAGCGGCCGAGGCCGCGATGGAGTGGTGGAGATTAATCTGTGTCACCCGGAGCATAGCTGTCGGGTAACGTGTCCGTCTTAGTTCCGGACACAATCTCCACCACTGTTAAGTTAGCCTCATCGTCGGTGTCAGACTCCAGAAGAGAGTCTTCCTGACTATTGAGCGGGGTGCTGGCTAATTCCAGGTCGGAGAGGCCAATATCATCAACTTCCTGACCATGGCTACCCAGGATATGGGTCAGCGCCTGCGTGCCAGAGCCCTCCTCCTCCACCTCCATCGGTACCATATTGGCTACAGGGGTTGCCCTCACGATGGAGCCTGAAGTAGAGGGTTGAGGCTCGCTTGAAGCAGGACGGTCTTTCTCCTCCTCTGCTACCGCCGTCCGTATATTACCGACAGTTGAAGCAGCAGAGGTGGAGGGAGGCTGTTCCGCTTTCGCGCTTGTCTCCCCATTCTTTTTATACACCTTCAGGGTGATCGTCCCAAAGCCGTAGTGGATGACACCTTCCGACTTGGCAAGTGGGTCCAGTGATTCTTTGTTTATTACGATCACTGCGGACCCCGTTTCTCCCTTTAGTTCATCCAGCTTGACAACCTTCCAATTGTGGGTAGGAAGGTTTGGGTTGCAAAGTTGGATGAACTTTAGGATTGTAGCAGGGTCTGAGGGGCTTCGCGGAAGGTAAGTGCGGGTTCTTGGTCTACTGGGGATTTGATCCCTCGTTACGACCTCGAGCCGCGCCCCCTTCCACACCTCACCCAGTCTGCTGATGGCTTTTTTAAAGAGATCAGCCGATCTCTGGCACGTGAAAGTCACGAGCTTAATATGACCCTGGTGCCATCCTCCGTCACGCCCTACAGGTGCAAGGCCTCCGTTTTCCAGCACCAGGCTCAGATAGATGTCATTAATCGCTGACTCCACCTTCTTCCAATTCAGTGGAGAGATGGCGCAGTCAGCGTGTCCTCTATCTAATACGGCGTAAGTGATTTCGCCTTTCAGCACTTCACTATACGGCCTGTTGAGCCTACTGGCAATATTTATTGTTTCACCACTCAGTTTTTATAGCTTACATTAAACATCCGTAACACACTCCACACACTTACTCCAAGCACATTTACCCTGCAATTCCGTCACACGATCCACTCTTTCAGCACATTCAAACTAAACTCATTCACCTCAACCCAATCACACATGATAAGCACTTTTTATCCATTCATGCACTGCACCGAACATTTCCCTTACTAATCATTTTTATAAGAATTGTTAAGATAGGTTAGTTAAGTGGAAATAAAGAGAAATAAAGTCAGTCTTGAACTGGACACAAACGAAACACGTCGTTTTAATTAACTTATATAAGTAGACGTATAGGTAATTTAATAACTATGATACGAATCAGCGATACACATTTCGAATTGAATTTGTATTGAGTATTTCATTTTTCAGGTTTTTAAATGATTGTTGGCATTCTGGTGTCCAAACGAATTTTTGTTCCTTCCTCAAAAGTTTATAGAGTGGATGCAGTTTAGTGGATAAGTCCGGCATGCTGATTTGTTGGTGAGATATTGCTCCAATTTTCTCTTGAGTTTTGTGCAGCCCCTCTTTATTTATTTTGTGTCCAAGGTAATTGACACATCATTTACCCTGTATAGGCCCTTCGTAGTACTCACAATCTGTAACAGTGCGCCTTCCTCAGACATGATTAGATCTAAATACGGTTTATAAATATCGAAAGTAATATTCTATGTATTTAAGTTTCTGATACAGTTAATCGATTTTCGGAATGGGGTACTAATCGTGAACTATGCATTTGTTTAACGTCACCTTATAATCCGCACATAGGCGTATTTTTTATTTATTTTTTTTAATATAATATAATAAATCTGACTTGACAGTTAGAACAATAGACGTTACCCAATACAAGTGTTCCAGTTTCCCAAGAATCCCATCCCTTTCTAGCCTTGCAATCAAGGCCTTGATTGCAAGGCTAGAAAGGGATGGGATTCTTCAATTAAAGGCATGCTTGCATATGGTGTTTGTCTGGGCCTTACGAAAATGGGCGTTCACGCAACTTCAAAACCCCTTTAACATTTGGCACCGTTCGGATTTTTGCTTCAAAAACATCCTCATTTTGCTCGTATAAAAGTTTCTTCATCAGGCTTACGTCTTTTCCTGTTAATGTACTTAATTCATTAATCTGCAATAGTCCTCATGCATTTACCTATGCCCGCCCTTATAGTGTGTCAAATTGACCTTTTACTTGGTATAAATTCCATGTGATCTTCCTCTTCTATACTCCACCAAAACTTTTGATTTCCACGAAGCTGGGAAGACATTATGAGTGTACGTTTTTAGCAGTAGGAAATATTAACGCATTTGACCAGTGAGACACAAATGTGTCATAATTCATTATGGATATACCTGCCCCGGTATCGAATGATTTGCTGTTTATTTTCACTGTAATATAGTATTGTGACGTGGACACATACATACACACATTCTCAAGTGCCATCTGAACGAAACATTCGAACACTATTCGGAGTAGTAGCTATAAACAATCGCTATAATAATGCTACACACAACCCACCACCACCACCAAAGTCTATGGAGTAAATGGGTATATACAGGAACATAGTGCCGGAGGGGTGGTTGTTGTGTTGCAAGCGAACGAGACAGCGCCGCGCCGGCGCCGCTGAACAGTTACACATAAGCAACCCCTAATGTAATTCCACAGGCAGATGGCTACAGACTTTTCTAGAAAGAATGCTGGCTGATATAAATATCGGAACGGCGGCCGAAGCAGTTACAGTTTAGTTTTGAATTGGGTCAACAAGCGGTCAAAGTGAAAAAAGTGTGAGCCTAAAAGGCAATAAAGAAAAGTGTAATAAAGTAATTGGGGTGATAAGAGTGTAGTAAAGTTTAATTCGTAATTGTGCAGTAGACATAAATAAACCAGTGCATAGAATTTTTGATCGAACCCTATTGGACAAATTAATCTTGAATACGTAGTCACAGTTTTGTCTTAAACGTAACATTTGGTGCCAGGAGTGGGATTGTGACAATGGTGAAATTTGTGAATTTGAAAGTGTAGAAGTTCCGGAAACATCTGGAAATACGGCTCCGGTGGATCTAGCACAGGTAATAGCGATGATGCAGAATTTGTTCCAAGAACAGAAACAAGAGATGCATCCATCGCTTGATAGTGTGCGCGATTCGTTGGAAGACAAAATGCAAAAATCGCTTTGTAGTGTGAGCGAGTCGTTGCAAGAAAAAGAGCAAAAGATGCAACAATCGCTTGGCAGTGTGCAACAATCGCTGGAGGACCACATCAAGAAGACTCTAGGTGAACAGCAGAGCCGTTTCGAGCAGAAAATTCTGGAATTAAACAATAAAGTGAAAGTGCTCGACGGAAACGTCCACCACCTCGACAGCAAGGTTCTATGTGTAGAGACTTCGATTGACGGTCTAGAAGCGTCGGTCTGTGTAATAAAGAAGGACATCTGTGCTCTGAAGGTGAGGGAACCAGCGATCAGCAGCGTCGCTACCAAGTTCAAAACACAGACATACGACGCAAAAACAGCCTTTAACATCTTTCGGCTGCAGTTGGAACCATCTGTCGCCAGGGTACATATGAGCGAGGAAGACAACAAGGCAGCATTCGTTGTATGCTGCGGACGTGCTCCAGACGATTCCAGAGAATCTCCAGATGGACTACAACGCAATAATGGACTCGCTGCAACGCAAGTATAGGTATAAGTGAACATCGAATGCAAGTCTTCAATAAGGAGTTGAAAGGCCGAAAACAACGCAACGATGAGTCACTTCAGGAATATGCTGCAGAAGTTGAGCGATTGGCACATCTGGCGTAAGCCGACACAGTTATAGAGCTTATTGAAACCGAGACAAGACAAATGCGTTTATAGACAGTATTAGGGATTCGGAGACGAAGCGAACAGCTCAGTTGCTGCTGTTTCCGTTGAAGCAGCAGGATTGGCATTAGACCTCGCAGAGTCCCTACTCGGGACACTTTTAAGGGAGGTTGTTTCATCTGCGATAGAGTGGGACACATGACACGCGGCTGCAGGGAGCGTCGAAAATGTTCCAGATCCCAGTCACCGGCACATAGCATCAAGAGACGATAGCCTGATACAACTGGAGATAACGGCGGCAGCAGGCTGTCGTTAAACTAAAAGTAGTCAGTTTCGAGTAGGATAAACTGGCTCCCACAACGGATTGCCCCACAATCTTTATTTCCCAACTCGGGAGGAACGCGAACAACCTCACTGTCGATGGCAATGTTGGAGGTAGGAGGTTAACTACGACAGTTGAGCACGAGTTCCTAGTAGCGGATGTCGTGGACGAGTTGATTCTGGGAGCAGACTTTAAGATCAGGACCGACATTACTTTGGATCTTGAGCGGATAATTCTAAAGTACAAGAATTTTGAAATACCATTGAATGTTGATGAGAGCAAGTCTTCGAGGACCAACCAAGTAGTTACGGGAAAGGACGTCAAGAATCCGCCGAACTCAGAAGCCGTAGTTTGGGGAAGATGGATGATGATTGTGGGAACAACACATTGTGGGTAGTTCAACGAACTCTCATTCAAACCAACGATGTAAAGTTAATACCGGTAAGAGTCCTCAACGTGGGAAAAGAAACGCAGAGAATCAAGCAAGGCCAAGTAATCGGATATTGCCAAGAAGTGGCAGCTATAGTGAACTACGTGTCCCAGCCAAAACGAGATGTGGAGCCAGTACGTGAACACATTCATAACTGAATGTAAGAAAAGCCTATCATCACAACAGGCGCAAAAAATGAAAAGAGAGACGAGGTTACCGAGCTAGTGGAGGAGATGCAAAGGAACAACGATATTCAGTCATCGACAAGTCCATGGAGTTCGTCAGTGGTATTAACTAGGAACAGGAAGCTTAACTAGATAAAAAAGAAATACAGTTACCATCTGCCAAAAATAGACGATACCTGGGACCTGGAGGAGGTATTCCAACGCATTGCTGGATCTGGACTTAATTTGAGTACGAAGAAGTGTACCTTGGAAACCGGATTACCAGAGAAGGTATACACACCGGCGAAGAGAAGATAGCGGCGGTTAGAGATTGGCCGAGGCCTACAAATCTGCACGAGCTACGAAGTTTCTTGGGACTGTGCGTTTCGTACCGGGTTTCGCTAATCGGGCGCATATCTTGCACGAGTTGACGAAGAAAAACCAGCAGTTTGTGTATACTGGACACGGATGCAAGCGCTTATGGTATAGGCGATGTCCTCAGCCAAGTGATTGATGGCGAGGAAAAGGTAATAGCCTATTATAGTAAAGTCTTATTTAAGCCTGAGCGAAACTACAGCGTCACGAGAAGGGAGCTTCTGGCTGTGGTGGAAAGTATAAAACACTTCCACAAGTATTTGTATGGCCAACAATTACATCTGAGAACTGATCATGCTGCACTACGGTGGTTGCTCCAATTTAAGAATCCCGAAGGACAATTGGCTCGGTGGACTGAAAGGTTGCAGAGCTACCACTTCAAGGTAGAACACAGAAAAGGAGGACAACATGGCAATGCAGATGCACTATCGCGACGCCCTTGCAAGATTAAATGCAAACATTTCACAAGGGCAAAAGAGAAGGAACATATTATCGATGTGCGATGGCTGAGCGTCTTACCAGAGGAACAGTGGTCGCTGGAACAGATCCGCAGGAAGCAAATGAATGATCCGGATCTGCCAAAAATTATTGAACCCATTGAACGTGGAATCAGACCATCATGGGAGAACATGGCCGTAGAAAGTCCAATCGCCGAGGCATATTGGGCTTAGTGGCGAAGTCTACAGCTGCGGAATGGTTACTTGCATCGCGTTTGGGAAAGTGAGGACGGCCAAACAACACGGAAATTGATTGTGGTTCCGAGGAGGAGAATACACGAAATTTTGGAGGAATATCACAACGGATTAAGTGGAGGACATCTGGGCATCATAAAGACGGTTGAGAAGATCAAGCCAGAAAAGTCCACAATTGACCAAATATTTACAGTTCGGCAGATCCTGGAGAGGACTCAAGAGATGCAGATCGACACCCACCACTTATTTGTCGATTTCAATGCCGCATATGACAGCGTGCATAGAGACGAGCTATACAACGCCATGTCTAGTTTTGACATTACTGCCAAACTCGTCAGGCTGTGCAGGATGACGATGGAGAACTCTCACTGCTCCATCAAGGTCGGTAACGAACTCATCGAGACCTTCAATGTCAAAAAAGGTTTTAGACAAGGCGACGCGCTGTCCTGTGATTTCTTTAACGTCGTCCTGGAGAAGATCGTGCGAAACTTACACGCCAACACCAGAGGCACGATCTTCCAGAAGTCCGTTCAACTGTTTGCTTACGCGGACGACATTGACGTGATTGGCAGAACTCAGCGAGCCGTCAGTGAGGCTTTTGCTAACATTGCGACGGAAGCGGCTAAAATGGGTCTGGCGGTGAATGAGGACAAAACGAAGTATATGCTGTCCTCAAAAAATGACATACAACAACGACGTCTTTGACAGAGCGTCACAGTGGGCAGCTATAACTTCGAGGTAGTCAAGGACTTTACTTACCTCGGCTCCGGAGTAAACTGTACAAATAACATCAGTTCCTAGATCAAGCGTGGGATAACTCTTGCCAACCGCTGTTTCTTCGGGCTCAAGAGGCAATTGAGTAATAGAGCCCTCTCTCGAAGAACCAAGTTGACTCTATATAAGACCTTGATCATCCCAGTCCTGCTATACGGCGTGGAGGCATGGACAATCTCGAAAGCGGATGAAGAAGTCCTTGGTCTCTTTCAGAGAAAAGTTCTACGCACGATCTTTGGTCCTGTTTGTGTTGACGGGTTGTTACCGCCGAAATCTCCGAGTCCGATTGGGGTTGGGCGGAAGAACGCCACCAGCTCAATGGAAAATGCCCGTGGGTATAAGATGGTTAATTTGGGCGCCACGCAGTTGCCCTTCCGCTCAACACGCTTCCTACTCCTAGAACTGCGACTAGGAGGGGGAATCCAATTTCCGCTAGGACTTGCACCCGGTCCAAAAAAAAAATAAAAAAAAACACAGTACAACACAACAAAAAAAAAGGACCATACACACTTGACTTGACAGTTCACAATTTATTAAAGCTAAGTTCTTAAAACTAACTTAATGTACAATTCGAAATTAAAGAAAATTCAATGTTAGGAATCAAATTTAAATCACTTAACCTACTGATTTACAATTATATAAAGTCCAACTCAAAAGAAAAATAGAGAAAAAAAAAAGGAAAAATTTTGAACATAGACAAAGGACTGTACACAGGGAAAAACTAAACTCGCGAAAGAAAGGAAAAAAAATATGTTACCAACGAACAACAACAAACGAAGCTGGTTTGAACCTGCGTGTCGAATCTTACAACGGACGCCTCAGACAATTCGACCAGCGATCGTTACGAAAAGTAATCTAAAAGGATATTCACATGCATAAATGGGACTATTGTTACAATATATAAACTATGAAAAAAAAGTTGTGAATTCTATTTAAATTATAATTCAGATCAAACACAAAAAAAAGTATACAAAAAAATAAAAAGAAATAAAAAAATAATTTCTCCTTCCCTTGTGTGGGAGAAGTCACCTGTCTGCTTCCTGGCCTCGTCGATCAGCGTCACCTCTCTCTCCTCCCGCGTCGGTCTACACCCCACCAATGGAACTTCGTTTTATTTTCTGTCACTTTTTTTTGTTTTTTTTTTTTTAATTAATTTATTTTTTTTTTCGCTTTTGTTTTGCGCACTACTGCCTTTTCACTAATCGGGGCTAACGCCTCCCTATTTGGAACTCGACCCAAAGGACTATTGAGCTGTTTCACCCACTCTACCACAATCGTTTCTGTGCTACAGTTATCGTCTATATTTTTGTAAGTAATTCTAATCTTTTCTTTTTTTTTTGGAAACCTACACTTTTGTTTAATTGGCACACTTCTCTATCGTTTTAGTTTTATTTTTCTTGCACTTTTGCACAGCATCTAGGGGATAAGCTCCGAGCTTTTGTACAGGCGTTGCACGATCGACCCGTGCCCCAATTACCCGATGTGCCGCAGGCTAAATACCCCAAAACAAAAATAACAATATTTTCGAAAACACAACGTCTAAACGTCCCTCGTGCGAACGAAACTTTACACGGAAATAATTCGCGTGTCCTTCTTCAATTATTGTTTTATTTTCAACAGCCACCCTACCGAGAAACGTACGCGTCCGTTCACTCTCGTTGCTAGAAATCAACTCCTCGAGACTTCCATTTTATTCTCCCAACATCCCAAGGCAACCCACGCCATACCGATCGGATGATCCATCTCTCCAAACCCGATAAGCCCGTTGGACCAATCAGTCCACCATGAAGTCCGCTATGTCTCCATCGGACCATACTAGGAACGGCAGTGTCCTTGAAAACGAGAGCCCAGAGGACCAGACGGCACCAAAGGCACCAGAAAGAGAAGGAGGAGGAACAAAAAAAAAACATTAAAAAAAACAATAAGCAAAGCGCTCCGCGGTGGTATTCGAACCCGCAAAACCTCGTACTTGAGCCGACCACCCAACATCCTGCGCTACCGAAGTTACATAACGCCTCCTGGAATCTGAGCGACGTCATAATCAATGCCCCATACGCCCACCTACCATGACGAATTGGTAGGCTATTTCTAGGCGAAAACCTTTCAACAGTCGGAACCCATAATAGGGTTCTGGAGGAGAAGATTCAATCACGAACTGTACGGGCTGTACAGCGACAGGCCTAGTTAGGCGTCTACGGATCCAACGCCCACGGTGGCTAGGTCATGTAGAGCGTATGGACACCACAGCTCCGGCCCGAAGAATCTTCGAATCCGAACCTGTCGGGCAACGCAACAGAGGACGCCCGCGTTTAAGGTGGCGCACCCAAGTGGAGAAGGACCTCAACCAACTTGGATCGCGCTAGTTGGAGAGGCATGTTGGTTGAGGCCCAGGTCCACCCCGGACTGTAGCACCACACAAAGAAGAAGAAGAATTCACAATAGATTAAGTAGGTTAATTCGAGAGGGTAATGAAGTTAAGATAATATAGTTTTGAATACATATGTGACACTTTCATTAACCGCAAGCCCCATTTTGGCCGCGTTTTCTCGTTGCTCACGAAGGCCCACTGACAGCCCGTTTTGCTCTTCCGATGATGTGAATGTCAACGGCCTATGCGATCACTTGCACAGATTTGTGGAAGATCATGTCTCTGATGCCTCTAAGTCTTCCGTTTCGATGCTCACAAAGGCCCACTGACAGCCCATTGTGCTCTTCCGATGATGTGAATGTCAACGGCTTATGTGAGTCTTGCAAAGATTTGAGGAAGAGCATGCCTCTGGTTTTGACATTAAAGTCGCATGACAGTGCGTGCCTTGTCTAAGTCCTTTTCTGACATCAAAGTCTCGGTACAATCTTCACCGACCTTGATGGTTCGTTCTCCATCGTCATTCTGCAAAGACGGACGATTTTTGCAGGGATACCAAAACTAGACAAGGCGTTGTATGACTCGTCTCTATAAATACTGTCATACTTGGCCTTAAAGTCGATGGCTGGTAGGTATCGACTTGAAACTCCAATGTCTTTCCAAGATCTGCCGTAATGTGAATATTTGGTCAATAGCCGATTTCGCTGGCCTTAACCTTCATTGATGTTGACCAATCAGGCTGTTAACGTAGTGCTGCAGGCGGTTACACAGAACGGCAGAAAAGATCTATTACGATATATTTAGGGGACTTATCCCTCTATGATTTAGTTTAGAGGGTTGATACAGTTTAGAGGGTCTCCTTTCTTTAGGATCGGACAGCTGCTAAGATTACATCCGTCGGATACTTTCATTCGAGCAGATACTACAGATGATGGTGATTGTTGCCGCCACTCAGGTCGGGAGGGCGGAAATTTTGTTCATCATCGCCTTTATGGCTGCGCAGACGCAGAGTACTTTCAAGATCATTGCATCAATGCAAATTCATTGATAGGGATCTCGAAAAAACGAGATCTATAGATTGTTGGACGATCAAAGCCCAAAACTATTTCAGATTAGCGAAACTGAACTCACACGGCGAGGCATATTGGAGCACAGCAAATATAATGTTGTTAGAAGAGACCGGCCGAACTCCAGTGGTAGAGGAAGTGTTGCGATCTTCTTCGAAAATAACATTAAGCTCAGAGTAGTGTATAGCAGTGAAGTACGACGGTTTCTGGAGTTGGAGGCCTGCATCGTTTGCTATATACGGTGTCGGCCTACTCCTGCGGCTCCCTTAGTTCCAGAACTATTATAGCAGAGCTCGATTCACTTTTTCGATGTCTAAGTCTGAACTTGGAGGAGAACTGAAAATCTTATTCAGCTTAGGATTCGGGATATTAATTGTGCTGAAGAGAGTCTATAAGCTCTCGTTCGGAATTTCGGGTACTTCCACAATAACAGCATCAGAGCATATTTGCCCTTAGAGAGTGAGCCATTATTCCAGTATGGTGAAAGTTAATTTTAGAGGCCATACAAAGGCAAAACGAAAAATGCGAAATAGTGAATAATCAACTTAATGGGATAATTGAACCTGGGCATCAGCCATAAAGCTTCTCCAGCTGGCACGATCCTTAGCCAGCTGACCCCAATTTCGCACTCCAAGTTGGCTGAGGTCCTTCTCCACTCAATTGCGCCATAGGTTTCGTGGTCGCCCTCTATTGCGTTGTCCCACTGGTTCGGAGTCGAAGATTCTTCGGGCTGCGCTCATAATTGCGTAGCCATCTTAGGCGTTGAATCCGTAGATGCCTGACTAGACTCATGTCGCTGTACAGCCCGTACAGTTCGTGGTTGAAACTTCTTCTTCAGAAATTTTCAACGCAAACAGTACCAAAGATTGAAAGAAGAATTAACTTGGGAGCCAAGGTAAATGAAGTCTTTTACTACCTCGAAGCTGTAGCTGCCTATGGTGACGTTCTGACCGAGTTGTCGATGTTGTGTGTCGTTTCTTGGTGACAGCATATAATCGTTTTGCCCTCATTCACCGCTAAACCAATTTTTGCCACCTGTTTATCAATACCAGCAAACGCTTCATTGACGGCTCGCTGATTTCGACCAATCACGTCAATGCCGTCCGCGTATGCTAGCAATTGCACGGATTTTTGGAAAATCTTGCCTCTAGTGTTAGTGAGTGAGTTTTGCACGATCTTCTCCTTCTTGAAGGTTTCGGTGAATTCGTTACCGACCTTGATGGAGCAGCAAGATTTCTCCATCGTCATCCTGCACAACCTGACGAGTTTGGCTGGAATGTCAAAACTAGACATGGCGTTGTATATCTCGTCTCTGTGCATACTGTCATATGCGGCCTTAAAGTCGACAAATAGGTGGTGGGTGTCGATCTGCATCTCTTGAGTCTCTTCCAGGATCTTCCGAAGTGTGAATATTTGGTCGATGGTGGACTTCCCAGACCTGAAACCGCACTGATAAGGACTTATCAGGCTGCTGACGAATCGTTTAGGCGCTCACACAAAATGGCAGAGAAGATCTAGAAGATCTTGTAGACGATGTTAAGAAGACTTATCCCCCGGTAATTGGGGCAGTCAAAGAGGTCTAATACTAAGATTTCACTCGTCGGGCATGTTTTCCTCCGGCCATATCACACAGATGCGTGTACCTTACTAGCTCATCCCCATCTGCCTTAAAGAATTCTGCAGACAATCCGTCTGCACCAGCTGTTTTGTTCGACTATAGTCTCGATATCGCTATCTTGACTTCGTCTAGATCGGAGGACGGAATTCTCTTCTATCGTCGTCCATTGCGTGGATTGAACCATTCTGCCTGACAGCGGTATTTGTGTCCTCTTCGTCTTCAGTCTGCAGAATAGATCCTTCCAGATTCTCAGTATCGACTGCAACTCTACTAGGAGTTGTGGTTCTTCGTTCCAACAGGCTTCTGTCCGATGTTTGTACCCTTTGGATAGTTGATTTACCCGTTGGTACAACTTTCGGACATTATTTTTTCCTTTTAAAAAGCCGGTTCTCTTCTCTTCTATCCAGCGTTGCCTTATATGCTGCTAGCTTCGCTGAATGCGCCTGCCGACACTCGTTGTCAAACTAAGGGTTTTTTCTGGGTGACGGTTTAGAACCCAATACACCAGAGGCAGCTTCTCTGATGGCGTTTTGGGGTATTGATAATTTGTTCCTTCTAGGAACAGATGCCCGTTGGGGCGTGAGCGCAGACTAGGCTGATGTTGCCGAATGTTGCCTTGATGCGGTTGCTGTGGGCTTTCGCTTATGTAACTAAAGCTTAAGACTTCTTGCATAAGTCTGCCTCAAACAACAAAACCGCATCCAAACAATTTCAATTCGCTCTTTGTAGCAATCGCCGTAGTATATATCGCAGTTTTTCATCCTCTTTTTGCCCAGCCCATTCCATTGCACCTCTTGGATGTGCCGCAAGTTCATCGGCTGAACATGGTCTGTTGCTGGCTGAACGTTGTCCTTGTTTCGTTTCCCATGATGGTCAGTAATAGGGTCATACGTATCCGAGGCTTAGTGCCGTCTCTGAACTAATGTGTATTTTACACGGTGGGGAATTTAACCCCACACGAAAGCCCAGAACCTGGAGGACCGAGTTGTGGTTTAAACCCCTGGACATGGGGCTGCTGTATACATTGGTTCACCTTTAAGCGGTTTAAGTAGTGACTTGCCCTGGGTGCACAGGTTCAAGCCTATCCATTATATTTCATTCATATATCATATGTTCGTAATACTTTCCATTCATAAAATACAAACTTCATTATCTAATACAGTCAAACCCGCTTATTTGGAAGACGTTTAATTGAATAAACCGCTTATATTATAAATACAATCTGTCCCCGTGAACAATTTCATAAATTTTGATGAACAGATTTTCAATTTGGCATTGTTTATGAAATTCGGCACTATAGATTATCCCACATAGTAAGAAATATAAGTTCTGACAGGACATTTTCTGATTGTTTGGATCTTCAAACGATTTGTATCTGCTACGTACTGCTAGTTGAACCAGATTACAGACTTATTTTAGAATGTGTCGGCTCTAAAGGTCATCATGTTTGTAAAGTGAATTAAATAGAAAGTGAAATTGCAGACAAATTATCAAAAATTACAGCGTCATGGTTCCAAGAAATACTCAAGTTTGTCTATCAAAGACAAATTTACAATTTTAAAACAGCTTGATGGTGGTGAGTCGCCGAAAACCTTTTTACCGCATTTTAATTGCAATGTACCAACGCTAACAAGGATATGTCAACAAAAACATTCCATTCCATTTCCGATGTTGCTACACGGAACCAGAGATTACCCAGTAAGTGCCGGACAGAGATAATGGAGGATTTCATACATTATATGGTGCTGGACTTCACAGTAAGGTGCACAAATGTTTGGATCAACTAAATTTTTCGTCTAAATGCAATCCTTTTTTCAATTATCCGAAGTCCGCTTAAGGCATAACCCGGTTAATTCATTAAAGAGGGGTCGACAGTGTTAACTTATTAACTAATTATACTATCTTCTTCTTCTTCTTTGATTGGCGCCACAGTCCGGGTTGGACCTGGGCCTCAACCAACATGCCTCTCCAGCCAGCCCGATCTTTCGCCAGCTGTCTCCAATTTTGCACTTCAAGTTGGTTGAGGTCCTCTTCCACTTGTGTGCGCCATCTAGTGCGAGGACGTCCTCTGTTGCGCTGTCCCAATGGCTCGGTGTCGAAGACTCTTCGGGCCGGAGCTGTGGTGTCCATCCGCTCTACATGACCTAGCCATCTTAAGCGTTGGATCCGAAGACGCTTAATTAGGTGCATGCCGCTGTACAGCCCGTATAGTTCGTGGTTGAACCTTCTCCTCCAAACGCCATCAACGCAAACAGGACCAAAGATCGTACGCAGAACTTTTCTCTCAAAACAACCAAGAGCTTCATCCGCTTTCAATTGGGTCCAAGTCTGTGCGCCATAGAGCAGGACTGCGATGATCTGAGTTTTACATAAAGTCAACTTGATGTTTCGAGAGATGGCTGTGTTACTCAATTGCCTCTTGAGCCCAAAGTAACAGCGATTGGCAAGAGTCTGCGCTTGATCTCGGTACTTGTGTTGTTGTCCCTATTAACTCCGGAGCCCAAGTAGACGAAGTCCTTGACTACTTCAAAGTTTCTACTGCCCAGTATGACGCTCTGTCCGAGACGTCGATGTTGTGCGTCCTTCCGTGATGACAGCATGTACTTTGTTTTGCCCTGGTTTACCGCTAGACCCATTTTAGCCGCTTCCGCTTCAATGCCAGCCAACGCCTCATTGACGGCTCGCTGTGTTCGTCCAATCACGTCAATGTCGTCCGCGTAAGCAAGCAGTTGAACGGACTTTTGGAAGATCGTGCCTCGGGTGTTTACGTTTAAGTTTCGCACGATCTTATCAAGTATGACGTTAAAGAAAGAAGAAATCACATGACAGCGCGTCGCCTTGTCTAAAACCTTTTTTGACATTGAAGGTCTCGGTGAGTTCGTTGCCGACCTTAATGGAGCAGCAAGAGTTCTCCATCGTCATCCTGCACAACCTGACGAGTTTGGCAGGAATGTCAAAACTAGACATGGCGCTGTTTAGCTCGTCTCTATGCTCGCTGTCATATGCGGCCTTGAAATCGACTAATAGGTGGTGGGTGTCGATCTGCATCTCTTGAGTCTTTTCCAGGATCTGCCGTAATGTGAAAATTTGATCGATAGTGGACTTTCCTGGCCTGAAACCGCACTGATAAGGACTTATCAGGTTGTTGACAAAGGGGTTCAGGCGTTCACACAGAACGGCAGAGAGTATCTTGTAAGCGATGTTAAGGAGGCTGATCCCTCGATAGTTGGCGCAGTCAAAGGAATCTCCTTTCTTGTGGACCGGATAAACGACGCTGAGATTCCACTCATCGGGCATGCTTTCCTCCGACCATATCTTACAGATGAGCTGGTGCATGCGCCCAACCAGGTCATCTCCAGCTGCCTTAATTAGTTCCGCGGACAATTCGTCCGCTCCAGCAGCTTTGTTCGACTTCAGTCTAGATATCGCTATCTTGACTTCGTCTAAATCGGGGGGACGTAATTCGTGTTCATCATCGTCCAAATTGAGTGAAACATTCTGCCTGACAGCGGAATTTGTGTCGTCATCGCCGTTTAACAGTCTACAGAAATGATTTTTCCTAATTCTCAGCATCGACTGCTATTCTACTACTAGTTGTCCATTTTCATCCCTGCAGGCTTCGGTCCAAGGTCTGTATCTTCCTGATACTTGTTTTACCTTTTGGTAAAACTTTCGGACCTCCGTCCTGTCGTAACACCTCTCCATCTCCACGACCGCGCGCTTCTCATGCTCTTTCTTTTTCTTTCTGAGAAGCCGGTGCTCTTCCCTTCTCTTCTGTTCGTAGAGCTCACGAACAGCTCACGACGTACGCTCTCATGTACCTGCCTGCACTCGTCGTCAAACCATGGGTTCCTTCTGGGTGGTGTCGTGAAACCCAGCACATCAGTGGCAGCTTCTTTGATGGCTTTTTGACAACGTTTCCATTCTTCTTCTATTGACTGTGCAGGCAGCGTCGAACTTTCAGAGAGTTTCAGGGAGACTCGGTCGGCAAAGTTCCTAGCGGTCTGTTGCGATTGTAGCTTTCCGACGTCAAACCGTAGTGTTCTTTCTCGACTCCGTACTTCTCTCGATATCCTCATCCTTACCTTGGCTACAACAAGAAAATGGTCCGAGTCGATGTTGGCTCCTCGGAACGTGCGGACATCGAGAATTTTGGAGGAGTGTCTGACGTCGATCGCAACGTGATCAATCTGGTTGACGGTTGATTGATCAGGAGACCGCCAGATCCCCCTTATGGATGTTGAGTTGTGGAAACCGCGTGCTCATCACAGAGAGGTTACGCCCCGAGGCGAAATCTACCAGCCTGAGTCCGTTTCCGGATGTGTTGTCGTGCAGGCTGTGTTTTCCGATGACTCTAGCAAAGATTTCTTCCTTGCCCAACTGTGCGTTGAAATCTCCTAGAACGATCTTGGTGTCATAGCTGGGGCATCGATCGTATGTTCTTTCTAGAAGATCATAGAAGTCATCCTTGCTATCATCATCCTTCTCCTCCGTCGGGGCGTGTGCGCAGAACAGGATGATGTTCCCGAATTTAGCCTTGATGCGGATTGTTATGAGGCGCTCGCTGATATAATCAAAGCTTAAGACTTTTTCCCTAAGTCTGCCTCGAACAACGAATCCGCATCCAAATAAGCGCTGTTTTCCCTCTTTGTAGCAATCACCGTAGTAGATGTCGCAGTTTCTCATCTTCCTTTTGCCCGGGACATCCCATCGCATCTCCTGGATGGCGGTGACATCTGCTTAGTAGCAGTCCAGGGCCTCCGCTAGTTCATCGGCTGCACGTGGTCTGTTCAGGGACCTCACATTCCACGTGCAGAACCGAAAATCATTGTCCTTTGATCGTTTGCTGGGGTCGTCAACTTTGAATCCGTCCATATCCGAGGCCTGTTGTCGGTTCGTAACCGTTGGTTTTTTATGTGGTGAGGGAGTTAGCCTCACGCACAACCTACAACTGGTAGGCCAGGCCCATTATTTGACCCTCGGGTAGAGGGGGATCGCTGCATACATTGGTTCACCACACAACGATTGTTGCGATGGCTATCCAGGGGCGCCACTAGGAGGCTGTATGTCAACTTGACTTATGGACAAGCAGGGATCGCGCTGGCATCCTACCAGGTTGGGTGCAGTCAGCAACTTTGCCCTGTGCACATAAGCCCATGCTCCCAACCAAATCATATACAACTAAAAAAAAACAACTAATTTTTTTTTACACGGTAGATTGGTTCTATAAAAAATCATGTAAAAAAAGGAATTGGACTTCCACTAAATTTGTGCTATTTACATTTGCTTTGACCAGGGAATTCCCTGAAATTTGTGATACGAACATACATACTTCGCAAAAATTAAATTTTACAAAAAAATCCAAGCACACACATTTTAAATCGTGCTAAATGGAATAAGATCGTGTAAAAAAATTAAAAATATTTTATTTTCAAACCGTATTATATCAAAACCGTGTAAAACCAGAATTAAGTGTAAATGAATAATCGCTCATGCTAATGTTTTTGCAATGTGTGTATGCATACACAAAATGCTGTCTCAGAGCTTAATACATACAAATTTCTTAAAATAAATCCATTTTTCATCGCCAGTAACAATCCGATGCAAAACCGATTTTCTTACGTGTCTTTGAAGCAAAATTTCACAAGTGTTTTTTCGGTTTTCATGTGGCACCCATTTTCCACACTTTTGGATCTTTCCCATAGCTTTTAAACGGTCAGAAATAGTTTGTGTTGCAACATTTAACATTGCTGCCATTTGCGGATAACCAATTCGGTTTCAGAGCGGGGCATGACACTATTTATGCCGCGTCGAAACTGGTGTCGGATATCCAATGGAACAAGAGCTAGAAACAATGTACGGGGGCCTGCTTGATTGACCTGGGAAAGGCATTCGACACCGTATGGTTAGAAGGACTTTACTACAAGCTCAATCGGCTAGGCATTAGTAAACCACTGCTGTACCTACTATATAATATGCTTACCGCTAGGCGGTTCGTCGTGACCTCTGAAGGTATTTTTGAAGTAAAAAATTATCTCCAAAAGGGGGCCGTTAATTTGCCGATCCTGTTCAACATTTTCTTGAGCAATTCCTTACGCAATCGCGTATGCCGACAACTTGATCGTGTACAGATCAGGCAAAAAGATCAGGACATCACTACGCTCGCGCAGGGTGACTTCGACTCATTCATGAGAGATTGCGAAGTCGGAAGCCATTCTGTTCAGGACGCCGTTGTATAAGGCTTCCGCGTGAACGTGAACCAGTTGTTTTTTATTACCGTTCCTGTAGAAGCAGCTTCAGTTGATCAACTTTTAAAACTTTTATTTTCGTCATTATTATCTTTTTGTTCAAATTCTATGCAAGACTACGGTTATATGGCTTACAATCGCTATACACACACTACAACTTATACACACCGCTTGCACGTACACTATATTTGTCACACTCACTTATGTATGTTTATGTTAATCCCAAGCTCCTTCGTTTTCCTTAATTTCTTGCTTGTATTCGTTGTTGTCATGTTCACGATTTGTTTTTCTTGAGAGTTTATTATTTTGAAAAATTTGAGGAAAGCATTCGTATGCACTATCGATGAGAACTATCGAATGAATTGCACTATCGATAGTTAGTAACTGAATGATTTCAACTATCGAATAGTTTTATTCATTCATTCATTCACACACTGGGTCGTTAAGAACCAAGACCAAGATTTCCTGGAGAGGGGGGCCGGTTCTACTCCGTTTTCGCAATCATAAGTAGTATAGTCCTCGGTATATAAATATCACAAAAAAAAAAACACAAAAACTTAAAAACCTTTTCCATCATAGAAGTGAACGAATGAAAACACATTCATTGAAGTAAACCAGTCATTGGACTAGATAGTCCAAAGCCCAAACGAATGTGCATCGCTTAAGTGTTTATGTGCGACACAACCGGTTATATTTTTTTTTAAATTTTTTATATTTTTCCCGCATTCGGCCATCGCTTCGAATTGTTCCTTGCTATCAGTGCTGTCGTATACGGCTTCAAAATCGACAAGAATATGGTGAGTATCGATTTGAAGCCGCACTTGTACGTGCCGATTAGTGTTGTCCAAAACGGTTTTGGGCTTCACACAGTGCACTGGATAGGATTTCGTAAGCGACGTGGAGCAGGGATATACATCTATAGTTTTTGCTGGATGTAGGATCGCCTTTTTTGTGGATGGGAGATATGGAGCTGATATTCCAGTCGTCAGATATTTCAGGTTTCGTCTTCCCAAGTTCCCAAGAAGTCTCCGAGTACAATTTTGACGTCGTACTCCGGACAGTCACCGTCCAACAAGCCAAACAATTTGACAGAGTCTTCAGTTTGGTCGAAGACTTTTTCGATAGCTTCACAATTATATTGGCATCGATTGGCTGAGTGGAGAGGCGTGGCTTCGCTCTGAAAATCTTATTCAGCTTAGGGTTCGGGATATTAATTGTGCTGAAGAGAGTCTATAAGCTCTCGTTCGGAATTTCGGGTACTTCCACAATAACAGCATCAGAGCATATTTGCCCTTAGAGAGTGAGCCATTATTCCAGTATGGTGAAAGTTAATTTTAGAGGCCATACAAAGGCAAAACAAAAAATGCGAAATAGTGAATAATCAACTTAATGGGATAATTGAACCTGAGCATCAGCCATAAAGCTTCTCCAGCTGGCACATCGAACTCCAAGTTGGTTGAGGTCCTTCTCCACTCGAGTGCGCCATAGGTTTCGTGGTCGCCCTCTATTGCGTTGTCGCACTGGTTCGGAGTCGAAGATTCTTCGGGCTGCGCTCATAATTGCGTAGCCATCTTAGGCGTTGAATCCGTAGATGCCTGACTAGACTCATGTCGCTGTACAGCCCGTACAGTTCGTGGTTGAAACTTCTTCTCCAGAAATTTTCAACGCAAACAGTACCAAAGATTGAACGCAGAATTAACTTGGGAGCCAAGGTAATGAAGTCCTTTACTACCTCGAAGCTGTAGCTGCCTATGGTGACGTTCTGACCGAGTTGTCGATGTTGTGTGTCGTTTGTTGGTGACAGCATATAATTCGTTTTGCCCTCATTCACCGCTAAACCAATTTGTGCCACCTGCGTATCAATACCAGCAAACGCTTCATTGACGGCTCGCTGATTTCGACCAATCACGTCAATGCCGTCCGCGTATTCTAGCAATTGCACGGATTTTTGGAAAATCTTGCCTCTAGTGTTAGTGAGTGAGTTTTGCACGATCTTCTCCTTCTTGAAGGTTTCGGTGAATTCGTTACCGACCTTAATGGAGCAGCAAGAGTTCTCCATCGTCATCCTGCGCAACCTGACGAGTTTGGCTGGAATGTCAAAACTAGACATGGCGTTGTATATCTCGTCTCTATGCATACTGTCATATGCGGCCTTAAAGTCGACAAATAGGTGGTGGGTGTCGATCTGCATCTCTTGAGTCTCTTCCAGGATCTTCCGAAGTGTGAATATTTGGTCGATGGTGGACTTCCCAGACCTGAAACCGCACTGATAAGGACTTATCAGGCTGCTGACGAATCGTTTCAGGCGCTCACACAAAATGGCAGAGAAGATCTAGAAGATCTTGTAGACGATGTTAAGAAGACTTATCCCCCGGTAATTGGGGCAGTCAAAGAGGTCGTATCACACAGATGCATGCACCTTACCAGCTCATCTCCAGCTGCCTTAAAGAATTCTGCAGACAATCCGTCTGCACCAGCGGCTTTGTTTGACTATAGTATCGATATCGCTATCTTGACTTCGTCTAGATCGGAGGACGGAATTCTCTTCTATCGTCGTCCATTGCGTAGATTGAACCATTCTGCCTGACAGCGGTATTAGTGTCCTCTTCGTCTTCAGTCTACAGAATAGATCCTTCCAGATTCTCAGTATCGACTGCGACTCTACTAGGAGTTGTCCCTCTCCGTTCCAACAGGCTTCTGTACCCTTTGGATAGTTGATTTACCCGTTGGTAAAACTTTCGGACATTATTTTTGCCGTACCAATTCTCCATTTCCTCGTCGCGCGCTTCTCATGCTCCTTATTTTTCCTTTTGAAAAGCCGGTGCTATTCCCTTCCACCCAGCGTCGCCTTATATGCTGCGAGCTTCGCTGGGGCGTTCGGGCGTGAGCTAGAGTGCGGCTGATGTTGCCGAATGTTGCCTTGATGCGGATTGTTGTGGGCTTTCGCTTATGTAACTAAAACTTAAGACTTCTTGCATAAGTTTGCCCCAAACAACAAAACCGCATCCAAACAATTTCAATTCGCTCTTTGTAGCAATCGCCGTAGCATATGTCGCAGTTTTTCATCCTCTTTTTGCCCAGCCCATCGCACCTTTTGGATGTGCCGCAAGTTCATCGGCTGAACATGGTCTGTTAAGTGACCTCACATTCCACGTGCTGAATTGAAAATCGTTGTCCTTGTTTCGTTTTCCATGATGTCTCAGTAATAGGGTCGTACGTATCCGAGGCTTAGTACCGTCTCTGAACTAAGGTGTATTTTACAAGGTGGGGAAGTTAACCCCACACGAAAGCCCTGAACCTGGAGGACCGAGTCGTGGTTTGAAAAACATATTCACCGCATTCTAATTGCAATGTACCAACGCTAACAAGGATATGTCAACAAAAACATTCCATTCCATTTCCAATGTTGCTACACGGAACCAGAGAATACCCAGTAAGTGCTGGACAGAGATAATGAAGGATTCCATACATTATATGGTGCTGGAGTTCACAGTAAGGTGCACAAATGTTTTGATCCACTAAATGGAATAAGATCGTGTAAAGTAATTAAAAATATTTTATTTTCAAACCGTGTTATATCAAAACCGTGTAAAAACAGAATTAGGTGTAAATGAATAATCGCTCATGCTTATGTTTTTGCAATGTGTGTATGCATACACAAGAGAGCATAATACCGGTATGAAATGAGTTTTCTTGAAAATAAAACACTAATTAATGGGAAAGTAAAAACACTTTATTCAAAGTATTGGTCATTGTTTTCGATACATTTTGACCGCCAAGTGCTCCTCAGCCAATGCGTGTCCCATCGATGAAAACAAATGGTAGTCGGAAGGAGCCAAGTCTGGTGAATGCGGCGGGAGGGGTAGCTGCTCCCAGCCAAGTGTTTTGATTGTATCCTGAACCGGCTTTGCTTTGTGTGCAGGTGCATTGTCATGGAGCAAGATTACCTTGCCATGTCTTCTGGTCAATTCTGGTCTTTTCTCGATCAATACATGGTTCAAATTGATAATTTGTTGTTGGTAGCGATCAGTATTAACGGTTTCACCAGGTTTTAGGAGCTCGTGGTACACCACACCTTTCTGGTCCCACCAAACACACAGCATTGCCTTCTTGCCGAATCGATCTGGTTTTGCAGTCGATGCTGATGGTTGTCCCGGATTAACCCATGATTTTTTCCGTTTAGGATTCTTAAAATAAATCAATTTTTCATCGCCAGTAACAATCCCATGCAAAACCGATTTTCTGACGTGTCTTTGAAGCAAAATTTCACAGGTGTTTTTTCGGTTTTCCATCTGTCTTTCATTCAATTCATGTACCACCCATTTTTCACACTTTTGTATCTTCCCATAGCTTTTAAGCGGTCAGAAATTGTTTGTTGTGCAACATTTAACAGTGCTGCATTTTGCTTTTGACTCAAAGTGTCTTCTCCATCCAATATCGTTTGCAATTCGGCGTCTTCAAACTTTTTTGGTGGTCTTCCAAGTTCTTCATTTCTCACATCAAAATCATTATTTCTGAAACATTAAAAAACCATCTTTTGCATGTTGCTTCTGATAGCTGCAGCACTTTTCTTGAAAAGAAAACAAAAAATTAATACTTTCCTTAAATCATCACTTTCTGGTACAACATTTTTAACACGATGAAAAAATATGATTTTGTCTGTTCAATGACTTGATGTATACTAAATATTTTTCACAAATGTCATAGCAAACAAACAAACCAAAAATAAGGGCTCGTTCACAACCGTGTTCCCTATCCAGACATTTGTATCTTGACGCTCACTTCATACCGGTATGCCTGGTAAGTAAAAACCAGAAATGAAGTACTATAGAGATAGCCGACTTCAAAGCTGATTGCCCCCTAGTCAATCGATGAATTTTCCCCTACTTTTTGACGGTTATTCATGAATAAATGACAGTTATTTACGAGTCTAGCACATTGTCTCACTTTTACGCACACTTGTTTGGAGAAATAAAGTACCCCACAAAATGGCGGCTGATTCGTACATTTTTGCCCTGAATCATAAAATGTTTGGGGACTCTGTTCTTGAATATGATAAATAAACCAAATGCTAGATATTATTCAAAGTTGTATCATTCATGAATATAACATTTTATGAGAAATTCTTTCGAATCCATATATATATTAATCGATTATATTATATCAGTCCAACCATATATGCTTATTGGTACTATTAGGTCTGTTCCCGTATTCAAAACGTTTGAGTAACCGCCAAGACTATATTCGACCTTATGACACATCATTAGGTCAGTTCTCAGTTTAGTAATAACTCACAATAAAACGTTTTTTTTTTCCTGAGTGAAATTTTTCTTCCGAAAGTTGGTACGTGTGCTTACGTCCATTACATTATATGTCAAAATGTCATAAATGTCAAAAATTATTAAAATTGAATTCTCAAAAGCAATAAATAAATACACAATAACACAAATAATAGATAGCCAAACAAAAGAGGTAGGAAAACATGAAATACTGTCCAAGATTTTTAGAAAATAACACCTATCGATGATTAGTTCATTCTAGAATCTTCAAGCGGTGAGGATGAAGATGAACTAACTTTTCAAGAATTCCCTGTGAGCTCTGGTTATTCTGCCACAGAAGAAACCAGTAATTTTCAGCTGCAAAGTGGGATTAGCAGTTTCACGAGCGATGATCCTCATCGGAATGGTACAACATGGTGTGCGACAAGCTGCTGAAGCTCTTCATCAAATGACTTGTGTGGAGCCTGTCCTTCAGTACACTAACCTTGAACAAGAGCCAGAAATTCAGAAAAAGCCACCAAAATAGTGGCCATTAAGTAGAAAGGTTCAATTCAAGAACATGTCACTGAGCTACGACCCAAGCATTTTACGTGAAAATCCAAACGGTGCACTTCGACGTATGGTCGAGTCAACTGGTCCGCATGACTCAGAAAATCTCGGGAACAGACCTATTAATGAATGTATAATAGAGAGGAGTAGACTACTTTTAAATATTTTGTAAAGGAATATTGGTATTCATATCATCGGCGAACTGCGAACGCGAACTTTCGGAAACAACCCTTCTCCACCAAATATAAGCACAAAGTTATACTTCTTGTTATGCAAAAAGATTGGGAATGAATAACTGAGTTTTTTCGTCTACAAAAATCTCTGTAGTCCTCTTCGAATGAGAAAACTTCATATGAACGAATTGTCAGAGTTCGGAATTCGTGGCGACCATATCAACGGGCCTTTAGTATTCCTCAAAATATTTCCAATATTTCTTAATACATATTTGGTAGCTATTAGAGATTTTATAATATTTCAATATTCACCAATACTTACTTAATTATTTAAGGTGGCACTACAGGGTGGACCTCGGCCCCAACCACCGATATACATAGATATATATGTGTATACATACCATATATCGGTACACCAATGAACCAATACTTCGGGAATGATTTGAATGATGAAATGATTTGGATATGATTTGAAGAAAGCAGATTTTGTTCAATTGATCCGGCATGTTTTGATCTTCTAATTGTTTTTCTGAAAACAAATTGCTTCTTTTTAACTATGATATTGTGGTTGCCGTGACGACTGTTAAATATTCTTAGCTGTTCAAAGAGCTCACACGTATTCTCGTCCCCCATGTCGGTGAAAACCTGGTGAATATGCTATAAAAAGACCCTGTCAAAATAATTTTAGAGGAAAAAACGTAGAATTCGGCTATCTCTAGTACTTTATTTCTGTTTCTTTTCTGTCAAATCAATTGATGTGTGAAAAAATCGAATGCAGTTTCGGGGGTTATTTAAGAGGTCTGTTCCAATTGCTGTGAAATTCACCGAAATTCACAGAAAAAATATCCAAAGCAGTTCCATTTGGTGATTTGTTCGTAGTTTTTGACAGAAGATCGTGCTCACAAAAGAGAAAAAAATTTCCCCACCCTGCGAATTTCTGCCACAAAAATTCTGTGGGCAGAAAATTGAAGACTGTCAAATTCAAAATAAAAGCAACAAGCGACAGTTCATTCAGAATTGAATAAGTAAAGGCCCAAACCCATAGAATCCGGTGCGTGCGTTGCGTCTTGTCAAAAAATTGACAACTCATAAGAGCTAATAAGAGGGAGCGAGACAACGAGTGTGGGCTATATGTGGAATACATCAGAATGCATGAAGTTGGCGAACTTTTAACTTTTCGTCCGTTTGACAGTTTATTCTCACATGTGTGTATCATTTATGCATGTATGTGTATCATTTTACTCTCGGGGACGTGTGGGATTGTATGTATGTATACATATTTCGGACGCAACGTACGTATTTCATTTGGCACCTCTTTGCAGTCCGGCAAATACGATTTTTGTGGATGTCAACTGCAACGCACGCACCGGATTCTATGGGCTTGAGCCTTAAGAATTGAATATAATTTTTGACGTTTCTTGAATTCTGTGAATTTCTACCAAGCGTCGTTCCACAAGTTTGTGCACAGTTTCTCTCTCAAAGAGAGATTTTTACCCCCACTTCTGTAAATTTGCTCAACTACGAATTTCTATGCACAAATCAATTGGAACACACCTAAACGTTTTTTAATTAGTTTAAGTTTTTCATTATTCTTGTAAAGCGATAAATAAACAAAATAAATTCCAAAAAAAATATTTTTTTCAATTTACATGTTTTGCTGTAACTGTTGACATATGGCATGTCTGACGTCATAAAGATCGCAACAGGCTATTAGAGAATGACTTAATTTACATATTTGGTTTAATTGTGTTCCCCTACTTTCTTCATAATTTGCTCCTCGTATTCATTCAATTGGATGACGATTTTCGACTATCAAATAGTGAATAGTTTGCAACTATCGAATAACTCAATAGTTCTCAACATCAGACTAGGGACCAATCAGCTGTGAAGTCGGATACCTCTGCTGTTCTTCATTTCTGTTTAAAATATAATTTTAAATACCATAATTACTTCGCCAATCGATATTTTATTGATTTCATGCCTTTTATTTGGTATATGAAATGCTATCAACATTATCATTTGTTTTGTATTTACCTATAAATATTTCTATACTTACAATAGTCGGATTGTTCCATAGAATTAGTTTAAAACTTATAAATTGACACTCAAACTCTACCTTACCTACACGAAACTCTCTTACCATAGAAAGAGATCCACACTCGAACACACCCATTTCATACGTGGCTGACTGATTTGACACGAAATCTTATAATTTCGTTAATTTGTTGTATTCTTTTCGTTAAGGTAATTCAACCTATAACATCACCGACTGAGCTCATATTCGTGTCAAAATACTAGTCCGATTAACTTCGGGGAGAATTGTATTTTAATATACCCTTAAAGTATAGAAGTAAATATATCCAATAACATGTAAGTAGCAACACACAAGTTCGTATGCTTTCGTAAAGTGCTATATTGAAACTTGGCCTTTAAGTATTTATTCTAACAAATATACATTTTCAATCTTAGACCTATTAATCAAGACTTAATTTATAATTCTAAAATTAAATGTGAATTAATCTTGCTTGAACTCGTTACTGTAACACAATATCTACAAGATAAGACTTAAAAAAGAGAGTGCAAGATTTTGTGTACGCTTGCACTTGCCACGACGGCAAAGTGAAAGGTAGCTTATGAGCGCCCGATAAGTGAATTAATTGGTATCAAATATTCTATCATTGCAGACAAATATGGACAAAGTCGTTAAATTCTGTGAACCTGGTCGTCTCTTCGCTAAGGACTCTATCAGGTTGGTGAAACGCTGTACCAAGCCCGACCGCAAGGAATTCCAAAAGATTGCCATCGCTACTGCTATTGGTTTCTGCATTATGGGATTCATTGGTTTCTTTGTGAAACTAATTCATATTCCCATCAATAACATAATCGTTGGTTCATAGGCCTTCGAAAGGACAATGCAAACTATATTTATCCATCATCATAAGTTTTGTTTATGACTTAATTTTTTATATTGTCCGATATAATAATAGGATTCTAGAACAATAACATGAGTTTTTTTCATAAGCCAATTCATATTCCTTGAGTATATTCTGATATTGGTCTTTCAGAACATAACTATTTAACATCATTAGTATATGTACACAGATAGCTACAATGAAATACAAACTTTTTTCCCAATACATGTATTTTTATTTATTTAAGAAAAATAATACAATTGAAACTAGACCAAGTCCAATCTTGTGAGAATGATTACAAATTTGAATTGCATAGGTTGATTCAATTAGTCATTTATTTGATCTTTAAAGAGTGCCGAGTTGTATTATATTACTATGGACGGTAACTTTAGTACTAATAGGAGGATGTTACATCTGCATCTAAAACCAAAAAATGGATATATCGCTTGGATATGTGTCGTTATTCAACAGCCTGCCAATCTGCCTCAATACTCTAGGAACTTCATAAATTACCCTACACGTCATAAACATTCGTTGCAAGAGAACTTTCAGGGGAACCAACCTCAAACAAATTTTGACAATTATGCAGAAAATCGTAATCACTAATGACCGCTTTGGTAAAGAACATTCTATAATATAAAATTTGCGGATTGTGAAGTGTCTTGCTTATTTATTATACATTTGCACCAAAACTCTAGCTTAAACATTAAAAATCAATTTGGAATCGTTTGCATTCATTAATAAGCCTATTCCACGCATGAGGAAAACGAAAAATTAAGAAATCAATATGGAGGATGATATGATTCTGAAGCAACCTGCCGACCGTCGTTTGGCAGGAGATACTAATGACTTGCCGCCTGGTCCACCAGGTGCAGAAAATGACGTAGAGTATATTGATCCAAAGAAAGAAGGTATTGTGTTTGGTTTACGTATGTTTTACATATATAAATACATACATATGTACGTATTTATGTTCTCTCATATTAGAAAAAGTTAGTAAGGATTTATCCAAGTCTCGCCGACGTTCGCCGTCAGGTAGTCCACCGTCGAAGCGAAAATCCCCGTCGAGAGGACCGCGATCACCACGTGGCAGACGTACACCATCCCCCCGTCGTCGCTATGGTCGGAACAGGGATTATAGCGCCGACCGTCGTCGATTTAATGATCGCGGACGGATGCGGCGTTCACCGATAAGAAACCGATCGAGGGATAGGATAGATCACCGCCGAAATGTCCGCGATCGCTTTCGAGGACGACGTGATAGTCGGAGTCGTAGCCGTAGTGGCAGTCCTCCATCTAGACGTCGTTGGTCACCCAAGAAAAAACCGAGCTCCCCACCACCGCCACCTGCAGCACAATTTGGCGTTCCCGCGCCAGGAATTTACTCTGATAGTTATAGTGCATACAGTCAGTATGGGCCACCACCACAAGCTTATGGGCCAAGCGACTTTGTGGGTGCTCCCCCTCCTGGAACATTCGGCGCAGCTTACCCACCACCTCCAACGTGGGGTGTTCCTCAGGAAGGATACCCACAGGCCAATTGGGTACCACAACCGGAGCCAATGCCTACACCCGTTATGCAACCTCCACCCACAGTTGCTGCGGCTCCAGCGTCATCAGTTCAACCACCGAGTACTCAACCACCTCCACCAACTATTGGAACGGCAAAAACAAACGAACCTAATCCAACACATGATGGTAAGAAAAAATTATTCCATCCAAATTTGTATTAATCATATCAGACTTCATTTATCTTAAATTATTCCTGTTAAAAACGCTAGATAGCTATCAGAAGATGCACAGTAAAAAAAAGTGGAGGTTAAACATATTGTGCTAATAAGTTTTCTATATATTATTTTTGTTTGTGACAGCCGTTGCTCAGGAAGCCGAAAATCAACGAGAGGAACTAAAAAAGCAACGTACCAATTATTTGAAGAAAACAGCAGCTTTAAAGAAAGAATTAAAAGTGCTAAAAGAACAACGCAAAGATTTGATTGGAGGGGATGGTTCACACAGTCCAACCACTAAGGGTTTTCTTGATGAAAATGAGCGCCTACAGGTACGTTCACGATGGTGGAAATGCTTTGACTAAGAAGGATTTTGTTAAAGAAGTTTGTTATTGGATGCTTTTTATATGTCTTTAAAAAAAATAATTTCGTATTTCATTGAAATGCTGTTGTACCACTTTCAAATTGAATACTACGAAATTAAGTTTGATCAACTTTTCATCATTGCAATTTGATATATAATACAAAAGAGAATCGTTACCGAAATTATGGTTATGACCCAATCGCATGTTATATTCGCGTCTTTAGGTAAAATGTATTTTCCAAGCAATTGTGTTTATATCACAAAATTCAATTCTATTCGAGAAACATGCCATTCCATTTTTATGTAACTTCAGTTGTGCAAATTGCCGACATAAATTCTGTCTGGATATTCATACAATACAAATGCAAAGCGAAGTGACTAAAATGTTTGAATCATGTCGTTTATAAAAAATACAATATTGATTGAAAATCCAATTATTTCTATAGTAACAAATGTCAGTACGTTCTTGTAAGTTGACATAAATTAAATGTGAAAAAGACATATTTTAAGTATGTATCTAGTTAAAATTTTTAAATTTTACTACATTGCGTTATTTGTTTTAGACAAGGCTATTAAGAGTATATATAAAGTTGGTGATATTTATCATTACATATAGATGATTGCATTATACATAGCTAATTACAATTACATTTTAATTTTCAATAATATAACAACCAAAGCTATGTATTCGAAAATTATTTGAGGGAAATGTAATTATAAGTATTGCGATAAAGCATTTAGCATTCTTAGAATGAATAAGGTGTCACTACAATTTTTTCGAGATTCTTATCTTTTCAAAAACGTTTATTTAGTTCTCACTGAGAATACTATGCGTCGAAGTGAGACGGATGTGGTCCCATCGCATCTACCCACACATAATCTAACCTATTGACTAATATTACATTATTTGTGTCGGATTTTGGTTCAAATATTCGTCGTCTAAACTATGCGGTGTCATTAAGAATTTGTGATTGTGTATGCTTAACCATTGAAATTATTTTTAAAGCATCGAAAACTTCTTCAACATTATACCGTTTGTAAATTTTCGTTATTGCTAATAGCATTAGGATACTAGCAAACATAAATATATATTAAAATATTTTTCACAGCGTATCCAATTAATTGTGGTCTATTATGATTAAAAAAAAAACTAAAAAAACGTAAAAAATCTAATATTGCTAAGCGTGTTTGCAAAGAAATACCCTTCAACAACAAAAGTACTTTCAGAGGACATACATTCGATATACTTCCTGGTTTTTCGTCACATGCATACACTTGAACTACCTACCCGAGCAAGGAGACTGATTGAGAGGCGCAATGATGGAAGTGAAAAGATGTTAGTTTCTTAAATGACAAACCTGATCGAACACATTAAATTAAAATTAATTATGTTAGAGCATTTACATTGTACATTGCCAGCTAAACGATTTGTGGTATAAATTTGTGGCCACTCGTTACTTGTTATCGTTTAAACGGAAATCTATGTATCATTCAACAATCGATATAATGTACATTAGAGTTTAACATATATATATATATAAATAGAAAAAACAATGTATTGTAAATATTGAATAATTATTCTGTTAAAAAACATAACCCAGGAGAGACGCCCACGGATGTTAATGATGATGAGAACTTTCTGCCATTCTAATATCGTCTAGGGAGAGCAGCAGTCAAGCCGCCTTTAATGGATTATTTCCTGATCCACGTTGTTGTTCAAGCACATGCAATCATCTCTGTCCAAGCAATAACTACAATTTCAATATAAAATATTTCTAAAAAGGGTTTGCGTGAACTAATCGATTTAATTTTTCCTATTTATTTAGAATCAAATTCAAAAGAAATTGAGCACCATAGAGAATGTTATTGACATGCTGACAGGAATCATTGGAGAAGAAAATTTAACGAAAGATGATGCTGAAGAATCGCCAAAAAAGCACTCAAAGAAAAAGCGGACAACTTCATCATCATCTTCATCCGATGACAGTAGTTCGTCTTCATCTACATCGTCCTCATCATCTTCATCGAGCTCAGATTCAGAAGACAATAGTTCGCCGGAACGTCTGAAGACAAAAGCAATCGAGAGCATGAAACACAAAAGGGATGTGCAAGCCAAAAATGCACTTAAGGAAAGAAAAATTAAAGACGATGCTAAAAAGTAAGTTTTATCTAATAACTTTGTTCTTCATATTTTATTGTTGCTTTGTGATTTTTGATTTATTCGTATATTTCGTTTCCTGTTGTTCACTTAGAAATGAGGAGAAAAAAATTAAGTACGTCTTTTACGATCCTGAGATGCATTGGTGCAAAACTTGCGACGCATTCCCTAAAACTGCTAAAGATTACCTTACTCATTTGCATTCAAAAGAACACTCGGAACATGTGGAAACTATGGACACACCATGGCATACTTCGATGGTTCCAGATGTAAGTTAAAAAGTATTTTCTTTTCTTTAATTTTTCTGTATTGATTTGTTTTTATAGGAGTTCCCGTCATTTGACGGGGCACCGATTAAAAGAACCCCAATTCGCGGGCTGACTTTTTTTGTTCCTGCTACAGCATGGTACTGTAAGCTTTGTGGTATATGGATGGGAGATTTACATTGTGCTTCAATGCATTTAAAATCTAAAACACATTCGAACAAATATAACGTAAGTATATTAAAAACTTATAGAAAATGGCGTCTAAAAGTTTTCTTCTATCTTAGGGATTCTTGGAAAAGAATCCGCACTTTGAAGTCGACTGGTTAGCCGACAGACAAAGAGTTTTAAATGAAAAGAAATCAGCACCACCACCACCCCAAATAACATCTGTCTCCACAACAGAAGGCACCGAGCCAAAAGCCAAGTCCAAACATGAAGAGAGAGAGAAGAACTCGAAAAAACGTAAAAAAAAGAGGTATGTTAAACCTATAACATAATTACAAGTCATGCTAAAATAATGTGTAATTTATGTTAGCTCTGATAAAAAAGATAAGAAAAAAAAGAAGCGTTCAAAAAAACGTAAAAAGGCAACTGCAGCATCTTCATCCTCATCCAGTCCTGATTCATCGTCTGAGACTGAAACTAAAATCGGACAGAAGAAAGTAGAATTAGTGGCAGTTCCTATAACAACAACAATTAGTGGGGTGGCACCATCTATTCGTGTACAAATGCGAAATCTTAAAATGGAAAGGGAACTCGATATAGAAACACAAGAACCTGCACCTCCACCACCTCCAAAAATCAGTGACCAACAAATCCAGGAAACACATCCAGCGGTTGAAATTAACAACAAACGTGATGATTTGATATCACAGTGGAATGTAGTACAGCCGGTAATTAGTGACAGCGAAAAGAAACTTCTCGAACAACTTAAAGGAAAATTAAAGAACAAACCTATTCTTAAGGATAATGATCAGCAAAAGAGAGAAGAAAAACCCACAGTGCAAGCACCAATGGTAGCACTATTAAAGACAACTGAAAAGAAGACCCCAACAGAAATAAAGGAAAGAACCCGTAGTCCATCGAAGCGAGAGGACGACCGCGTTGATAAAGAGAATGGCAATGATCACGGGAGTAATATGAATCGCCGTCGCAGCAGAAGCCGCCTTGGAAAGAGAAGTAAAAGCCGCAGTCACAGTAGAAGTCGTCGCATTAGAAGAAGTCGAAGTCGTGGAATTCGCCGTAGCCGCAGCCGCGGAAGAAGAAGCCCAAGTCGTGGGAGGTACTCCCCAAGGGGTTATGGAAGAAGGCGTAGAAGTCGTACACCTAGAAGAAGGTAAGTGCAGAGATGTTCCCAATGGCTTCCAGAGAGATTTAGCATCATATGGCTAATATATTGTATTTTCATTTTAAGGAGTCGATCCCACGGACGAACTAGGCATCGCGTGTCTTCATCCCGATCTAGATCACGTTCACGTTCAGGAAGTCATCGCGTAGAAAAACCAATTATAAGGCAACCAGAATTCCGGCCGCGAATTCCTGAATCGACCAATGTTAAAAAAGGCAAATGCAAAACTAACGATGAGAAAGAAGAACGCAAAAAAACTTCTAAGTCCTCATCTGCAGCAAGTGGGCAATTGAGTAAAAAACTTCCCTTCATTGGACGTATGCCTGTCTTTAAAAAGGTATCACAAAATTCAGAAAACACTGAAAAGAAGGAAGGCGATGATGGTGAGATACTGCCTGAAGCAAATGCAATGGCGGGAGCTGTGCCGATGATGCCTGATTCATATGCTCATGCCGGGTATGAACCTTCAATGATGTGCGAGTACGACGATTTGATGCCAGATCCGGTACAATTTGTCAGTTTAATGGGTGCGCCACCACCGCCACCATCCCAGCCACCACCGCTACAATATGCCGAGGAAGAGAAAGACATTCTCCCGCCTGGCATAGATGAGACAGAGAGCGAATTCGTTCCCAAACCAATCAGTGACGCTCCAATCCCGAGGAAAGGACCTTTGCCCAAAGATTTTGAAGAAGCTTTAAATATAATATTCCCAGGAGAAAAGAAACCCGACGACGAGTCCACTGCCACAAAGTCATCTGGAGAAACTCAAATCATAACGGACGAGCCAGTAATGCAGCAGTCGGATTTAATCAAGGAAGGCATTCATATGATGACCGTAGAGGAAACGTCGCTTGTGGGCATGGACGAGGCGTCGCAAATGAGTATGAATGAACCGCTTCAATTCAATAAGCCGTCTTCTTCAGTTGCGACACCAACGGCTAACAATAGCGAAGAGAATTCCATTGATAAATCCCCAACAACAATGGATTCAGTTGAAGAAGCAGTTGCAGCATGTGTTTCAGCTATACCACCACCACCTCCCCCGAGTAAAAAAGTTGAGGAGAATCAGGATAGTGCATTTGCGATTGAAAACATTAAGGAAAAAACACTTGAGATCAAAGAGAACACCCCGCAAAAAGAAATCGATATACACGATTTTGAATCGAAGCTGGATGATCTTGATCAACCACCCTCACCAACAGAGAGTGAAAAAAATCGTCGTCAAGAAGAGTTAGATGACTTGGCTATGTTGGGCATCGATGCAGACGACATGGCTGCCCAATGTATGTGAAGTTCACTGCTATCGCCGTAAGCAAAAAGAAGGATATGCCTTTTTGGAGAAACAATTTAAGAGTTATCACATGTTTCATTATCAATGCTTAAGGAAGAAAATTAATAAAATGGTTTTGATTTAACAGATAAATGTTTGATTCTATTGGTATTATTGGATTGGAAAAATGTATGTATAAGAGCTAAGAGTTTGTGGCAGATTTTTGACCTTAACTGTAAGTGGCTCAAACCTCTATAAACTAACCTTTTATTGTACCTTGAACGCCCAACTTAATTATTTGCATCGACTGCAAAAAAAATTCAACTTCACTTAACGTCAAACGATCCGAACACGTACACGCCAGGATAAGTATTCCATTAATTGATTTTTGTAAAGCTGCTATTGTATAAACTGGCTCTGCTCTTATAGTGCTCTGATTAGTCGTAGACACTCACACCTAGGGAACTACACACAAATCTTAGCAAATTGAAAGGCGTCAATATACCGGTATGCAATGGGCCTAACTGTGACTGATACTATATAGAGTTAACCACTGTTAATAAACTTAGAGAATTAAATTTTAATTGTTTATTGGGTGTATGGAATTTCGCATTTGAGATCAGTTCTAATGGGTAAGCCTTTTTCAGTTTTGTGAAAAATGTTCGTTTATCGATAATAACATTTGCACATTTTTTTTAGGAAATAAAGAAAAAGTAAAAGTCAGAGATTATAACAACACCGATACCAAAAGTCATAAATCTTGATACTGCGGTGCTATTTCTATTGCGGTTACATATGCATAAAAGTGCTTCTGGGTCATATCAGATCAGATCAGCGTCCGGATGATTCCATTGGTCTGGAACGCTCACAATGGGGGTGTTAGTTACTACATGTATGATAGAAACAACCTTAAACGTTACACGTACGCCTTTTCCTATGAATTGAAACGATAGGCGTAACGACAACATTGATACATGGAACATTCCTTTTTGTGTTTCGTCAATTCGCAGTAAAATAGCTATATACACTTTTCGCGTATGTTATATGTACCATAATATTATTATGATACATTCTAGCATGTAAGTAGAGAGAGGATTCTGTGAGAATCAGGGAGAATTTCTCCAAAATCACTATACATGGCCAAATGTTCACAACCTACTCGAGGTGCCCCTGCTTCTACCAAATATAGCCGATCTAGAGGAGAACAGCTCGATAAAACCCGCCATTTCAGGTGCCTAGGAATGAATGGCATTGAATGTCTTCGAACAGTGAACATAGGACAATACGGCTACAATTAAGTCCCCGTCACTGTATACCAGTGGCATGGCGTCCATATAACCCGCTTCCTACCGGGTTATCTTTTGGAATTCTACTTATCAACTATTTAGCAGTACATGACAAATACAAACATGAATCTCTTAATATGTTTATATAAACAAAATATCTGGTGTTTCCTACACATGCACACACAAAAATTGCAACACTCCTTAACGGAAGAGAGGAAGAATATCCTCCTACAATGACCAGCTAGGCATGGCAGAGCAATAGACAATCTGAGGTATCAGAGAAGACGCAGGCTGTCTGCCCGAGAATAGCTCTACGGGAAGAAGAGCTGATGGGCGCACCTCCTGTTGCTGGAACATTCCACAAAGAAGTCGACTATGCGGTCATGACTCATGACCCCAAGCCAACCTCTGAAAACGTAGGATAGGATAGAGCATAACCTTCAACATCTCAAACTGGAACTGCATATTCAGGACTGGAAAGTAATTAAGATGGGTGAGCACACGGAGAATGCCATGGATTTTGACATTCTCTCTCTCTCTCTTCAATAGGACTTCAAAATCAGAGTCGAACCCGGTGTAGACTGAGAATCATGGCAACTAGCGGCAAGCAAAATACAAACCCACCTCTTCGTAATGAAAGTGGCGCAGATTAATCTTCACCACAGCAAGGCGGTCAGTGCCAACATAATCTTTGTCCACAACCTTATCGTAGTCGCTTACAAGGGCTGAATGTGAAAAGATTGGCCACCTACTCTCGAACCCAAACGGTGATCTAAGTACGATTAGAACATATACAAAAGCTAGGAAAGAAATTAATATATTCCCACTACCTACATTCAGTGACGAAGATCAAACCACGGTCCAACGCAACCGTAACTACCACACTCCACTGCTAATGGTTGCAATATACATGCCATACGATGCAGCAAATGGTCCCTCATAAACTCACAAAATTTGTAGTGAGTAAAGCTATAGACACAGGGCAAAGTTGCTGACTGCGCTCAACCTGGTAGGATGCCAGCGCGATCCCTGCTTGTGCATAAGTCAAGTTGACATACAGCCTTTTCGTGGTGCCCCTATATAGCCATCACAACAACCGTTGTGTGGTGAACTAATGTATGCAGCGACCCTCCTCTGCCCGAGGGTCAAATAATAGGCCAGGCCTACCAGTTGTAGGTTGTGCGTGAGGTTAACTCCTTCACCACATAAAAAACCGACGGTTACGAACCGACAACAGGCCACCGATATGGAAAAATTCACAGTTGACGACCCCAGCAAACGATCAAGGGACAATAATTTTCGGTTCCAGCATATGAACTCGACGAGGTCCTGGACTGCTACAAAGCAGATGTTACCGCCATCATCCAGGAGATGCGATGGGATGGGCCAGGCAAAAGGAAGATGAAAAACTGCGACATCTACAACGAACTTGCCGACCGAGTCTCCCTGAAACTCTCTGAAAGTTCGACGCTGCCTGCACATTCAATAAAAGAAGAATGGAAACGTTGTCAAAAAGCCATCAAAGAAGCTGTCACTGATGTGCTGGGTTTCACGACACCACCCAGAAGGAACCCATGGTTTGACGACGAATGTAGGCAGGTACATGCAGCCAAGCAGGAGGCCTACAAGGTAACGCTGCATCCAACAACGAGAGCTGTTCGTGGGCTCTACGAACATAAGAGAAGGGAAGAGCACCGGCTTCTCAGAAAGAAAAAGAAAGAGCATGAGAAGCGCGCGGTCGTGGAGATGGAGAGGTGTTACGACAGGAAGGAGGTCCGAAAGTTTTACCAAAAGGTAAAACAAGTATCCGGAAGATATAGGCCTCGGACCGAAGCCTGCAGGGACGAAAATGGACAACTAGTGATAGAATCGCAGTCGATGCTGAGAATTTGGAAAAATCATTTCTTTAGACTATTAAACGGGGATGACGACACATGTTCCGCTGTCAGGCAGAATGTTTCACTCAATTTGGACGATGATGAACACGAATTCCGTCCCCCCGACTTAGACGAAGTCAAGATAGCGATATCTAAACTGAAGTCGAACAAAGCTGCTGGAGCGAACGAACTGTTTAAAGCAGCTGGAGATGACCTGGTTCGGCGCATGCACCAGCTCATCTGTAAAATATGGTCGGAGGAAAGCATGCCCGACGAGTGGAATCTCAGCGTCGTTTGTCCGGTCCACAAGAAAGAGACCCCTTTGACTGCGCCAACTATTAAGGGATCAGCCTCCTTAACATCGCTTACAAGATACTCTCTGCCGTTCTGTGTGAACGTTTGAAAGCCTTTGTCAACAACCTGATCATTACCAGTGCGGCTTCAGGCTAGGAAAGTCCACAATAGACCATATATTTACACTTCGGCAGATCCTGGAAAACACTCAAGAGATGCAGATCGACATCCACCACCTATTTGTCGATTTCAAGGCCACATATGACAGAGTGCATAGAGACGAACTATACAGACCATGTCTAGTTTTGACATTCCTGCCAAGCTCGACAGGTTGTGCAGGATGACGATGGAGAACTCTTACTGCTCCATCAAGGTCGGTAACGAAGTCACCGAGACCTTCAATGTAAAAACGATTTTAGACAATGCGACGCGCTGTGGTGTGGTTTCTCCAATATCATTCTAGAGAAGATCGTGCAAAACTCACACGCCAACACTAGAGTCACGATCTTCCAGAAGTCAGTGTGGAGTGGAGTAAAGACCTCCTCGCACTTAGAAAGGAAAGGAAATTCTTAAAGAGAAAGAAAAAAGCGGGACTGCAACGAGTCTCATGGAGATCTTTCTGCGACAATATTATGAAGACTTCAGAAACAGCCAGATTGAGGAAACTACTTTCCAAAAGCCAAAGGGATGCTCGCATAATAGTCTCTCCACGTCTGTGTCGTTTCCGGAAACGGATCTTAACGTTCCTTACATTCTTAACATTGTTAATGAACTCAAGATTAGATGGACCATTAATCCCTTTGACCTTTGTAAATCACCGGAAATCGTTGGGATCATATCCATCATGCTGCAAAAACCAAGAACATTATCACTCCTGTACTGAAGAACCTCTTCGAACGCAGTATATGGTTATATTCCGTCTGCATGGAGGGAAGTCCAAGTAGGAAGGCTAGACACTGCACAGCGCAAATCTTCAGACCCACAAGCCTTATCTTTTTCGTCTTAAATACGTTCGAAAAGCTAATCAATATATACATTTGAAAATGCCTCCCTCATTCCACTAATTCCTGTTTTCAATATGCGTACATGAGGGGCAAGGGCGTAGAAACCGCACTACATGAAGTAGTTAGTGTGATCGAAAAACCCGACCGAAAGAATAATGCACTTACGCATTTCTACACATTGAAGGTGTTTTAAAAAATGTAAAGACCACGGCCATAAAAAAGGAACTTTAAAGAGCCAAAGTTGAGCAAGCATATAATCTTAGTGATTCTACCCAACCAAAGGATTGTATTGTAGCCGCGAGAAGCATATCCCCCTTGGGTGGGATCATGTCCCATCCTTTGTGTGCTAATTATTGATGAAATCCTAGATGAACTACGACTATCGGGAAGCAGATCTATCGCATACGTCGAAAACGTGGTGATAAATGCTCGAGATAAATTTCTCCCGACTCTCAGTGAACTAGTTAAAAACGCCAACAAAGTAAGAAGTGAACCCATCAACAATTCGACCAATTAGGTATACACAGATAGTTCGAAGATAGAAACAGGATCAGGCGCGGACATTTTTTCCAATTTGTTAATGCATTACTCTAACAAAATTCCTGAATATGGTAGTGTTTTTAGGCTAGAAGGATATCAGTGTTGGAAATACCATCGGCTGATACTACCATTCCTACTCACAACCAAACGGCCATTAAAGTAATCTCGACTATAGAAATCAAGACCAAGTTGGTCGAGGACTGACGTGACGAACTAAAGGATCTTAGTACGAATCACACGATTACTCTATGCTTGGTCCCATGTCATAGGACATAACCATCTAAAGTATCTTGAAAATAAAAGGGGTTTTACCCATGCCCTCACACTATCATAGTCACTGTACAAGCCTCTGTCGATTGCGTAATATATATATGGGAGAATACTTCTTCCATGATTAGGAAATCAGGGTGGTGCAACCCAAAGAAGTTGGAACCAGAAACATGGTAATCATCGGGTTCGAGTTATGTATACGAGAGGATACCACCATCCTCATTGGGCACAATGGGTTTGGAAAGACTTAAGTGTGGCGGTCCGCCAACCAGCGGTCCGCCAACCCGCGGTCCACCAACCCGCTTACCTAACCCAACTTAACCATATGTACACATGTAGATATAAACACTTTATTTAAATCGAATAAACATTTTTAAAAGTCAAGAAACCATTCCACGAATATCATTTATTATAAATCACGAGTGAACATTTTAGAGCGCAAGACCGTATAAACAATAATATAAATGCTGATCTGGAAACTAAGTGCATCTCAATTAAAAGGCGGATATCCCTGTTATCGCACGCCCTAAGATTAACGCGTGTATATCATGAGTTCCTTCGTAAGTGTTAACTGATTCCAAATTCATTACATGCCTAATGATTTGGTACTCATCCGATATACCATTCCCACCAAGCATATCCCTCGCTACTCTAGCGATATCGAGTGCCTTTCCTGCGTTGTTTCTCTTAATAAGCGAGATCATCTCATTTGTGTGTAAGCCTCTGTCTTTTAGCCGCCCCACATGAGCACAAGCAAGTAGACCCAAGGAAATTTCTGTTGACATATCAGCCATTTTCTTCTGCATTAATTGATTGGCCGCTAAAGGTCTTTTAAATTGATTTCTGTCTAATGTGTACTGTCGAGCTATTTCCAAGCAAGATTCTGCCGCGCCCAAAGCTCCCCAAGCTATACCATAACGAGCATTGTTCAAGCAGCTGAACGGACCTCTGAATCCACTAACTTTTGGCAATATATTTTCTTCTGGTACAGCCAAATCATCCATCAACAGCATCCCAGTTGTGGAAGCACGAAGTGAAAATTTACCTTCAATTTTCGGGGTAGAAAATCCCTTAGGCGACTCATTGCGATCAATAATATAACCATGTACTTTTTTGTCGTCGCCCTTTGCCCAAACTATAGCAATGTCCGCAATAGGAGCATTCGTAATCCAGGTTTTACTTCCATTCATTATGTAACATTTGGCTTTTTCGTCATATTTGGCACGAGTTTCCATTCCAGCTGGATCGCTTCCATGGTTTGGTTCTGTTAGACCAAAACATCCAATTATTTCTCCTTTGGCCAACTTGGGAAGATATTTTTCTTTTTGTTGATCACTACCAAAATCATAAATTGCTCCCATCACAAGAGAACTTTGAACGCTCATTGCTGAACGATAAGCCGAGTCAATGCGCTCCACTTCACGAGTTAAAAGTCCATATGCAACGTTTGATACTCCAACACAACCGTATCCCTTTAACGTGCAACCAAGAGCTCCAAGTGCTCCTAGTTCGGGCATAATCTCCTTATGGAAAACCTCTTCACGATTTGCCATCGTCACACGAGGCAATAGTGATTTGGTACAATAGCCCCGAAATGCATTACGAATTGCAATTTCATCTTCGGTTAGCAATGATTCAAGGTTTAAAGGATCCCTCCAGTCAAATTCGGGCTCACTTAATGACTTTGACGAAAATGATTTTGCCAAACTCTTCCTCGCCTTCGGTAGACGTCTGGACAAATTTTGAAGAAACATCGGATATTACTGCAACAAATCAAAATTTTAAAAAATTAAATCACTGCACTATTAGTATTGAAAAATGACCTTTGAAACATCAAACAAAAGAAATGAGCATCTTAAAAAAAATCCTTATCAGAAAGATAAGAATCGTATGTATCTGCGTAAGAACTACAACTTTCAGTAAATTTAAACATTCAGGCATTGAGTGCGGAAACTAGCAAAAGAAAATTCTAAACATGATCATTATTTTTAAAAATACAATTGCTTAGACTTTTTGATACAGCTTCATTGTAAATATATTATATAACAACGAATGCAATTTTAAGAATTTTCACCATGGAAAACCTTTTTAGGCTGATCTCTGTGTAGGGAATATATTTCAACTCAACTAGACTCATTGAACTCAGCAACCACTTACTTCTATCTTCACACACAAATAACCTCGAAGAAAAAATGTCAAGTAGTGACAGCTTGCGATGATGAGCCATCCGCAACAGAGATAAGAGAACATACATCATACCAGAAATAAGAGAGCAAAGAGATATCCATCTTCTACCTCTCTTGCCCCTTGATTCCATCTGACAGCGTTGTGTACGCTTTATAAGCTTTGTATAAGCTTTCTCCGCCGTGTCTGTGAATACGTGTGAGCTCTTGAGAACAGCTGATCCTCTTCCCCAACCATAGTATTGGGGTGGATTGAAGGTCTTATTTGAAAATTCGCTCGTTTACCCGACATTTTTCAAAGTTTGTATTAAGTATTCAACACAGTGAGGGCAACAAACAAAGCGTATGTTCACGCTGTAAATTAAATAAGCTTCTGTTTATAGAAGTTTCTGTCTGCATCATTAGGGTGATATTATTGAAGAAACATATAAATGTATGTTTTTTTGCTCAAATATGAGTTACTAGTATATATGTGTAAAATGCATTGCCCGAGACTTGTGTACAGGTATAAAAATATATAACTTTGAAATATTGGCAGTAATCAATAAAAAAACAGTTTCTTTGCTGCTTTTCCTTTTCTACAGATATATGATGGAAGTTACTTCCAAATTTTGGCAACTATTTTTCTCAATAGTTTTAGTTTCAATATCTGGGAATTTCTCTTAACAAATAAGAAATGTTAATTAACTTTTTCGAATGTATGAATGAATGCTATGAAAGTGATATAATTTCTCACGTATGACATAGAAATAGGCTTTATATTACATTAATGTATTAAATTGATGCTAACTATTTCTGTAAATAATGCGTGGCATTACACTTTTATTCACCCAATCCTACCATTTAAGTCATGAACCAACTGAACACTCTTCGAACAATAGTACATGGTTGTGGCCAACTTCACACGATTTTCCCACAAAATCCATGATTCTCTCTCTCTTATCTCACAAAATCCACGATCCACGAATCGGCCGCCATATTGCGGTGGATTCATAGTTTTTGTGAAAGTATTTGTGATTTATAAGGGATTTCACTACTCTCACATTCCTCTCTTTTGTGGACTAGGGGTAAAAATGGCCGAAGATGGATATCTCCTTGCTCTCTTATTTCTGGTATCCAGTCTGGAAAGACGAATATCTCTATGGTGTGCAGTCATACACAGTACAAATATCTAGTGTTCTTATTGCGGCCGCCATGTTTAGTAATGAAAAATCGTATTCTTGATGTCTGAAAATATATGTATATAGCTTTAATCGTTGAAGTGAAACCACAAAAGAAAACGTATTATACGCTATATTAAATAGCAAAGAAGCTAAGCAAGTTGCATCACGGGTCGAGATTACCAATGCACAGCGGGAAAGAACTCATAAGTTATCCTCAAATCGAAATGAAAACTTTAAAGTGATTTTTTACCAATTTTTGTTGATTTTCTATTGCTTGTTGTTCGTCACTGTACATATTTTGGCAATAGTTTCTAACTTGTCTTCACTCGTTTTTACTTTTACAAAATCAATAAAAAAATCCAAAAATTGTATATATAGACACAGTACTTGCTGTCATTCGTGAAAGTGAATATTCGGATTGAGAATCCAGATTCGGTTTGTTTTCCCTTCTATTTCTCATCGTTTTAATGCTTAAAAAAAGTGACTAAATATATATAAACCACAAAAGTAGACATTTTATAAGTAATTGATTTAAAAGAAGACCGAGTTATCCATACTACCCAACTGGGCTTATACTCGGAACGATGGGCGACTTCGATTTGAATGTGGACAGCTTGATTCAGCGACTCCTTGAAAGTAAGTTATTCTAGATTCCGAGTAGCTACGTACATACATGTGTATGTCACAATTCCTTATTAGGATGACTTTATTTTAAGCTTTGTTTAATTTGTTCCCATAAATTGTTATTTTATTCTGGCGCTTGTTGATGCATAAAGTTGAAGCATGTATGAGAATGAATTGTTACTGTGCTGTGAGTTATGTTTTTATATTTAGAATTAGAAATTCATTTTGATTTTATTTTCACTAGATTTGATTTAGCATATCTGTTATATGCTCGGATCTCTGTTATATAATTGTATGGTGTTTTGTTAAGAGTAGGAACGGTGATTGTCGGAAGGATTTTATTTTGTTGGTGAATAAATGAAAGGGGTGTTATATTTATACATAAACATTTTCAACACTATAGACAGATTAATTATGAAGAAATCTGTTTGTGACTATTCGAATTAACTTTTTTCATTGTTTAGAGGCCGAACCCGAGCGAAGTCAACAAGTTTTAAGTAGTGACAAAACCATATATCGTCGTCTCATTCATAAAGTGCATGAGTTTTATAGACTTACATGTTAGTCGGAAGTATGAATATTGTCGTAATAACTTAAAGTAAGAACCCCGAAGTTAATAGATGTTGAACATGATAAATCTTAAAATTCAAAGAATTCTAGCATACTTTTGTTTTGGGTAAAATTGCAATGTAGACTGCTACTCCAATTTAATTTCTTTCTTTCTCTATCAAAGCATGTTCATATGACGAGCACCCAGAAATGTTTTCGAAATCTTTTGAAATAGGGTCCCATACAAAAAAAAAAAAAAAAACAAAGGGTCTAACAAGAAAATAAAGTTGTGTGACATATGGCTCTGAGTTTCTCGCAAACTGTGGTAAACTTGTTAAAAATTGAGAACAGCAATTAACTCATGTAAGCCTCTTGTGTTACTACAAGAACCGAGTTTGCACACCAGTTGAAGTTTTTAAAGTTATTAAAGTACAACGCATGGTTGCTGGCTAATTGCTGAATCTGGCAGAGGATAGTGTTTTGCGAAACGAATTTTAGGAATGCTTCTGCAGACCTTCTGGAGGCGTGTATACCAATCGTGCAGTTTTGTGGATCGAAGGTAGTCCATGATTGTTTTGTAATAAGGCATCCAGTGCCGGTGGGCCATATATATTTAGTCCAGCGTTCGACCCTGAGTAGATATTATACTATAGTCATGCACGGTGGTAATCTTTCTAGTCAGTTCGTCTGCTTCGCAATTGTCTCTGAACTTACTCGGAACCCACATGAGCAGGATATTGAAATACTTGGCCATCTCGTTAAGGGAAAAGCGACAATTGAGGGATATCTTGGAGTTAGATGTGACATCGCTCAGAGATTTGGTTGTTGCCTGGCTGGCCGAATAATTGTCAAAATCTGCGCCTAACATTATACCGTTTATATTGTTTATATACGTACATATGATTAGAATGAAAATGAAATTTCAGTACAAAATACGTAACATTGTACATAGTAGAAATGTTAAAAATTAATAATTGATTTATTATTACATATGTACATAATTAACATGCAAAAATCTCACTAAATTCTTTCAAGACCTAAAAATGTTTGACTATTGCATCAAACAAATGTCGATAGACATAACCGTGTTTTATGAGTCATTAGAATCATTAGAGTCAATAGCCATAAATGCATTGAAACTCCATAAGTGTGAATTTTTTGGGAGAGATCTTAAAGATCTTTCAAAGTGGTCACTCTACCGACTGCATAAAAAACTAATTAAAAACCATTGGCTTAAAGTGTAAAGACAAACAATTTATACGAAAGCAATACGAGAAATATGTAGAATTTTTGTATATTGTATATTTACAGAATGGTTCAATCGTCTTGCCGATCTTTCATTCAGTTTTCCATTGTTAGAGTTTGTAAACCTGGTCTCTAAAGCAATATTAGTTTGCAGCGTTGTAACTATTCTTGTAACAAACGTGATCGGAATAGTAGAGGAGGCCATCTTTATTAAACAAATCTACGATATAACTTTACATTGTTACACCCATTCAGTCATCCATATATCCCTGCATACACTCCATGGACTTTGCATTTTTCTTACCACCACGCCTTATTTACGACTACAGTTGTACATATCGCCTTTAGTTGGGACCATTTTCCTATTAGCTGTGATATTCTGCTCGGTCCAATTATATATAGTACATATAATGTAAAATTCCTAGATTACAGAAACGCAACAAAAAAACTTTTTACGAATAACCTTCCACATGTGAATAGCAACAAACCGATTTACGATGTTTATTGTTTATTTATATTTTTTTAAACATTACTTCTTGAAGACGCCGAATTGCAAATGATATTGGATGGAGATGACTTTGAGTCAAAAGCAAATGGCAGCAATGTTAAATGTTGCACAACAAACAATTTCTGACCGTTTTTACTTTCCCATTAATAATTAGTGTCTTATTAAAAAACAAAACCTAATCCTAATATATCTATATATTACTCTTAGAAATCTGTGATATTCTTCACATTGGCATTAAATAGAGGTTTTTTGCAAAGTTTTTCCTAAGAATGTACATTAAGCTTTACCGAACAACAAACACTCACCTAAAAAATGCCCTAAAAATCATTGAACATAACCTAAGAAGAGGTAAGTGGGCCATCGCTTCGAATAGTTCCTTGCCATGAATGCTGTAGTATAACGGCCTTAAAATCGATAAAAAATGGTGAGTATCGAAATGGTTAAGTCGCACTGGTACGTGTCGATTAGTGTTGTGCAAAACGGTTTTGTCCTTCACACAGTGCGCTGCGTAGGATCTTGCAAGCGACGTTGAGCAGGGATATACCTCTATAGTTTTGGCAGGATGTATGATCGCCTTTTTTGTGGATGGGGCATACGGAGCTGATATTTCAGTCGTCGGATATTCCAGCTTTCGTCTTCCTAAATTCAAAAGATCTGGTGCATGCCCATACATCTGGTGCCTACCCATAAATTTCCCACAGCTTTGAAAAGCTCCGATGGTAAGCCATCTGAGCCTGCAGCTTGTGGGACTCTGAGCTTCGTTGCAATTTCGTAGAGTCTGGGTGCCTTTCCAAAGCTTGAGGCTGTGTTGTGCTTTCCGATCACACCGCCAAAAATGTTTTCCGTACCGATTTTAGCCTGGAAGTCTGAGTACAATTTGGACGTCGTACACCGGACATGAGTGTTCAGTCTTCAGTTTCGTCGAAGACTTTCTCACTTATCCGATAGCTTCAAAAAGAAAACAAAAATGCAAAATAGTGCTTTAGCTTTTTCTCTACGGAAATTATGTTCTTGAGCGTTAGAAACTGTGTGTAATAGGAAACTCAAGAATTAAAAAAGGACATGGAGAAAAGATGTATACCACTTGTACATGTGACTCTTACTGATGAGATACAGCCGACTTCTACGTCTTTTAAAATTAATTGCCTAAAATTATTTTGACAGCGTTTGTTAAAACTATTTCCCCGACACGGGCAATGATCACTTCGAACAACAACAAACAAGATCCGATTTCAAATTGTTTCTTATCGCTGCAGTCCGGGGTGAAGCTGGGCCTCAGCCATAAAGTTTCTCCAGCTAGCACGATCCTTAGCCAGTTGCCTTCAATTTCGCTCTCCAAGTTGGTTCAGGTCATTCTCTACTTGAGTGCGCCATAGGTTTCGTGGTCGCCGTCTATGCGTTGTCCCACTTGTTCGGAGTCGATGACTCTTCGGGCTGCACTCATCATGGACCAGCCATCTTAGGCGTTGAATCCGTAGATGCCTGACTATACCCATGTCGTATCGTCTCCACAAACCTTCTACACAAACAGGATTAAAAATTTAACGCAAAGCTTTTCTCTCGAAGAGTCCAAGTGGGTCTTCATCCGCTCTTAAGATAGTCAAGGCGTCCGCGCCATAGATCAGAACAGGAATGATCAAAGTCTTATATAATGTGAGCTTGGTCTCTCGAGAGTGGGCTCTGCTCAATTGCCTCTTGAGCCCAAAGAAACAGCGATTAAGAGAAGAGTTATTCTGCGTTAAATTTCGGTACTGATGTTATTCGTACTATTAACTTGGAAGCCAAGGTAAATGGTTAGTCCTTTACTACCTCGAAGTTGTAGCTGCCTATGGTGACGTTCTTCTTAATGATAGCATATATTTCATTTTGCCCTCATTCACCGCTAAACCCATTATTGCCGCCTGCGTTTCAATATCATCAAACGCTTCATTAACGGCTCGATGATTTCGACCAATCACGTCATTGTCATCCGCGTATGCTAGCAAATGCACGGATTTTTGGAATATCGTGCCTCTTGTATTGGCGTGCTAGTTTTGCACAATTTTCTCAAGTACAATGTTGAACCTTGATGGAGTAACGAAAGGGTCTCCATCGTCATCCTGCACAACCTGACGAGCTCGACAGGAATGTCAAAACTAGTCATGGCGCTGTATAGCTCATTTCTATGCACGCTGTCATATGCGGCCTTCAAATCGCCAAATTGGTGTCGGGTGTCGATATGATGGATCAATGGTGAACTTCCCAGGCTTGACGTTGTTGACGAATGGTTTCAGGCGCTCACACAAAACGGGAGAGAAGATTTTGTAGGCGATGTTAAGAATACTCTTTCTCCGTTAGTTGGCGCAGTTTAAGAGGTCTCCTTTCTTGTGAATCGGGCAAGCGATACTAAGATTCCACTGTCTTAAAGATATAGGAGGGGTGCCAAATTCTCTTCTTTGCTCGGAGTGGAACATCCCCCGATATCACTCATACCATGTATGGCGAAAGTTTTAGAAAAAATTTCTTCTTAATACTGCTTTGGTACATTGCTTCCAAAATACTGATGATATAAACTTATAATAATAAACTTTGTACTTAGGCTGTCGGACCTAAAAACATAAGGTACATAAAATCCCTCCTTAAAAATAGAATCTAGTAACTTTCGTTTCCCAAAGTTCGCCAATAACTGTTGTCCTCTTTATCATTGCCTTCGATGACTCAAGCAAAATAATAATGCAACATAAGCTACTCGATTACTGTTTTTATGCAGACATTTGTATCCCGAGCAAACACATTGATTGAAGGAAAACTAAAACATTATTCTCGAATGTCAGACACGTACAAAGTTGGTCCAAAATATGTATTGCTAGAACACTCCATGTCAGTAGTAAATTATCATGTACGGTTAAGCCCGTAAAAAAAATAAACTTTAATAATATGAATAGAGAAAATGCATAACCGTTACCAATAAGTACAGGGGAAACTTAAAACGAATCTAGCTGCGAGGGCAAATATGCAATATTTGTAATTCAGCAAGTAAAAATGTAGTACAAACATAAACACTTTTTGTTCAATATCCAAGTCCATTATACTAAGTAAGATCGATTACGGTTTATCAGGTACCTGTCTAGAACAATTAACTAAACCGTGAGACTCGTGAGAGAGCATAAGAACACGAGATGTACTATTTTACTTACCTTTAGTGTTTAAACTGTCGATACGCTAACTAGTTTCAGTAAATTTCCTATCTTTTATAGTATGCATACAAAAAATATGCCGTAATCAAAACCATATACTACAGAAAATACTCGTTTATTTCTTATTATTATTATTATTATTTTATATATATTATAATATAAATATTATTGTGTACACATCACTGTTCCAAAGATTCCAAATATTGGCAAGCTTCTTTTTCAAATCGCATTCAAAAATAAATATTTGCTCCAGATTCAAAAACCAAAACCACAAGATGTAGTTTGGATAGAGTTGTTTAGATTTCTCCTATAATAAATAGCAAGTCTTTAAGTTTTTGTTATCTTGGATGCAGTACCAAAAAGGCTGATGATTTGTTTGAATTTTGGTACTTCATATTAAGACAGAAACAATAGATATTGGCTTCGGAATAGTAATTAATATAATAAATAAATAAAAAATAAGTATTTGAGTTAGAAAAGAAATGTATCAATGATAGAATAAGAAAAATACACTGAAAATTCAGTGTTAGTATCAATGGTGTTTTTTACTGACATTGAAAACTGCCTTTTTTATTATCATCTCCGATCCTGATCTCATCATAAGTCTCGATAGTGGGAGTAGTTTGGTTACTTATTTATGATCGCTTTTTGAACTGTAAGAAATAAACTTTCATGTACAAATGTAAGAAATAAACTTTCGTGTACAAATGAATACTAGTGAAACGGATTTAAAAAAAGAATAAAATCCGATGTTCTCCCGTTCATTTTCGTAGTCTTTGGATATTATTATGTTGCTGAGTTTAGTTTGAAAATATCCTTACTTTTTTTTAACGAAAATTACTTGCTTTATCAAATAGGTATGTTGCTACAATGACTCAGAAAATAAAATAACAGCAATGAACTTTGTTACGATATTTCAAATAAAATCAGCCGATTCCGATAGCAGTTTAAGTTGTAAAAAAAAGAAACTGTTACCTATGAAAAGCGCGAAAATTAGAGTAAGTAGTACGTATGTAAGAGACTAACATGTCTCACGTTACAACTAATGTCTTAAAATGAAATTGATTAATTTAAAAATAAAAATAAATTATCTTTAATTAATGATTGGAGTCACTATGCAATGCATTTTCATTGGCAAATTGAATTCAAACACTTTGAGCCTCCACGTTTTGAAATGAGCAATGATGTAATTAACGAGAAGACTTACATCCATGTACTATATGTGTATTATGTACGCACACTATTCCATGCATGTGTGTTGTACGCTCTATTTACTTTGAGTTTCTATACGTTGTGCATTGTCTATGAATGGTGAATAGAGAATTAATATGTAAAATGCTGTATAATTGTTTGTTAAAACAAACTATTTCCTAAGCGGACAACCACCGTAAAGGCGTGAGAACTTAAACCATTTAAAAATAAATCGATTGAAATTCAGTTTTTGAAATCGATTAGTTTGGGTCTTGTTTTTCACTAAATGACAATGGTGGTTGTTTTTGCTACTATTCGCTCATACAGTAAACAAGAAAATACGTTATACAAAGGCTAAAAATATATTTTTATTAACAGGTACAAACACTTTTTAATTAAAAAAAGAAACAATAGCTAGACGCAATGAGTAGTTTCCTTTCTCCTCCTTTTCTTCTGTTACATATTTTGCCGAAACGAGTTTCACTTAAAATCACTGTGTTTTCAAAAAGTATTAATTGATTGGGGCCAGTAGCGTTGTGGGTATATGCTACGACCGGGTCCTCTACCGGTTCTAGTGCCAACCATACCTACGTACAATTGAAACATTAAATAATTGCCCTTTCTGTAAAAAAATTGCAAAACTAAAGCAAAATTGCGAATTTAATATACAGTTTCGCACTTTTGGAAAGAACAGTCAGGTGGAAAATGTTCTAAACAAATCATTCACAAAAAATTCAGTATAATTGAAAATGAAATTCACTAACTTCTTGTATAATTCGGTTGATCATAATCACCAAACCAAATATTTTAATAGAGTATAGAAATCAATAGAAAACAGCATCTAAATTTAGTGGTAGTGGGTGCTGCTATACTGACAGTTTATTGTAGTACGATAAATTTATCGTTCGGTTAGTGATGCTGTACTACACTGTGAGATGTAATTGTATTGAAAACCATGGCGCTGACCACTAATGATCATCGCTTAATAAGGTGGTTATATTGCAAAATATATAAGGTGATTTATGAGCGTATGTGGTTATATACATTGAAAGCACGGTACATGTATGTGCATTTATATCGACTTTCGTTCATTTGCCATACATTTATTTGCATCTATATATGTATGTACATATATGCTCGATGACATGGCACATTTTTTTCGAATAGTCATAAGAAAAAGTACGTATTTGTTTTCTTATTTGTGTATGTGTATTTATGTATTCAAATAAATAGGATATATCAAAAAAAATGTTTTTCAGATATCCGAGATCGTCGTTCCTTCTCCATATTTTTCATTTATTTTTATCAATTTCATAATCTCGTCTTTTGTTCTAATTATTCAATTAGCAGAATGTAATTGGCAAAAGGGTTACCATGTAAGGTGACAACAGCAATTATGAACAGTTAAGATCATTCAAAAATTTAATTAATTTACTCAATCATTAAGCATTTCCTGTCTTAGAACAAAGTGTTCAAGAAAGATATTGAGATCTTACAATGCTATCAATATTTTATTGTATGTTTCTGTTTCTTTATCTATTGCAAGTCTTTTTGGTTGTTGATTTTTTGTGAGTGCATCAGATTGTGTGAGCCTTATCAATATAAACCGTAGAGATACGCTATCGATCTTAGTATTTCATTACATTATATTTTATCTATTGATCTTCTATAGATTTTTATTTGAAGATTTTGTTTAATCTTAATAATTTTTTTCACTAAAAACGAAAAAACCTAAACCACCATTTATTAAAATCTCAAAATGCATATCAAAGCTTATAAGAGGGAAAAGCAACGAGAGGAGAATGCACTAAAGCCACTGCAACAAGAGAATTCGGAGCTAATATCGCCGCCTTCAACCGAGACATGCGTATCTGCAGAAGGTGATCAATTAACAATTCATCACCAACCAAAGGAAGAAAAGAAAAAACCAAAGCTGAGAGATTTCTTTATAGCCGAATTTGGTATTTAAGAGAACTTATCAACCAGACTCATTCTCAATCGTATACCTACACATTGTAAACCAAAATCCCCAAAGTGAATCGTTTATCACCAACGCACTAATCACCAACACTTACTGTAATTGCTAATTTTTCCCTTTGAAATATACATTAAATGTTTGTTGTTACGTTTATTGATAGACATAAGTACCAACAGGAAAAAAACCTACCTATATCGTCCTTATATGATTAATTTTATTGTATATGAACATATTCACTAATATATATTATTATATTATTTGGTATATTATATGCCAAAAAACAATTTAAAACCAGACAATGTATTATTTCGCTTACAAACATACAATAATAATTCTTGTGTCCCGTGATATTTAGTTCATAATCACGCCGATCGTGAGAAAACGCGGGAGCGTTTCACTAAAATGCCCAATTTTGGATCGTTGAATTCTTTCGGAGTGAATTGCTCACATTGAATGCGTTTTGAGGCCATTTTGGAAAATGAATTAAAATACCCCATTAACGTTCTTTGCAGCACTAACTGCTGTCACATATTACAACAATTTTGTTTTGTGAGTTCGACATTGTCTACGCCTTGTTACGCTTGTTACGTTCGTCATGAAAAAACTTCGTCATTTACAAAACTTGTAAATGAAAAAAAAAGAGGATTTTTTTTGGAATTTCATTTGGTTTTTATTCTTACGGACTACGATTTTAAAAAATAACAAAAGCTCAAAATGTTTGAACAACCGCTAAAATTAAATTAGAGTTTTTAACAGACTGAGCACGGATCGCTACGAAACCGGGACGAACCGTTGTCTATGCCTCCGAATTTGCTTGCGCTTCACATTATGGATTATAATATATTGTATGATTATGTAATATATTACAATATAAATTCTTTATTTTACGTAGATTTGCACAATATCTGTTTACAGTTTCTTAGTGATTCTAATTACTTTATTTTGAAACTTATTGGGCTACTCCATATAAAAAATAATCTTAGATTTGTTTCTTATACCGTATGCAATTTATTTTGTTCGCGATTTTGTAAAAATGTGTGTAGTTAAAAATTTAAAAGAATGCAATAAAGTAGGTAGGAGTAAGTCTTTAAAGATGAGACGTATGATATTTTTACGACATATCCAATTATAGAATCTACCTGTTCTGATTCAGATTATTTCCTTACCATACTATTGTTTTCCTGATGCGATTGTTAAATTCTAATGACCTCAATCCATTCAGTATACCTTTAAGGCAGATCATATTGGTATGTTTTGTTAATTTTAATAAATATATAGGAAGACACTATATAATATATAATATAATAGTAATAATAATATGGGTGGCGCTACAGCCCGTAGAGGGTCAAGGCCTAGCTTCTCAGCAATCACTCGTGTTGTGCGTGCTATTGTTCTCTCACGAGTGGAAGGGACCTACAATTTTATGCCGACTCCGAACGGCCAAGTATGAGAAGCTTTTTCTAGACAGGAAATACTCTTTGAGCATTGTCAGTGACTCGAAAGAGGTGGGCCGTGGAAATTGTTTTCGTCGCACAGAGCAGGAATCGAACCTACGATGTCGAGGTTGGGGTCGACGCACATATCCACAACCCCACGGGCCACCACTATATACGTATTCAAATTAATTAACTAAGTAACTAAATATACTCCGAGATAGATATATTTCTTTAACAGTATGTTTATATATTATGATTGAACCAAAATTGCATGATAATTGTTAGATTACGCGAAATGAGATTTCCCGAAGGAAAAAACAAGATATAAATTACGTACATAGTTGCTTTTGAGTCTCCACGTGGTTCACGGCAATTAAATTTGTGAAACACATGAGGGACAGTAAAACAAAGTGTGTATCGTGTATATTTTTCGATCGAAATATCTCTAAAAATATCCACAGTGTATCGGCCTAAAATGATTTCTCATGTTCAAGAATAGATAACGAAAAGAGCCAAAGGCACATTGGAGCTAAAAATATTTGGATACTATACAATGTTCTTTGAATTTTGTTTTGTTTTCGCTTGGAGAAACAAAAGAATTGCACAATGAATAGCAGATGTGAACTGTGATCAAATTAATGATTGCATGTAAAAGTAGGTTAGGTACGTACCACGTCTCAGCGGATTATGCAATGTCTTGGAGGTTCTGGAAGAAGTCTCCAGCACCATGCAAAAACTGGGACAATTACGAAGTTAGTGGGAAGTATCCTAAATCTTTTCTTCCCCACCGTCTCTGCATATGGTGTCATGGGTAAGTCTCATTTTCTGTTCATTGTATCTCAGACTCACGGGTTAACTTGGGATGGGTCGGATTCGGCCCATTTCTGCAAGTTCATGTGCTATGTCATACCCCTATGAGCCGGGACCCAGCCTAGAGCGAATGCTGCAAGCCAAGAACCTTGAGCTCTTCGTAACAGCGTGCGACTTACTGTGTGTTGTAAACATAATCTGTCTAGGATGTTTGCATGACCGTTTGGGCTTGCGTGCCTTCTTTTGGATTAGATGATCCTAATAGCACTTTTTGCAGCAAACCTTCGCATATAGATGTCAAGAAGATCTAGGAGAACCTTTACGCCCGCTGTAGGATAGGAAGGGATAGCTCGTATCACACTTAGGTATGGTAGTCTCTGAATTGTCAAGTAAGACACCTAAGATTGTTTTTTCGGAATTATGTAACAAATGCGAGATATAATTTAAAGATAACCAGTAAAATGAAAGATGCACTGGCCAATAAGCTGCAATAGCAGATACAAACAGGACTAATTTGCGTCATTCATAACACTCACTGCCGCAGCTGTAAAAGTGCAACAAAAAAAAACCTTGACCGACATCTTTTATTGCTGTCAAACACTCGCCAGAGTACAACAGCAAGCTATAAACCAACAATTTCTCGATTTCGGAGAAGATCACGTACTACTCTACTTATAGGAGTAACCACCACGCCTCTTTCAATACATACCAATAAAATAATGCATTTATAAGACAAACAGGGATACAAAACACAGTTTAACGAACCTAATGTGGCCATATACAGTTTTCGAAGTAAACATTTTTCAACAAATTTAAATAGTGTGAACATTTTTGCAGCAACGTAACAATAAATATGCAATGTGGAAAGAAACACTTGAAGACGAAAACTATGATATACGGAATGCTTGATGCCTGGCCTCATTCTTGGAAGCAAAGTGGGACATTTGTAAAGATTCCATGGTGAAGCTGGTTCAGCCCACGTTAAAAAACAATTTTCGTTTTTCAAGGACCAAAGGTTTATCAAATTTTCTAAACTACCCACTGTGCTTCTAGTACTATCGACAGCAAGCCTTTACCGTGTATCAGAGCTGACAACACATTAAATTCCTAGTCTTAATGCAACATTGTTTCATTTTCAGTAGAAATTTATTGCGTGTGTACTTGGATTTGTTGGGTACCTTGTTAGTAATAATTCGAGAAATGTATTATGTTAGGCTAAGTTAAATATGTATATTATTCTTTTTCGGTGTGCACTTTGTACTATGAGTTTGCAGAAAAATGCATACAGAAATTTAAATTTATGCAAATAATACATTTACATATTACATATTAATTGTGGTGGCCCGTGGCGTTGTGGGTATGTGCGTCGACCCCAACCTCGACGTCGTAGGTTCGATTCCAGCTCTGAGCGACACAAATAATTTTCACGACCCCACCTCTTTCGAGTTACTGACAATGCTCAAAGAGTATTTCCTGTCTAGAAAAAGCTTCTCAAATCTGGCCGTTCGGATTCGGCATAAAACTGTAGGTCCCTTTCCACTCGTGTGAGAACAATAGCACGCACAACACGAGTGGTTGCTGAGAAGCTAGGCCCTGGCCCTCTATGGGCTGTAGCACCACCCATATTATTATATTAATTGTGCAAAATTATTCGATATTAAAAAAATGTTCTCAAATTGACTTGAGTCAATCCACCGGTATCGATTTTTATCTAATTAAATATCTTTCCAATTGTAACTCGAGTTGAATAATATTGCCAAAGCTTACTTACAATTCGGTTGCTATTTTCGAAATGATTCAAGGTTTGTCGGTATCGTGAACGGACCAAAGCGTCAAATAAAAGCGATTTATATGTACGTCGTAGTCAGACGAATACGTCGCGTCAAGTCAAAACTCATTTGAGATAAATGAACAACTTGTACTTGAACCATATTTAGAATCATTCTCTCGACACAGATCTAAATGTTTTACGTCAACCCCCAAAATTTATGTGGAATTAAATATTTAGATATTAAATGACTAGAAATATCTAAAATAAATATCTAAGTTCAGGCATAACTTAATTAAGATTGTCTTATACAATTGCAAATTGTATGATTTTCTATTGCAAGCACACCTCGACATTACATTGAGTGACCGTCGTAGGTTTCATAATAATTTTTTTTATTTTGCGCGTGCTCAAGGGGGTATTAATACCCTTAATTGTCCGGGGCCAAGACACAGCACGGGTCGAAGATATAGAGAGAGAGAGAGAGAGAGAGGAGGTACCTGTGCACGTTGGTCTTAAACATCTGCGGATTGTAATCTATGGGAAATATTGAGTTGGGAAGAGCATTCTATATTCGTGTGGTGCGGCTAAAAAACGAGTCTCTAAATTTTACTGTGCGTCCGAAAGCAGGCTTAAGGGTAAACTGATGTGCATTCCTGACGAGGCGTGTATTGCGGGTGAATTCAAGGAGAGGAGGAATGCAGTTGGCTAGCTCCCTTGAGCATCGTTTGTTAAAACAACAATAAAACACGGACAAAGAAGACACGATACGTCGATGTTCAAGCGAGTCTAATGAACTCGCGATATCGTTGTCTCCTATAAGTTTTATCGCTCACTTTTGGATTCTATCTAGTAGGTGCAGGGTGGTCTTGGGGGCACCAGACCAGATATGAGCGTTATACTCAAGCTAAGGGCGTATATACGCCTTATAGATTAAAGACAAATCAGAGGGGGTGAAGTATTTCCTGCATCGATTAAGGAAACCTAAACATTTCGCAGCATTTTTGGCGACCTCGAATATGTGATCGTTCCAACGAAGTGTTGTGTTGATGTACATACCAAGGATGGAAAGTTTTCCCGTTTCGTCGATACAAGCGCCATTCATGGATAATGGCTGATTATCAGGGGTTCGCTTTAGAGACAGAAGACATCATTGAGTTTTGGAAGAATTGAATTCCACTTACACTAGTTAATTATGTCCAGATCGGAATGTGTTTGACATACCGTTCCAATATTACGTCCGAAGGGCAGGATCGTGAATTTTGGAACGAATATGAAAAGCTGAGGGTGCTGTCATCAGCGAAGGAGTGGATTGGATTAGAAGTGGCAGACAGGAGATCATTTATAAAAATGAGAAAGAGTGTCTTAGACAGAACAGAGCCTTGGGGAACGCCAGCATTTATATCAGATATCAGACTTGAAACCATCCAAAACAACTTGGATTGAACGGTTCGAAAGGTAGTTTCTAATCCATAGAAGCAGAGATTCATCAACACCATAGGCACGCATTTTCGACAAAAGAGCTTGATGCCAAACTCTGTCAAATGCATTTTTTTGACATTGTATTTCACTTTATTTTTATGTGATACCTTGCTTTGCAACGTTTGAACAAATAAAGAACCAATAGTCTTACAATATAAATTAGAATTACTATAACTGTATTGATTGACAGAAGTGTTTGAACGCATTCAACCTAACAAACAGTCACTACTTGGAATGAATGGTGGTTGCTGAGATGCTAGGCCCTGACCCTCTACGGGCTGTAGCGCTACCCATATTATTATTATTATTACAAATTTTACATATTCTGTATAATATTTTGATTTTGTATATGGGTTTACCACAGGCCTACACGGTTTGCCAAAAAACATAACACGAAATCCTTTTAGAAGACAAATAAACCGCTGTGAGTAGAGTGACATAACAAGATTTACTCCAACGTGTCTTAATGCGATATTGTTTTTGCCAAGTTCTTCATTCTCAGCAGAAATTTATTGCGTATGCACTTGGTTTGCTTTAGTATAGCATTGGCAATAATTGTAGGGAAACAGATGTATTATATTATGTAAAAACTGCTATTCTATTATATAAAATAAAAAATGGGATTACCTTTCTAATGCTGCAAGTATCAAGCCTTTCGGTTGAATAGAACGGTGTATAAGCGTTCGACGAAAATGCTTAGCACTAGAGTTGGGCTAAATAGTTCCAAATGTGGAAAGAACATGGCGCTGGTTCTTTTCGATGGGAACTAATTCCTCGTATCCGAGTAACTATATAGTTCCACTCACATTTCTGGTATAAATAGGAGTATAAATTGTATGTGTTCTCACATACCTTGGAACAACATATTGTTATTCTTCTTATTTCTTTTTCCTCTCCAGCCATTGCCATCATTCGCCAGCTGCCTCCTGCTTACACCAAGTTGGTTGGGGTCATCTTTTGCCTGACAGCGGCATTTGTGTTGTTATCGCCATTGAGCAGTCTGCACAAGTGATTTTTTCCAGATTCTCAGCATCGCCTGTGATTTTACTAGCTGTCTATTTTCGAAAGAGGTCTATACCGTCCGGATAACTGTTTTACCTTTTGTTAAACTTCCAGAATTCCTTCCCGCTGTAAAACTTCTCCATCTTCTCTACCGCACGTTCTCGTGACCTTTCTTCTGTGAAGCCGGTTTTCTTCCCTTTCCTCCTGTTCGTAGAGTTCACGAACAGCTCTCGTTGTTCGATGCAGCGATGCCTTGTAGGCTTTCTATTTGGCTGCACTCGTCGTCATATCATGGGTTTCATTTTAGAGTTTTCGTAAAAATCCGTTTCAACTCCTTTGATGGCTTCTTGGCAACTATTGTATGTGCAGACAGCGTCGAAAATTCAATGAGTTTAAGGGAGACTTGGTCGCGATCGATTGCGAATGTAGCTTATCGGGCTCTCTAGTAGCCTGAGTCCGTTTCCGTATGTGTTGTCGTATAGGCTGTGTTTTCCGATGAATCTAACAAAGATTTCTTCCTTATACAGCTGTGTGTTGAAATCTCCTAGAACGTTTTTGGTGTCGTAGTTGGGGGTCTTTCTGGGAGATCATAGAAGCCATCCTTGCTATCGTCATCCTTTTCCCTCGTCGGCACATGTGCACAAATCAGGCTGATGTTCCCGAATTTAGCCTTGATGCGGATAGTTATGAGGCGTTCGTTCGCAACTTTACCTATCACTCCATATTGTTATTTGAAGTTTATTATTATTACAATTTATTAACATATAATATAATTATAGTGTTAACAGAAAGAAAAGAGCACAAGTTGCGAGACTTTCGGCTCAATAGTACTAATTACAATGTTAAATCTCTAATTTACATTTTTGGATGACGTTATATATTTTTAAAACATTATCCTATGTTGGTTGGTTTAAAATTTGCTGGATAGATTGATGTTGCAGCGATAGAAGCTGGTTATACTGGGTTGCAGAGGAGCTTGTGCCAATGCCTAGAATGTGTTTTATGTCAAATGTAGATCTGCTGCACTGCATGTAAAGTATAGGAAGACTGAAGTTGGTTAATTTCTTAAGCTGTTCTTAATTATCCTGGCATAGTCTTCTTCTGTATAGGCAATCGTTTTAAAGACTGGGGACCTGTGCGAGGTTGGCAGCCAAATCCGCTCTTTCATTCCCTATTATACCCACGTGACTTGGTACCCACATAAGTTTTGCTTTATTTGGCATATCAATCACACACTCTGATTTTGTTGATGATTGTGGTATTTTAATTTGGGCTACAGATAGCAGTTATAACTGAGAGGCTATCAGTCGTTGGATTTAAGCTCAGAGGCGATTGCCGTATAGAGGCTACGATACATTGCTGGAGTCGTATTTAATTTTTGATGTTGTGCTAGTTCGATTAGTACAGAAGTATGCTTGATTGACCAAGGTGGATGTATTTGGGCATATTAAAAGGGGCGGATAAGGGGAATTTCCAGCCCTCTGGTGGCAGTGAGAGATGATGAGATAGCACTTTGGAGACGTTTGGGAGATTTATTTTTCAAGCAATATGTCTTTGTCAATAACCGACTTATTTGAAAATATGACTTTGGCGACCACTTTGATTTTTGTTTCAAATATCCGCTCTTCTATAGACGGTAAACCAGCTTCCACTAGTATATTCTTTATTTGGCTTGTTGGAAATGCATTTATGCTCCTCCGCGAGGCTTGATGGTAGGGTGCGTTTATAATGTTTATTGTAGATTTGGGACTGTTGACGTACAAAAATAGTCCGTAATCGATTTTACTTAACACTAACACTTTTGTAATTTTGCAGAGGGTATTGATATGAGCGTTACATTTCTTACTGGTTAAATAATTAACAATATTGGTTCTCGCAACAAGGCTCTTTCTTAGTTCTATACAGTGCAACTTCCAATTATATTTATTATTAAATACTATAGCTAGAATATTTACATAACATTTTCAATATTAATATTGTTAAAACTTAAATTAATGTTGTTGCAAGAAATCTTGCGGCAGATGTGTAAGGTTTTGCATTTCTGTACGGAGAGTTTAGCACCAGAAAAGGTACACCAAGTTGTTATGTCTGCCATTAGTTTAGATATCACATTTTTAGTGTGAGCGAGATCTTTATGTTTGTTTATGATATAAATATTGTCAGCATAAATACAATGATCGAGAGTAGGATATTTACTTATGATCGCACTGATATCATCGAAAGCGATAATAAATAGTATGACTGATAATGACGAGCCCTGTGGGATGCCATTAACCAGTGGGAAGGAGGAAGAAAAGCAGTGGTTGACTTTGACGCTTATCCTCCTATTGGTGAGGAAGGATCGTATGTAATTGTATATTTCGGGACCTATGCCCCACTTTTCGAGTTTATTTAGATCAACGTAAATGCCTACACGGTCAAATGCCTTTTCGAAGTCAAGAGCAAGGATTGTGACGTGATTGCGAACTGATGTGGCATTTGATACGTAATGATCAAGGTGTAATAGTGCATCGGTACAACCTTTGCCAGGTTTAAAATCCACTTGATTATGGCTTATGAGGTTTTCTGATTCCATAAGCTAAAGTAATCGTTTCGCAATTATTTTCTCGAGGACTTTAGATATACAAGGGATTAGGGATATTGGACGGTACCCATCCACACTGTTTATTCGGCTTAGGAAAAGGAATTATTGTGGCCGTTTTCCAACTCTGTGGAATGGTTGATTGATTTTGAGCTCCATACGGAATTTAGCATTCTTCTTCTTGAACGATATTAAATTATCTTGAGATGGATGTCTTTTGAAATATTTCCAGGCTGATACTTTTTTATCTCTAAGGTAATTTAATTCGAGCGACCACCATGGAACATTGCGTTTGGTGACATTGGAAGAGCTCTGTGGAATTGATTAGTTCGCAGCTGTGCGAATTGTGGCAGCCTCTTTGTTTGTGTTGGTTGATGCAATGTTAACTGATAAATAATCTACAATGTGCTTCTGGAAATAAGCCCAATTAGCAAAATCAGTTTTAAATTTTGGGCTTACGGGTGTTGTATAGTAAGCAGGGCCGTTGGTGATCTTAACTATAATAGGGAAATGGTCGCTATTATAGAGATCATCTAATAATTGCCAAGAAGTTTTTGCACATAATTCTGGAGAGCACCAGGTGTCATCAACACGTGTCAAGGTGCCATGTGTGGAAAAGTGAGTGGGAGAGCCATCATTAAGTATTGTAAGATTGTGTTTAGATATAAAATTCTCAATGATAGCACCCCTGGGGTTGGTGTTTGTTGAACCCCAAGTCAAGCTCCAAGAATTAAGATCCCCAGTAAGGATGATGGTGAACAATATGAAGCTGCGGTGGTGGTAAGTGTTTTTGTTTGTGTATTATTGATTTGTGAGTGTGAAGATCTTGCGGTAGTGATGCCGGAATTTTGTTGAGATTGTGGTTTTTTAACTTGCTCTGAGTAGGAGCTTGAATGAGACGTAGAAGAAGGTGGAAGAGTTTGGTTGTGTATGCGTTTGGCTTCGGCCATTGTACATTTAGTGCGAGTTTTGATTTTAAAGATTTCCTTGTTTTAAAGGTATTTTGGACATTGTCTTGATGAAGAGGGATGGGCTTGTGAGCAATTTGCGCACATAATACGTGTACACTCGGAGGGGTTGTGTGGGGGTAGATTGAATGTGTCGCACGAGTTACGTGCCACCCTGTCACGGAACCCACTATTTTTACAGGCTGCATCGCTTTACGCAGAATAGCGGCTTACCATAGCCAAACTAACGATGGCTTGTAAACAACACCAGCCAATCAGCCAATCGGCTGAGGGCTTCTAAAAATCTTAAGCCAAGCCACGAGACGTTACCGTTAGATCTTTGGAGACGAAAGAACAACGCGTCATTTGAAGAAGCAGTCTGATTGAAGCAGTGAGAGTGGTCACACCACATTTAACACAAAAGAAATAAATAAAGAAATTAAAATTATAAATTAAGTTAACTAAAGTGTTTTTTTTGTAATTCGCTTTCGCTCCCGTAAGGACAACTCACGCACTACTTTTATTGCACCTCTTTTTGATATGGCCGAGGAGTTGGCAGTTTTGGCATCTCATAGGATTAGGGACATACTCCTGCAATTTAGCTTTATACCAACCAATTGCAACAGTTGTTGAAAACCGACCCAGTCGGACGTGCAGAATCTATGCCCTTAGACAAGTTGAGTTGGGAGTGTAGGTTAACAGACACGGGGCATTGGTTAGCTAGATTGGTAGTACGCAAGAATTTATCTGCAATATTTTGGGTTTACTAAATCCCATCAGATCAGGATGCTTCCATCCCTCAACTGCGAGATACTTTCGTACTCGGTACTAATTCCATCATTCGTAGGGCAAATACGCTGACAGAAGAAAGGGGTATGCTAGCATCCTTGGCAGTGATAATAACAAATCTGGGATTTTTGAGGTTATGTGTTTGGGGAAAACTAGGGAAATCTGTACCTCTTGCTACGGGGTTCTGTGATTTGCACATCAGAAAGAACCGCAAGATCACTAAAACGATTCCCGGGTTTTAGTTTGTTTGGCCCCGGGGCCATTTTGTATTTATTTGCGCGCTTTGTGCTAAGGCTGAAACACGCGGTTATGACAGGATAGCAAGAATATAGCGTAAGCGAGATGACTATATGTTATTCGAAAGAGATATCAGTCTTAAGACACTAACTGGGAAAAGTCAACACGAAGTGCACGCCGCGCACGCCGAAAGCTAGACGGTGACTGTATTCGAAGTTTATAATATATGCTTTGTAGAAGTCTACGGCACCCGCAAGTTCTTCATCTGCACGTGGTCAGTTAAGGGAGATTACATTCCTAGTGCAAAATCGTTGTCGTTTAATCACGTCAAGATCGTCCTTGGTGGCTTTAAGGCAAAGTTGGGCAAGGATGGCATCTTTGGCAGCGCAGTCGGACGACACAGCACAAGGACACTACCTCCGATAACGGACTTAGGCTAATCGACTTCGACGCTGGGCGCAACCTTAATGTAGCAAGCACATGATTCCCACACCTTAACATCCACAAAGGAACATGGCGATCTCCAGATCAATCTACTATCAACCAAATTGATTACATTGCGATAGACGCAAGATGTTCTAGGAGCATTTTGGACATCTGGACGTTCCGAGGAGCCAACATTGATTCGGATCACTATTTATGTGTAACCAAACTCTGAATGAGGATTTCCCGAACCACGCGAACTCTTCAAAATGCTGCCAAGAAATTTAACGGCGCACGGCTACAATCGTAGGAGATCGCTAGAGAATTCGCCGATCGAATCTCCCTTTACGTCTCACAGAGTCCCATACCGCGGACATCAAGTGCTGAAGACCAGTGGTAATACTGCCAAGAAGTCATCAGACAAGCCACAACTGATGTGCTAGGCTTCACTTTACCACCAAAAAGAAACCTCTGGTTCGATGAAGTCAGCGAGCACATGCAGCCAAGCAGGAGGCATACGAAGCGGCGCTGAAAAGAAGGACGAGAGCTGCTCATGGCTCTACGAGCAGAAATGAAGGGAAGAGCACCGGCTTCTCAGAAAGAAAAAAAGCGCACGAGAAGCACGCGATCGAGGAGATTGAGGGATGTTACTGCAGGAACCATGTTCGGAAACTCTACCAACAGGGAAAAAGAACATGTCAAGTTTGCAAAAACCGGACGTGAGGATGCAAGGACAAGGATGGGAACCTAGTAGTAGAATTACCGTCGGTGCTGGGAATTTAGAAAGAACACTCGCATAACGGCGAGGACGATCAAATTACCGCTGTCAGGCAGAATAATCCATCCAATATAGGCGATGATGGACAAGATTGCCACCCTCACGACCTGAGTGAAGTGACGGCAGCAAATCGTCCATAAAGGCTGCTGGTGCCGATGGACTGCCTGCCGAGCTCTTTAAATTGGCTGGTGATGATTTGGTAAGGTGCATACACAAACTCATCTGTAACATATGGTCGGATGAAAGTATGTCCGACGGATGGAATCTCAGCACCGTTTGCACGATCCTAAAGTAAGGAGACCCCCTAAAATGTGCAAATTATAGAGGGATAAGACTTCCAAATATATAAAAAAAGATCTTCTCTGCCGTTCTGTTTAAACGACTGAAACCCTACGTTAACAGCCTGATTGGTCATATCAGTACGGGTTCACCCCAGCGACCAAATATTCACATGACGACATATCTTGGAAAATACCCAGGAGTTTCAAGTTGATACCCACCACCTATTCATGACATTAAGGCACCAAGAAGAACCAAGATATAGCTATATAACAACCTGATAGTCCCAGTCCTGCTGTATGGCGCAGAAGCATGGACTCTAACTAAAGCGGACGAGGATATTCTTGGGCGCTTCGAGAGAAAAGTCCTCCGTAATATCTTTGGTGTTTGGAAGAGATGACTGAACGACGAGCTGTACGGGCTGTACAAAGACATCGACCTGGTCAAACGAATTCGAATCTGTCGTCTCAGATGGCTAGGTCCCGTCGAGCGAATGGACACCAATGCTCCGGCCCGGAAAGTCTTCGAATCCAACCCCGAGGGACAACGCGGTAAAGGAAGACCACGCCTACGGTGGCGCACGCAGCTAGAAGGGGACCTTAATAAGTTGAACGTGTGTGGCTGGAAGCAACTAGCACAAGACCGAGCTAGATGGAGAGGCATGTTGGTTGCGCCCAAGTCCACCTCCGGGGTGTGGCGCCAACCAAAGAAGAAGAAGAAGTTGCTTCTGAACTCCAAAATTTGTTTGTATGTGGTGAAGAAGTTTACCTTATGCACAAACTCCAACTGTGAGAACAGCCCCATTGTTTCAACACTTGGGCAGAGTGTTCGCTGCATAAATTAGTTCACCACAGAACGGTTGTCGTGATGACTACCCAGGGGCACCAAGAGGAGGCTGTATGGCAACTTGATTTATGCACAAGCAAGGATTGCACTAGTATCCTACCAGTTTGGGTACAGATATTTTTACCGTTTTCCGTCGTAATAAAACTTCTCTATCCAAATTATGTTTCCGTGATTTTATTTTTTTATTTTGCCACTAACCGAACTAAACCACCCAAGTCGTTGTCTTTACTCTTATCAAGATATGTATACAGTTGTTGTATATAGATGTATACAGATTTTATAAGAATATAACCAAGATGGTAGTGGAATTTAATCATCGTTAAAGTAATCACACTTGTTTTACCACTTAGAACATAACATGTATTTTGTTGTTGGAACAACAAGTGATTGGTAATATGATGATAAAGGAGATGTTGGGTATGTTCCCTCAAGCTTGTTAGTGATTGCTTCGTGCCATCTTATTAAAAATAGAGGTGTTCCGCCTGAGAACCCCTGAAAAAGGCAATTTTTTTTTATTGTTTATCCGATTTTCCGACGGTTGCTAACATCTATTGTGCTTTTCGAATTTTCTTTACGGGTACGTTATGGAAATATCTGACTAAATTCATTATGCACTATGAGGCACACTGTTATTCCTTTTATGAAAAGCTACCAAAAAGTATATTACTATTTCTCTATTTTACCGACTGTGAAAAACTGGTAAAATAGAGATGCAAAGAACTTGATACTAGATACTTTATATTACGACTTCAGGAAGATTTTAATGGCAAATCTTATGAAAATCCTGCGACGAAGTAAAATTCCGTTAATTCAGTAATTTTCTGTACTTGATCTTTTGTTGAATTAAGTGGTCAAGTCATACCAGGTCTATATTTGCAAACTAGTGAATTATAATTTTTCAGGTACTTTTGAGGTAATTGGATGAAGCCAAACACGCCTACTGTCTAAAATGTATTCTAATCGATCGGAAGGTCTAAAGGTTCTTCTTCCCAGACGTAATAAAACTTTATTACAAAGCATTTTTAGGGGACTGATGTGGGCTTTGATGTTTTTTGTGCGATTCATATAAATAATACAAGAATGCTTTTTCTTGATAGGGCTGCTCACCGAATATTTAAATTTGTTCGTTCCTTCGGTCTATCTAATACCCTTGCAAACCTGTTCGTTACTTGGATTGGCCGATTTCCACACGAACTAATTATGACCTTGACCTTTAAAAAGTTGTAAGGGCTTTGCATACACATACATGGCGAAAATACTTTTTCTAACTTATTTGCGGAATCGAATGTCCCATTCAATTCAACCTTGAACAGTATGCGGTGACAAGTAACTGTTGCTGTTGGTCTATTTTGCGGTTTTCAAACATTGTCTATTGTTTGTGATTATTTTTAGTATCGGCCAAGATATTTCTTGAGAATTTTGTTATTTTATATCGAATGTATGTATTTAGAGTTATTTTCAACAAATTTAAATCTGATTAGGGGATATAGGGGAAATGCATATGCACAAGCAGTCGGGTTATATTTGTGACATAAAAAAACTGCTTTAGCACCACTTCTTTCGAGTCCGTGTAATAGAAAATCAATTGCACGGTATACCATATATCTCTATAAGTTTTCCCTTATATCACTTTTGACATATTTTTACTGATACAGATGTATAAATTGCATTGAGAATTGTGATTTCGAAAATAGACGCTTTATAAAATATTTAAATATATTTTAATACGTCAATTAGTATTGTAATTTTAACATATGAAATCTAAAATGTCTACCTCCTTGCCGTTTTCTATCGTAGCATTTGAAATCATGTGCACTACGTCTATTCTCCAATTCCTAATTTGAATAAACCTTTCATAAAGTAAATAATGTAAATAATTTTCTCAAAACTCATTTTATGGTGTAGATAATGTACAATTACCATCATACCATCAATATACGACATTGTAATAATTGTTTTTGTTTTCATTTATCAGTGCGAGGATGTCGGCAAGGAAAACCGGTGCAAATGTCGGAAGCCGAAGTCAGGGGTCTGTGTTTAAAATCGCGTGAAATCTTCCTCCAACAGCCAATTTTATTGGACCTTGAAGCACCTCTTATCATCTGCGGTGATATTCATGGACAGTACACAGATCTGTTGCGTCTTTTCGAGTATGGAGGCTTTCCACCAGCAGCAAATTACTTATTTTTGGGAGATTACGTAGACAGAGGTAAACAATCATTGGAAACAATCTGCCTACTATTGGCTTATAAAATAAAATATCCCGAGAATTTCTTCCTCCTACGTGGCAATCACGAATGTGCTAGTATTAACAGAATCTATGGTAAATATTGTTAATTGGCTGACATGACATATGCAAATAAAATATAATTGTAAAAACAATTGAAGGGTTTTATGATGAGTGCAAACGAAGATACAACGTCAAACTATGGAAAACTTTCACAGACTGTTTTAATTGCTTACCAATAGCAGCAATCATCGATGAAAAAATATTTTGTTGCCATGGAGGATTGAGTCCTGATTTACAAAACATGGAACAAATAAGGCGCTTGATGCGACCTACAGATGTACCGGATACAGGCCTTCTATGTGATTTATTATGGAGCGATCCTGATAAAGATGTAGAAGGTTGGGGTGAGAATGACCGAGGTGTTAGCTTTACTTTCGGGGCGACTGTGGTATCGAAATTTTTACGCAAACATGACCTGGATCTTATATGCAGAGCTCACCAGGTAAGAATGAAAATATATAAGTTGATTAGTGTTTGAGCTCAATCATTTTTAATTATAGGTCGTGGAGGATGGCTATGAATTCTTTGCCAGACGTCAATTAGTCACATTGTTTTCGGCGCCAAATTACTGTGGAGAATTTGATAATGCCGGTGGAATGATGACTGTAGATGATTCATTAATGTGTTCTTTTCAAGTGAGTCATTTGTAATTTAAATGTTTATTTTCATTGATTGATTTTTCAAATTCAAAAAAGTATGATATCTATAAATCAGACAAGCTTTTCTATCGCCACAGAAGATACAAATATCAAGAATGTATAGATCTTTGATCGCAAAAGTCTTAACAAAAAATAGTTAAATATCATAATGATTTTAAATAGTTTCCCTGAGAATATGTCTTAAAATTGCATCAATGAGATATGTGCCATTTTTCAAATTAAAAAAATGGCATTTCTCAGTTTTTGAATTGACTCAGATGTATTTATATATCAGTACCTGTTATTAAGGAAATGAAAAATTCATACATGTAGGCAAACGTGTATCTACAATAGATGGGTTATGTTTATGAATTCTCTGTTGATCACTTCGATATTTGTGGAAAATCAAAAAGAAAAAATAGGCCATCTTCCCAAATATATTTGTGTCCATTCAATAAAACATTTTAAAATAGCTCTTTACTCGATTGTTGACATTATCGCAAAATCTCGCAAATCCCTCGAGAATAAGGAACGTTGAAATCACCTTATTTCCCAGCATTCAACTGACTCGGAATCGAAAGGCTTATAGTGGTCTTTATTCGCGAGCGATCCACAGAACGGTCTGCAGGAGAACTCCACAAGAAGGTGTTCTCTCTTCTTTCTCGTGTAACGTAGTAATCAATGATCTTCTACTGACACTAGAAAAAATGTTGCTTCACTGCTCATAGAAAATTTATGTCACCAACATGCAATCGGCCATAGTGGACTACTGGACAAAAATCTGTGGGATAAATTCCAACCCGCAGAAAACAGATTTCTTTTTCTTCCTCTGTTGCGCTGTGCCAATGGCTCAGTATCGAAGACTCTTCGGGCCGGAGCTGTGGTGTCCATTCGCTCTACATAACCTAGCCATCTTAAGCGTTGGATCCGAAGACGCGTAGCTAGGTGCATGCCGCTGTACAGCCCGTACAGTTCGTGGTTGAATCTTTTCCTCCAAACGCCATCAACGCAAACAGGACCAAAGATCGTACGCAGAAACAACCAAGAGCTTCATCCGCTTTCAATTGGATCCATGTCTCTCCGCCATAGAGCAGGACTGGGATGATCAGAGTTTTATACAAAGTCAATTTGGTGTTTCGAGAGATGACTCTGTTACTCAATAACCTTTTGGGCCCAAAGAAGCAGCGATTGGCAAGAGTAATTCTGCGCTTGATCTCGGTACTGGTGTTGTTGTCCCTATTTACTCCAGAGCCTAGGTAGACGAAGTCCTTGACTACCTCAAAGTTTCTGCTGCCCAATATGACGCTCTGTCCGAGACGTCGATGTTGTGCATCCTTCCGTGATGAAAGCATGTACTTTGTTTTGCCCTGGTTTATCGCTCGACCCATTTTAGCCGCTTCCGCTTCAATGCCAGCGAACTTGATGTTGAAGATGTCACATGACAACGTGCCGCCTTGCCTGAAACCTTTTTTGACATTAAAGGTCTCGGTGAGTTCGTTACCAACCTTGATGGAGCAGCGGGTTCTCCATCTTCATCCTGCACAACCTGATGAGTTTGACAAGTCATATGCGGCCTTGAAATCGACAAATAGGTGGTAGGTGTCTTTAGTCTTTTCCAGGATCTGCCGAAAAGTAAATATTTTGTCTATTGTGGACTTTCCTAGCCTGAAACCACACTGATAATGATCAGGATTAGGTTGTTGACAAATCCGTCCGCTCCAGCAGCTTTGTTCGACTTCAGTCTAGATATCGCTATCTTGACTTCGTTTAGGTCGGGAGGACGGAATTCGTGTTTATCATCGTCCAAATTGAGTAAAACACTCTGCCTGACAGCGGAATTTGTGTCGTCATCGCCGTTTAAGCCTGCAGAAATGATTTTCCAAACTCTCAGCATCGACTGCGATTCTTCTTCGATTTTCGTCCCTGCAGGCTTTGGTCCGAGGTCTATATCTTCCGGATACTTGTTTTACCTTTTGGTAAAACTTTCGGACCTCCTTCCTGTCGTAACACCTCTCCATCTCTACGACCGCGCGCTTCTCATGCTATTTCTTTTTCTTTCTGAGGAGCCGGTGCTCTTCCCTTCTCTTCTGTTCGTAGAGCCCACGAACAGCTCTCGTTGTTGGATGCAGCGTTGCCTTGTAGGCGTCCTGCTTGGCTGCATATACCTGCCTACATTCGTCGTCAAACCATGGGTTCCTTCTGGGTGGTGTCATGAAACCCAGCACATCAGTGACAGCTTCTTTGATGGCTTTTTAACAACGTTTCCAGGAGTTTCTAGGAGATCATAGAAGTCATCCTCCGTCGGGGCACAAATCAGGATGCTATTCCCGAATTCAGCCTTGATGCGGTTTGTAATGAGGCGCTTGCTGATATACTCAAAGCTTAAGACTTTTTTGCCTAAGTCTGCCTCGAACAACGAATCCGCATCCAAATAAGCGCTGTTTTCTCTCTTTGTAGCAATCACCGTAGTAGATGTCCCAGTTTCTAATTTTCCTTTTGCCCGGCCTATCTAATCGCATCTTCTGGATGGTGGTGACATCTGCTTTGTAGCAGTCCAGGGCCCCCGCGAGTTCATTGGCTGCAAGTGGTCTGTTCAGGGTCCTCACAATCCACGTGCAGAACCGAAAATCATTGTCCTTTGATCGTTTGCTGGGGTTGTCCAATCCGTCCATATCCGAGGTTTGTTGTCGATTCGTAACCGGCGATTTTTCTTATGTGGTGAGGGAGTTATCCTCACGCACAACCTACAACTGGTAGGCCAGCCTCATTATTTGATCCTCGGGTAGAGGATCGTTCACCACAGATTTAGTATTTTTAAAATATAAATCCCCTGACTTTAATTTCCCAACAAACCTTAAAACTAAGTAGCCATGTCAAATGCCTATACCTCATTATAGACGCGAAATTAAGCCGGAAACTCGATACCCAGATTGGCATCAAAAAAGTCTGCACGTCTGTATATTGTTGTAAAAAGCTATAGGAAACAAATGGGGACTGCACCCGGGTATGGATTACTGATTATTGGCCACCCCCACACAATTTTCAATACGCTGGTAAATGATGAACATGAACACGAGAGGAAACATGAAAGCTTAAAGAAGAAAAAAAGTTACATAGTTTTTTGTTGTTTTTTTGTGATCGGGCAATCGTTCTTTTCGGCGGCGAAAGTGATACTTAAAAAAGAAGACGAAAATTGTACATAATTTTTTTTTTTTGTGATCGAACTAAAGCCCTTCTTTTCAGTCGCACGTGATTTACGCTCACTGGATTATCTGAAATCAAAAACTCCAACGGGATTAGAAAGAGTATATGTTTGGTTCTGGCAAGAAGGGATTATTAATTTTGCACAAAAATTAATAAAATTAAAAAAATTACATTTTTTGTTTGAAAATCGTTTTATTTTTCAGCCACAAATGAAGTTAAAAAGTAAAGATCACCTCATTTATCCTAGTTCATACCATGGCTATACATGTATAGAATACCGTATTGAAATTTTAAACCGATTGGATAAATAGTTTTGAGTAGCCTTATGCATCAGTCGTCAAATAACAGTTTCGAGGAAAACGCGTTTAAAGCAAGTTCTTATGTATTAAACCTACCTACGTGAACTGACCGAAATACCGACTTGAAATTTTAAAGGAATATTCTTGAATATTTTTACAAAAATATTCAAGATATGTTTAAATATGGTTATTGAACTAGACATTTAGAGCATAACTACAATTAGAATAGTTTTTAAAAGTATATGTACGTTTTAAACACATTATTTTGTATTGTATGTCTTATGAATAAAAATGTTGATAATGATTTAGAAATAATTTTACTTTTTCAAACTTATGTCTCTGATACAACTTTTTAAACAATATACATATTTTATTTTATTTTTTTTTTAGATTCTGAAGCCATCTGAAAAGAAAGCAAAGTATCTGTACACTGGAACCAATTCATCTAGACCGACAACTCCACAGCGAAATACACCACTTATATCATCGAATAAGAAGAAATAATACATCCATTCACTTCCACTACTCCAAATAATTATAATAATAATATATAAAAATATATAAAATGAAAAATATAAATATTTAGTCAAGTACGGAGCTATAATATAAAACAAATACAACTAAATAATATATTGATTGATATAACTGATTCTGAAACAGAAATAACAATTTGAAAAGATTGAAGATGAAAATGAAAACACCATAGCTAAATAAAATATACATATACATATATATTATGTTAAATTGTAATTTATTTACCTAGATTATCTTCTTCTAGAGGATGTATGTAATGATTGGAGATACAACTTTAAGGAAATACTAAACAAATAAGAGTCTTATTGAATTAAACTGTGTCTAAAATAGAATTTTAGTGATTCCAAATGGGAATGAATTAAATAAAAATGGATAAATAAAAGTTGTGACTATCATTTATGTATTTAAAACCTTTTCTCTCAAAGCATACAATTTTGTTGTATGTGTATTTCTTTGTATTAAAAAGTAATATTTATATTAGGGAGTACTGCTCTTTCAAAGAAGATATGAAAAGAAGATAATCAAAAACATCTACATATGCATGTATTTATTTTTATTACGGTTTTAATGACTACAGCAAAAATTAATTGAATTTATACACATATTTATTTGTTTTATTTTTTCTCTTCTTTGATTGTTTTTCTGTTGTCGTGTACAATTTGTTATTTGTTGTATTTTCTCCTCTTTTATGTAAAAATAAAGAAAACGAAATTAAAAAATAATAACTTATTTTTACCTCGTCCACATAAAGTATTCTTTCTGGTCTTCAATTTCTTTTCATCATCTCGCTTCCGTATTTTTTTCTTGTGTATTAATGTAGGTTTTGTAATCATTTTGTCACATGTACAGTAATGGAATTAATGCATATTTTTATTTCTGTACAGCTATCAGAAAAGACAAAATTATTGATATGAATTTATTCCTGCAAAAATATATATTCCATCAGCAATGTGACAATGAAATGCAAAAATAATCCAAGTTGTATCGTTGGTGTATGCATGATTTTCTTTTAAATTTCGGAACAAATGATTTGAAGAAACTCTGTTTTTCGGTGACATTTAATTAATTATTAATTAATACGGAAGTTTGCCCTCTATACCCAGCCTTGCCTTCATTATGTGATCCTTATATTTCATCAGTAAATTTTCGCAAAATTTTTTTTATTTTATGGAATGTTTATTTAAAAAAAAAAACAGTAGTAAGTGCCTTTTGCTATGTTTTGGCTTTCACTTTAAAAATATTTGACTGCGTGCAAAAAATTACCATATATTTTAAGCCGTTTAAGGAAACAATATCTATATATTTGGGCGCTGTTACATCTGAGATAACAATTTATCGTCATTTTTCTAAATAGATCTTTGCTGTTCAAAATTGTTCAAATGTGTAAACAGACTTTCCACTGGCGTATATTTTCTGTTATTTATGTGTATGCCTATCATGTCAATACAGTACGAATACGTGCATTTTTTTTAAATAACCCATGTGGGATGAGTAATTTTTTGAGAAAAATATCGTATCTAATATGAGAACGCAATTTGAAAGACTTGGAAAAAGCTATACGAAAAGCGAAGGAAAATATCGCAATACAAAGTGTTATACTATAAGAGTTTTATGAAATAAATTCAATGAATTTGATTTAATATATATATTAATAAAATAGTTTGCCTTTGAAAAACTAAGTGTTGATACGGTTGCGGAATAATTAATTTACGCATACATCTAATTCTGTTTTTACAGTTTTTTTAAACGGTTTTGATATAGCACTGTTTGAAAATAATATTAATTTTGTAAATATTTTTAATTTGTTTACATGATTTTATTTCATTTAGCACGATTTAAAATTTGTTGTGCTTACATTTTTTTGTCAAAATTTTTGCGAAGTGTGTTCATATCACTAATTTAAGGGAATTCCCATTTTGTGCGTACAAGCAAATTTACTGGTCAAAGCAAGTGTAAATAGCACAAATTTAGGAGAATTCCCAATTTCTTTTTGTACACGATTTTTTTACTCGATATTTTCTGAAACCAATCTACCGTGTAAAAACAGAATTAGATGTACTTACGAACGTCAATTTGTTGTCAGATAATAGTCTTAAAAGTGGATGGCAATAAGACCGAAACTGTGGTTTATGAACTTATTCTGTCCATGCGAAAACGACTTCATTAAATAAGTAGTAGTAGCTAAAGACAGTCACATTTAGTAAAACATTGAGATACTTTTTGTTCTTGGGGCAACATTTTGTATTGCTACTGTATCGGAACTGTAACCAAAATTCGCAATCGCATATAATTCGTATTCAAAACTTAAAAGTAGTATCAACTCGATTAGGGAAATTTGGTGAATGTCAAAATGGTAAATGTTTGTCGTTAATTATTCAAATATTCACTTCAAAGGCAAGCAGCAAAGACAACTTGAAATTTTGACTGGTTTAAATTTGCCAATCTATCCTGGAAGAGAGCTAATAGCCTCTCTTAGCTTAAAACTTCAGTGTGTTCCTGCTAGTTTTAAAGTAAAGTATACAAAAAGGCTACCTTGTCCAGCCGAAAGTTTTCACAAAGCTAGTCTTGAGCTTTAGGTGTATTAGCGAATGCTTGGTGAAGATCTACACTCTTACAGTCTAGCAGCAATTTGGACGTCCTAACGTTCCGAGGCGCCAACATCGCGAAATCAACAAAGGTTAGGTTAGGTTAGGTTGTAGTGGCTGACTGCTGCAGAGCAGTCACACTTAGGCCAGAATAGGCCCATTGTGATACCACGCGGATTGACTTCTCCTAACGCTGGAACCAGTTGGTGCTGCTGATGAACCGATTTAGTTGGCCAATGCTGGCACTTTTTAGCTCGTTACGATCGCTGAAGTAGTAGGCTCCTAGATGCAGGAACCTACGACTGGCAAGAGCACTGCAGGAGCAGAGAAGGTGATGAGTGTTCTCTTCCTCCTCTTCATCCATGCAGCTTCTGCAAAAATCATTATATGGTGCACCCATCCTGCGAGCATGAGTGCCAATTACACAGTGCCCAGTTATGACTCCTATAAGGGTCCTTACTGAGGGCTTGCTGAGTCCAAGTAGACTGAGTGACCGTTTTGGGTTAAGTGATGGCCAGATTTCTTTTGTTTTAAGGCAGGTGGTGCCTTCTAGCCATTTGTCATTGGTGGTTTTGATTGTATGAATCTTTAAAAGATGATAGGCTGTAGCGATCGGCATGGAAGGTGGTACCCCTTCTATCGATAGGGATGAGGTTGTACCACACCTAGCGAGTTCGTCGGCTTTGCAGTTTCCTGGTATGTCACAATGTCCCGGCACCCACATGAGGTGAATGTTAAAATGCTCGGCCATCTCGTTAAGAGACAGCCTGCAATTAAGGGATGTTTTAGAGTAGAACATGACATTGTCCAGGGATTTTATGGCGGCCTGACTATCGGAACAAATGGTGATATCCCTTCTTGATATCACATTGTTTTTAAGCCAGGACAGCGCCTCTTTAATCGCTATGATTTCTGCCTGAAAAACGCTACAGTGATCAGGGAGCTTCACGGAGATAGCAATATTGAGGTCTTGTGAATAGACACCCGCACCCACCCTTTCTTTTGTCTTTGAACCATCCGTGAAGATGCGCAAAGGATCTTTCAGTGTTTGCATATCAGTCATCCAGTCCGATCTGGAGGGAATACTGATTGAGAATTTCTTTTCAAAGATGGCCTGGGGTAGTAGGCGGTCGGTGTCGCTAGGTAGGAAGTTAAATTCCTTGAGAATGGTTGAGTGGCCAGTGTTGAGTTCGGACCACAATCGAAGTGTTTTGAGTCTCATGGCTGTACTTGCTGCTACTTGTTTCCCGAATATTTCCAGAGGTGGGAGGTGGAGGAGAATATTCAGTGCATCTGACGGAGTACTTCTCAGTGCCCCGCTGATACACAGGCAGGCCAGTCTTTGTACTCGGTTGAGTGCATTGCAGTTTATAGCCTTGTTTAGTGCTGTCCACCAAACTGAGACACCATACAAAAGTGTCGGTCTGACGATAGAGGTGTAAATCCAGTGAGCGATGCGAGGTTGTAGGCCCCATTTGCATCCAATGGCCTTTTTGCAGCAAAAAAGTGCAGAAGAGGCTTTTTTTACCCTTTCCTGGATATTGAGCTTCCAGTTTAGCTTGCTGTCGAGAGTGAGACCCAGAAATTTTGCACTGGTGGTTAGCTGTAATGTAGTGCCGCACAGCAGTGGGGGGTCGAATTGGGGGATTTTGTATCTTTTGGTGAAGAGTACGATATCCGTTTTTTGTGGGTTGACGCCAAGTCCGCATGTTTGTGTCCATGCCTCTAGCTTGTCAAAGGCATTCTGCATTATGTCTCTTAGAGTAGAGACGAATTTGCCGGATGCCGCTATGGCAATATCATCCGCATACGCAATAACTTTGCACCCTACCTCTTCCAGTATTAGTAGCAGTTCATTTACCGCTACGTTCCAAAGAAGGGGTGAGAGAACACCTCCTTGTGGGGTGCCCCTATTAACTCCTCTATGGATCTTAGCGTCTCCCATCTGAGAGTGTATTACTCTGGTGGTGAGTAGCTGATGAATGAAGGCCACTAGGGGCTTTCCGATCCCGAGGTTGCTAAGCGCAAGTGAAATTGCTTCCGGGTTGATATTGTTAAAGGCACCCTCGATGACCTTTAAACTCGAGAGATTTTTCGATGGTGCCTATCAGAGAGTGGAGGGCTGTTTCTACAGATTTGCCCTTGTTGTAGGCATTTTGTGCAGATGAGAGTCTGCATGCTGGGATAGCATGCCTGATATATTGGTCTATAAGTTTCTCCAAGGTTTTCAGGAGAAACGAGGAGAGACTTATTGGCCTGAGGTCCTTTGGTTTGGCATGGGAGTATTTACCCGCTTTGGGGATAAACACTACTTTGACCCTTTTCCAGGAGCTGGGGACATGACTGAGACTCATACAGCCTATGAATATGCTAAGAATCCAAGGCATGATGAGGTCAGCTGTTCTTTGGAGCTCCGCCGGGATGATGCCGTCAGGTCCCGCTGACTTGAAGGTTTTGAAGCTTGTCAGTGCCCACATGATAGTGGTGTGGCTGACATTAATAAGGTTACATGACGTTTTTGGGGGAGATACCACTTCCTTATTGGCTCTAATCGGGAAGTTGCCCGGAAAGTGTGTATCAACAAGGAGACTGAGGGTTTCCTCGCTGGATGTGGTCCAGGTTCCGTCAGGTTTTTGTAGGAAGCTAGGCGATTTAGGGGATGATGCCAGAATCTTTCTTAGCCTGGAAGCCTCGGAGACTTCTTCGATTTTACCACAAAAAAGTCTCCAAGAGGTTCGTTGGGCCTTTCTCAATTCAGTTTTAAAGGTACTGAGGTGTTCCTTATAGGAATCCCAGTCTTTAGCATCACGAGAGCCCTTCGCCTTGTTAAAGAGCTTTCTACAACTCTTGCGCAAAAGGTCAATTTCATGGTTCCACCAGGGAGGTTTAGACTTGCCTCTTTGCCTGCTGATTGGACATGACATTGCCATTGCATTGTTGAGAGTTTTTGTGAGGTTGTCCACCGAATGTTCGAGATCAGTGGGGTTGCTCGGGATGGAGATGTTGGTGCTCGACATTGTTGCCGCAACAATCTCTCTATATTTGTCCCAGTTGGTTCTCTTAGGATTCCTAAAGACCCTTGGGGATGGGGGGGGCACTCGCTATACTGAACATTAGATAGCGGTGATCAGAGAAGGAGTGATCGGATGATACCCTCCAATTGCTGATTCTATCCGCTATATGGTCAGACACGAGTGTAAGGTCTAGGACTTCCTGTCTATTCCTAGTTACGAAGGTAGGTGTATTACCTTGGTTGCACAAGTCTAATCTACTACTTATAAGGTAGTTGAAAAGGTACTCACCTCTTTCGTTGATGTCCGTGCTTCCCCATATTGTGTGATGGGCGTTTGCATCACAGCCTAGGATTAGCGCGGTTTTTGTTCTTTCCGCCTCAGCAATCGTCCTTTTCAGTGTCTCTGACGGACATTCCCCATGGTCATGGGCCATGTAGGAGGAGACTAGCCATAGTTTGGTTTTGCCTGCCTCCAGGCAAACAGTGACTGAGTCTCGATCGCTAAGATGGGAGAGAATGTGAGTATTCAAAGAACTCTTTGTAAGTATGCAGGCTCTTGGCTTACCTTCATTCCTTACATAGTAGAGGTTGAATTGCTGAGTCCTTAGTCCACGAACTATGTCGTTGACTACCCAGGGTTCCTGGGCCAGGACTATGTCGTCTCCGCAGGTGTTAGCGCGGAGAAGAAGAGCGGCCGAGGCCGCGATGGAGTGGTGGAGATTAATCTGTGTCACCCGGAGCATAGCTGTCGGGTAACGTGTCCGTCTTGGTTCCGGACACAATCTCCACCACTGTTGAGTTAGCCTCATCGTCGGTGTCGGACTCCAGAAGAGAGTCTTCCTGACTATTGGGCGGGGTGCTGGCTAATTCCAGGTCGGAGAGGCCAATATCATCAGCTTCCTGACCATGGCTACCCAGGATATGGGTCAGCGTCTGCGTGCCAGAGCCCTCCTCCTCCACCTCCATCGGTACCATCTTGGCTACAGGGGTTGCCCTCACGATGGAGCCTGAAGTAGAGGGTTGAGGCTCGCTTGAAGCAGGACGGTCTTTCTCCTCCTCTGCTACCGCCGTCAGTATATTACCGACAGTAGAAGCAGCAGAGGTGGAGGGAGGCTGTTCCGCTTTCGCGCTTGTCTCCCCATCCTTTTTATACACCCTCAGGGTGATCGTCCCAAAGCCGTAGTGGATGACACCTTCCGACTTGGCAAGTGGGTCCAGTGATTCCTTGTTTATTATTATCACTGCGGACCTCGTTTCTCCCTTTAGTTCATCCAGCTTGACAACCTTCCAATTGTAGGTAGGAAGGTTTGGGTTGCAAAGTTGGATGAACTTTAGGATTGTAGCAGGGTCTGAGGGGCTTCGCGGAAGGTAAGTGCGGGTTCTTGGTCTACTGGGGATTTGATCCCTCGTTACGACCTCGAGCCGCGCCCCTTCCACACCTCACCCAGTCTGCTGATGGGTTTTTTAAAGAGATCAGCCGATCTCTGGCACGTGAAAGTCACGAGCTTAATATGACCCTGGTGCCATCCTCCGTCACGCCCTACAGGTGCAAGGCCTCCGTTTTCCAGCACCAGGCTCAGATAGATGTCATTAATCGCTGACTCCACCTTCTTCCAATTCAGTGGAGAGATGGCGCAGTCAGCGTGCCCTCTATCTAATACGGCGTAAGTGATTTCGCCTTTCAGCACTTCACTATACGGCCTGTTGAGCCTACTGGCAATATTTATTGTTTCACCACTCGGTTTCAGACTTTTAGGCTCCGAGGGTGACGCCTCCAATGACCTGGCGCGTTTGGGCGTAGTGCCCCTGGTAGTGTCCGCCTGTGGTTGGCTTTTCACTACATTAGTAGCCCAAGCTAACGACCTCTTGCTACTGTCGTTTAGCTTCTCCGGTGGAATGCCTTTAAGGCGCTCCAAAATCCGGGCAGCAGAACGCCTCTCCCTGTATCTTTTGAGTGAAGGTCCTGGGACCTTCGAGGAGGAGGCAACTCCGCGGGCGGAGATTGTTATATCCGTGCAGGAACTCTTAGTGGGAGTTACCGTGCAGGTATTTGGTTTAGGAGACTCCACGCGGCCTTTGACAGTCTTTAAGGCGGTTTGAGCCGCCTTATTCGTCGGCACTTCAGGAGTCAAGGATGGTCTGGAAGAACTTCCAGCCGGCGAGGGAGCACCGGTCTCTTTTTTGTTGGTTTTTGTTTTTTGTGTATTTATGTTCATTTTGGTCCCACGAGTAGCGGAGAAAAGGAAGGTCCGGCTGTGCAGAGATCCGCATTACACAGCTAGGGCAGGATTAATCTGGGAGTGTGCCAGTGCACCCAGATACTCCGTTAGCGACTGAGCTATTATTTTTAGGTGGGCCCCCAGCCAGGCTGATCCTCGGCACGGGTCGTATGACACCTTGATCCAGCCCACCGGAGATGGAAGGGAGAGATAGGATGGAGGGAGAGAAGGTATGGTTACATCTTAGCTTCGGGTCTCCTCATAGAGAATAAATTCCCTTGAGTCATTGACCTTTACTAAGCCTTCGCACCGCGTCAAGGTGTGTAACCACGCGAAGGTAACAAAATGCTGTCAAGAAATTTTACGTTGTACGACTACAATCGCAGGAAATGGCAATCGCAAGAAATCGCCGATAGAGTTCAACTTCACCTCTCACCCATACCGCCGAAATCAAGTGTTGAAGACCAGTGGCAATACTGCCAAGAAGCTATCAGAAAAGCCGCAAAAGGACTTAAACAAGGCGACGACTGCCATGCGACTTTTTTAATATCATTCTTGAGAAGATTGTGCGAAAATTAAATGTCAACACAGAGGCACGATCTTCCACAAATCTGTACTACTGCTCGTATATGCCGATGACATTGACATCAAGAGCACAACGGGCTGTCAGTGGGGCGTTTGTGAGCATCGAGAAGGAAGCGGCCAAGATGGGGTATGCGATTAATGAGGGTAAGACAAAGTGTATGCAATCTACGAAAAAGGTACATCAACACCGACGTCTTGCACAAAACGTCACTTTAGACAGCTATAGTTTTGAAGCAGTGAAAGACTTTGTCTACCTAGGCTCCGAAGTTAATACAAGTAATCACACGACCGCGAGGGGTAGGGTCTATGCTCACAGGGCAAAAGTTGCTGACCGCTCTCAACTTGGCGGGATGCCAGCAACGATTCTTGTCGATGCATAGATCAAGTTGATATGCTGTTACGGAAGAGCAAGCAGCCTCGGAAGAACGGACGGAATCCCAACGACGACACGCCGCGAAAAAGGACAACGATTTGCGAGTGTGCTTCTGGAATGTAAGAACATTCTACACACCAGAGGCCGCACAAAAACTAGAAAATATCCTCACGCAGTATAAAGCTAAGTGAAGGGATTATGAAAAAGAAGGAGTGCGACATATATTACAGCTGTCAAAAAAGGTTAAACATATTTGGATGATTCGTCGTGCGAAAACGGCTAAGGTCGAAGGTCATCCACTTCAAACCGATAAGCGATCGCCTGGCTGTGATCCGCATCCAAGGCAGATTCTACAACATCAGCCTCATATGTGCACACGCCCCTACCGACGAAGCTGAAGACTCTGGCAAAGAAGGTTATTACGACCTCTTAGACGGTGCCTACGGAGCTTGTCCGGAGTACGATGTCAAAATCGTACTCGGAGACTTCAATCGGTGAGGAAAATATCTTTGGCGGAGTGATCGGAAAGCACAGCCTCCACGACACGACAACAGATAGCAGCTTCCGACTCACAGACTTTGCGACAGAACGTAATATGGTCATAAATAGCACAAGGTCCCCTCGCAGAAAAATCCACACAGCAACCAAATCGACATGTGCTTATTGACGGAAGACACGCGTTAAATATTCTGGATGTGCGAACATTCAGGGGGGCAAACGTCGACTATGACCATTTTTTTGTTGCATCAAGGTTCAGAGCTCGACTGTCCAACGTTAGAAAGCTGCACCAGCCGACAAATTGAACTTTTGATATTAGACGCCTAAGCACACCGGTGATTGCCAGAGCCTACAAAGAGCAATTAAGTGAGAGACTCTCCGGTATGCCTACGTCAAGTGCCAACGAGATGTGGTTGCATTGCCGCTCGGCCATCAAAGAGGTAGCGGAAACTACCTTAGGCTACCTATCAGCCCCGACAAGAAACCCGTGATATGGCGAGTGTGAGCAGAAAAAACGTGTAACCGACGAGGCTTACCAAAAAGCGCTGCAACGGAAAACAAGAGCAGCGCAAGAGAAGTACCGGGATAGAAGACGGGAGGAGAAAAAGCTTCTACGCCTGAAGAAAAGGTCTCTCGCAACCTCCCAGCTCAAGGATATCGAAGAGTCTAGGGACAAGCAAAAAATACGGGCCTTTTACAAAAAAGCCAAAAGCTTGGCCGCAGGCTTTAGGAAAGGCTCTTCGAAATTGCGAGGGTAACCTAGTTATGGAATAGTGGATGTGTTTAAGCAACACTTCCAACAACTGCTTAGCATGCCTAACCAGGAGAGAGTGATAGGAAACTAGGAAATCCCAATTCCAGTCGACGAAATAGTCCTCCCACCTAGCTTTGAAAAAGTCAGTATAGCCATTAAAAGGCTGAAGAACAACAATGCCGCAGGCTCAGATGGCTTACCATCGGAGCTTTTCAAACCTGGGGGTAATGTAATGGTAGGGAGCATGCCGATCATTTGCCGAATTTGGGAAGATGAAAGCATGCCCGACGACTGGAATATCACTTCCATATGCTCCATCCACAAAAAAGGCGTTGCTACCTCCTGTAAGGACTATACAGATATATCCCTGCTCAATGTCGCCTACAAGATCCGATCCAGCGTACTGTGTGAACGTCTTCAGCCGTTTTGACCAGCGAGTTTCAAATCGATACTCACCATCTTTTCATCGATTTTAAAGCCGCATACGACAGCATTCATCGCAAGGAGTTATTCGAAGCGATGGCCGAATTCGTGATCCCGGGAAAACTGATCTGAACTGCAACATACGCGATGCACGGTGCAGTTCGGTTAAAAAACCTCTAAACCGTTCGAAACCTCCCCCGGATTTTGGCAAGGAGATGCGCTGTCGTGTGATTTCTTCAATTTGGTACTGGAGAAGATAGTAGAAGATAGTGCGCCATACAGCAGGACTGGGACTATCAGAGTCTTATATAGAGATATCTTGGTTCTTCGAGAGATGACTCTATTCCTCAACCACAGTATAAGCTGTCCGTTTAAATAATTATTGATATTCTTTCTTTTCCTTTGTGAAAATAATATAGCATATTTATTTGTTGATGTAGGTAATTTGACAATGCTAAAATGCTTAAGAAATAAATTTAACCGAATCGATTTGCAACTGACTTCCAATCTGAGTTTTTGTTTATCTTATTTTGACAATTTATTTATCGGAAATGATAGTAAAAAAGCTGGCACCATTCCAAACCAATCCGAAAGTCAAAATACGAATTAATTATAGTTTCGGATTTCATTTTCGTATCCAAATTCGAAAGCGATACAAAATAAGGCCCCTGATATCTCAGATGTGTGTGTCCTGTTTTCGCTTCGACTACCGTCTCCCAGCAGATGTTTACTACATTGGAGATGTATGTATGTCGGTTCTTGCGCTATTGTACCTAGGCCATAGTATCCGAGTAGTCTCACAGGTGGGAAGATTGAATTTTTATCAGCTAGCTCCATAATACTATTGTCCACTTTACCCTTCACATCAGCCAGCGGCGGATGGAAACATAGGAATACTTGGGATGTGTTGGATTCTTAAGACTGGGACACAGCATACAGTGATCGAATGCTGCGTACAAATAACCTTAAGCCCTTTGCGGAAGCATTATTCGACTTGAATTCTATTGCCGAAATTACTTTTATGGCCGCTTCACTGTCAGTTAGAATGGTAATATCAACCGGTGGTATTTCCAACAATGATAATATTTTGGCCGATTCCTTGACCGCCAGGACCTCCGCTTAAAAAAAACATTGCCGTAGTCAGGTGATCTCATCGAACAATACATGTTTAACAATTCGGAGCAGATGCCAGCGCCTGTTTCTTTCTTCGACCATTCTGTATAAAAAGGAGTTGCAGCGGAGGGTGCACTAACGTGTTATAATTGTAAACTAGCTATCTAGAATACTAACATGACACCAGCACCAGCAGCCTTGTTGGACTTAACTTTGGCGATTCCTGCCATAACTTCACTGATGTCGGGAGCGCGTAATTCGTTCCCAACGTCGCCTATATTGAATGGATTATACTGCCTGACTGATGTATTTTGGTCGACATCGCCGTTATACAGTCTGCAGATGATTCAACTACTAGATTTTCATTTCTATCCTTGCAGGCTTCTGTTCAGTTCTTACGAGTTTGGCTCGTTTTTTCTTATCTGTTGATAGAAAAAATTTGAACAACCTTCCAACAGTAGTAATTTTAAATTTTCTGCATCTCGCGCTTCTCTGGCTCAGCTTTTTCTTACGGAGAAGGCGGTGTTTCTTAGCCTACGAGCCTACGAGCAGCCTTTGTCCTTCTTGACAGTGCCACGTTAAGGTCAACAAGGACTATATTGACGTGAAGTTAGTACATTGCTTTGTCAAGGAGTTCGTAGAAGCTTTGGTTGCTTCATCCTCCTCCTCTGTAGGGGCGTATGTACATAGCAGGCTAATGTGGGTGAATATTGCCTTTATTCGAATCGTCTTCTTCCCTAAGACTGTGGCTAATGACACCAATCCGCATCCGAATGACTGCTGACCTGGTTCTTTAGATATCACAGCTTTTTATCCTTCATTTGTCTGGCCCGTCCAACCGCATTATAGTTTATAGCGGTCCAGGGCCTCCGCAAGTTGTTCGTACATTCCACGTGCCGATTCCGAGATCATTGTCCTTTATGAATTTGCTTAGGTCCATATCCGAGGCCTGTTGCTGCTTCGAAACTAATAATTTGTTTTTCCAAGGTGGAAAGTTACCCCCACACTTAACTTCCGAACCTGGAGGACGGGCTCGTGGTTTGCACCCTCAACAAGGGGCTACTGCACACATTGGTTCAAAGCTATCCAGCTAGTGCGTTTCTACAAGGTGACGTAATGTCTCATCTGGCGACTGTGTCCATTCGCTTTTTTTTGTTCTTTTTTTAGATAAAATCTTACGTAATCTGGAAGCCTCAGTTGTATTCGTGATTTCACTGCAGTGAGATTTCAGCGATTAGGGCTTGGCCGTGGTGACTAAGTAAAGTAAAGTTACTTTCTTAGGCTCCCCTTATAGGCAGTCAAGACTTCTGCGAGTTTGAAAGCCTTGGACGCATTGAAGAAGGATCTAGGTGTTGACCTCATGACAAGGAAATCGTTTTTCCATCAACGAGGTGATCTTTTGTTCGGTGTGCACCGTAAGGGGCACGTTAATTCAAAGGATTCTTGGAAGGTGCGAGTCAACGCTTTTTATATTAACTCAAGGTCTTAACATTGTTAATTTCCTTATGAGTCAAGCACATTGTAAACCTTTTTACCCCCTGAGGGAGTCTACACGAGTCAGTGTTTGTGGAGTTTCTAGTTTAGCTAAGATTGATTAGAAAATTATTGAAAATGTTGCTTAGGGTTAAGTCAAGGACCTCCTGCGTTACTGGCAACGAATGTGGACTCATTACCAATTTTTTTTTTACCACAAACCGATTTGTGCCACAAAGTCCATGTCAAACGACGAAATACGAAGAAGCTTAAGACTCGCAAAAGTCACATCGCGAATGGATGCTCGAATGCCTTACGTTCCAGGAGTCAGCGAAGAGCACAGTAACGGCGAGGGAAGCTACTCAGACACTAACGACACAAGGTATGTGAGACGAGTGCAATGGAGGAGGTCAAAAAGTAATGGAGGAAGTTGTGCAAGCAGCTCGAGGTTGCCGAATCTATAGCGGCTCGAGAAAAATATATATAATATATATATATATACTATAAGTCCAAAGTCAAGCTGACAACTCTACTAACGTCGATACAACAACCCCGTCGTTCACCACCACACGCTCGAGAGAAAATGCTCACTCCGCCAAAACTGTTTCAAGGTCGCTCTCCAACACGAGCATAAGTACAACTGCGACGGGATGAACCAACACAGCGCACACTAATATCCAGACCTACGTTCCTACCACAACAACCACGGTGGAAGCTAACATAGACCAGTCAGCAGAACCATATTGTCCCAGAATACCAACGTTTATGTCGCCAATAAACGCAATGCTGCCATTCAACCAGACGATTGTCTCCCATCCATCTCAGAAGTCGAGGCTGCCCCCCGAGACAACAAGCATAGCGCCACAGGGTACCACAGGTCAGTCGACCTACCCGATATGCGGGACGTCCGAAAGGATGACCGATGTACGTTACCGCATTTATGGAGTCAACAGCGGTGATGAGCTATTATAGATAGTAGAGTAGATAATTTGTTCCGTTTGCAAAAGTGTTTGGAAAGTGCCGCATGGAATGCCGTCGAATCACTGCTTATCCACCCGAATAATGTCAATCGTCTGATGTCAGCGCTGGAGTTCAACTTCGGACGTTCAGAATGCTTGTTCAGAAGCCAAATTGGAGATCCAAGTTGGAGCTGCTCATACAATTCGCGCATGATCTTGCAAATCATCGAGGAAATGTTAAACCGATGGGTGTATCAAGAGTCATCATGCATCCTACACGGAAGCCATACTACAGCGGCACCGAAACCCGCCAGCACAGTAAACCAAAGACGCTCATGCTCAGATGTAGTGCCGCGAAGAGAGAAAAGATTCTGGTCGGAGTGGTGCCCGTCAGACTATATGGCAGGGTTGTTACACTACAGGAGTATGCGTTGTTGGATGAAGGGTCATCGGTAACGATAATGAGTTCGAGTCTAGTTAATCGGCTAGGCTTAAAAGGGCAAGCAGGGGACCTCGCGTTGCCGTGGTTCCGTGAAGAGACTTCGACAAGGAAGTATTACGTAGTTGACATCCAAATCAGTGCGAACAAACGATGGATGCAGAACGGTACTACCTAAAGGGCGTGGGCACGGTAAATGACTTGAATTTTGCAGTGCAAACACTGGGCGAGGTTGATCTACAACAATGTCCAGGTACGTTCAGTCGGTATGACAACGTGACTCAACTCTTGATTGGCTTCGATCATTGCCAAATTGGAGTTGCTTTGCAAGTCATAGAATCTTCGGCCGAGGGCCTGATCTTTGCAGAAACAAGGCTCCGTTGGCTCGCATATGGGAGAACGAAAGGTCCAACATCCAGTGAAGAATTTGTTCTCCCATAGAAGAGGGTGAAGATCTGGGCTTCGATCAAGTAGTCGAAGAGTATCTGTCAATGGATAATTTTGACGGATCCGGAGTTCGCTACCGCTCATCGCCACGTGTTCACGAGCAACATTCAAGAATCTGGTACCTGCCACGTTTTAGGGTAAGAAATTCAAATAAGCCTAATAAATTCCGTCTGGTTTTCGACGCAGCCGCCAAATTCGCACAGCATAGCATATTCTAACCTTAGCTAACAGGATGAAATCGTCAACTTGGACATCGACACAACGATGGAGAAAGCTCTGGGCATGTGCTGGAACCCTGAGAAGGATGCCTTCCTATTTAAACATAAGCTCCCGAAAGTCAACAGTGACATCATGCAGGGCGACAAGTGCCCTACGAAGCGAGAACTCCTGTGTATAGCAATGTGTATCTGCGACCCGTTTGGCATGATCTCAAATACCACCATATATGCCAAGCTATTGCTGCGATCAGTTTGGAAGTGGTGGTGCCATTGCATGGGATGAAAGAGTTCCCGATGAGATTTTCTTTCGTTGGCGCCAGTGGAAGTCAAACTTTCCAGCCTTGCTTCAGCTGAGCGTGTACAGATGTTATCGTCGCTTTGTGGTTTGCAGACAAAACTGCTTCACGTCTTCGTCGAAGCCAGTGAAGATGCCCAACTTCAGCGCAGTCGGGTATCTTCGTGTTGAGTCAGCTGATGGAATTTCCGTGTCCAGCGTTTGAAGGAGAACAAAATGCACCTCGTAGAAGCTGACGTCGACTGCACGCCTTTAACTGTCAGCGGCAGTCCTTGGGGTTAGGATCGCTAACTCTATCTTGAGCTTCAAATGGACGACCGAGTCTTCTGGAGTGATTCCAAGACGGTCAGCAATTGGATTCATTCGGAACCTCATATGCAAAAGCAATTCGTTGCTTTCCGGTTTGCCGAAATCCTCTAGAGCTGCTACGTGGACCAATTGCGCCGGGTGCCATCAAAATGTAAACCGGAAGACGAATCGACGCGGATTGACGACAAGTGGCTGAATGGTCCGTCGTTTCTTATACTTCCCGAAGAGGAGTGGTCTTCGAAACCGGATAAGATCAACGGCCACGTATGTCAGAAAGAAACTCGCCCGGATCTCTCTTACACATCGCCACGGTGAGTAACACTTTGCTTGACATATCTAGAGAGACAAATTCTGGCAGAAGAGTAGGAGCATCTTCAAGTTGACGCCGTACATCGGTGATGACGGCTTGCTCTGAGTGCATGGGCGTATAGGTGCAGCCACAACTATACCCTTCGCTTTAAGACGTCCAGTTATATAATAATATAATAATAACATGGGTGGCGCTAAGCCCATAGAGGGCCAGGGCCTAGCTTCTCAGCAACCACTAGTGTTGTGCGTGCTATTGTTCTCACACGAGTGAAAGGGACCTACAGTTTTATGCCGAATCCGAACGGCCAGATTTAAGAAGCTTTTTCTAGACAGGATACACTCTTTGAGCATTGTCAGTAACTCGAAAGAGGTGGGGTCGTGAAAATGACTTGTGTCGCTCAGAGCTGGAATCGAACCTACGACGTCGAGGTTGGGGTCGACGCACATACCCACAACGCCACGGGCCACCACCAAAACCAAGACGTCCAGTTATCATGCCTAAAAACCACCCGATAACAAAGTCGGTGATCCACCATTAACATAGCTTGCTGCATCACCAAAATTATGAAGTCATCACGAACGAGATATGACAAGGATCTGGGTGCCATATTTGCGTTGCCATATTTGCGTTGCGTTTGCGTGAATCGCAGAGGAGTCCACAATGTGATAAAGAGCAGTTACGGAACCACTTTCATCGTCGCGAATAACTGTAGGAATCTTCGACAGAAATGCCATAAAAACGGAACTCTCTTCGAAGGGCATCGAGTGGGTTTTTAATTGCCCGCTGAGCCCATTCGTAGGCGGCTACTATGAAGGACCGGTGTGTTCAGTAAAGAGAGACCTAAGCTGTTCGCCCATCGAATGGCTCCGAGGTTAGAGACCTTACACAGCGCCCTTATAGAAGTAGAAAATATCGTCAAAAGCCGTCCACTTACCCACCTCATAGTGACACGTAAGGAAGAGGAACACCTGACGCCTAATCATTTCGGGCGGTATGAACTCAACTCAAACTCCGGGACCGGTGAACGAGAGAGCCTTTTGTCTTAGGAAGCAATGGCGAGTAAGTCACCAAATCAAGGAAATTAAAGAGGCGATGGATGCGAGAGTACCTGCCGGTACTCACTAAGCAGTGCAAGTGGTTCGAGCGCATTCCGCCCCTCAAAGAATAAGACCTGGTGCTCGTATGTGACATCAATGTTACTAGGAGTAAGTGGGCAAGAAGGAGAATCACAAAGGTGTTCGCAAGCGGCGACAACCAGATCTGTGCAGCTACAATAAAAACATATGCCGGAATTCTACGATGACCAGCTGTTTAATTGGCAGATTTAAATGTTGGAGGGGCTAAGTTAAGTCGACAATTTTTAACAAATCTTAAAATCGATTCCAACTGACTTTTTCTTCTTTAATGATGCGAAGTCAACTTCAAGATCTGTCTTCAAAATTAACGGGGGATGAACCTCTTCGTCGGCGATGTCATTGTCTGCCATGTTATTATAATTGAACAGGAAAAAGCCGATGTTCACCGATCACGATTGTTGCGGACTTTCTCGAATTTGAGAGCTGTTAGTTTGTACGCTGAATTAATTGATCTGTGGAAACATGCTCGGGTTGTTAGATCTAACAGCCCGAATTCCGTTTTCAAGTTTTGTACCTTCTTAATCAGCGATTTCAGTGTCCTCACTTCCTCACTACGTCTGTCAGTAAACCGCCTATACAAGGTTTTTAGTCTTGATAGGTGTCTACTTTTCTTTTTTTGAATATCGTATCTTTCGTTTTATTGTCTCGTCCAATTGAATAGGATACATAACAATCTCTTCGTTTGAAAACTTCTGTTGGGTCTTTGATGTCGGCATGCTTTTGTTGTCTTGTACTTCTGTCTAGAAAAAGCTTCTCAAACTTGGCAGTTCGGAGTCGGCACGAAACTATAGGTCCCTTCCACTCCTGAGAGAACAATAGCACGCATAACACGTGTGGTTACTAAGAAGCTAGACCCTTAGAGCTCTACTGGCTGTAGCACCGATCATATTATTATTATAGTGACTTATAAAAGAAATCGCCAAATAAAAACATTTTCCATGCCACATTCGCCAAATTGGAATAAAAACGAAAAACATTCCTTATGTTAAAAAAAATAATCCTATATAAATTGAATTGAACTTTCTCCTCCAAGCGCCATCAACGCAAAAAGGCCAAAGATCGTACGCAGAACTTTGCTTTCAAAACAGCTTCTTCATCCGCTTTCAATTGGATCCAAGTCTCTGCGCCATAGAGCAGGACTGGGATGATCAGAGTTTTATACAAAGACAATTTGGTGTTTCGAGAGATGACTCTGTTACTCAATAATCTTTTGGGCCCAAAGAAGCAGCGATTGGCAAGCGTAATTCTGCGCTTGTTCTCGGTACTAGTGTTGTTGTCCCTATTTACTCCAGAGCAGGTAGACGAAGCCCTTGACTACCTCAAAGTTTCTGCTGCCCAATTTGACGCTCTGTCCGAGACGTCGATGTTGTGCGTCCTTCCGTGATGACAGCATGTACTTTGTTTTGCCCTGGTTTACCGCTAGACCCATTTTAGCCGCTTCCGCTTCAATGCCAGCAAACGCCTCATTGACGGCCGGCTGTTTTCGCCCAATCACGTCAGTGTCGTCCGCGTAAGCAAGCTGTTGAACGGACTTTTGGAAGATCGTGCCTCGGGTTTTTACGTTTGAGTTTCGCACGATCTTCTCAAGTATGATATTGCTGAAGTCGCATCACAATTTAGTTTTGCATTTTGCATTTTGTATAAAAGTGATAAAAGTGATAAAAGTAATATAAGTGGCTTAAAAACAATGTGATATCAAAAAGGGATATCACCATCTGTTCCGACAGTCAGGCCGCCATAAAATCCCTGGACAATGTCATGTTCTACTCTAAAACATCCCTTAATTGCAGGCTGTCTCTTAACGAGATGGCCGAGCATTTTAACATTCACCTCATGTGGGTGCCGGGACACTGTGACATACCAGGAAACTGCAAAGCCGACGAACTCGCTAGGTTTGGTACAACCTCATCCCTATCGACAGAAGGGGTACCACCTTCCATGCCGATCGCTACAGCCTATCATCTTTTAAAGATTCATACAATCAAAACCACCAATGACAAATGGCTAGAAGGCACCACCTGCCTTAAAACAAAAGAAATCTGGCCATCACTTAACCTAAAACGGTCACTCAGTCTACTTGGACTCAGCAAGCCCTCAGTAAGGACCCTTATAGGAGTCATAACCGGGCACTGTGTAATTGGCACTCATGCTCGCAGGATGGGTGCACCATATAATGATTTTTGCAGAAGCTGCATGGATGAAGAGGAGGAAGAGAACACTCATCACCTTCTCTGCTCCTGCAGTGCTCTTGCCAGTCGTAGGTTCCTGCATCTAGGAGCCTACTACTTCAGCGACCGTAACGAGCTAAAAAGTGCCAGCATTGGCCAACTAAATCGGTTCATCAGCAGCACCAACTGGTTCCAGCGTTAGGAGAAGTCAATCCGCGTGGTATCACAATGGGCCTACTCTGGCCTAAGTGTGACTGCTCTGCAGCAGTCAGCCACTACAACCTAACCTAACCTAACCTATTATAAGTGTGAGCCGGACAGGCAGCAAAGAACAGTGTAATAAACTCGTAGTGATTACAGTGTAGTAATGATAATGCTGTAATTGTGCAATATAAGTTAATAAATCCGTGCATAGAAATAGTAAAGCAATGAGTCTCATTTCGTCGCAATGCAGTGATCGAACCCCTTTTATTGGACAGATCAACCATGAAAACGTAGACATAGTTTTGTGTATTTGGTGTCAGAGGTAGGTGGCCTTTTGACAGTCGGAGGTAAGGCTGAATTACACCAACGGCTGTGTCACGCAATATAAAAAAATGGAATCGATATGGACACCCACGAATTTGTTGCAGAAGTTCCGGAAACATCTGGCAATACGGCTTCGGTTGATTTAGCATAGGCATAGCAATGATGCAGAATTTGTTACAAGAACAGAAGCATGAGAGGCATTAATCGCTTTCCGTCGATCACCGACCTCTGAGCAGTGCGGTTATAGTTCCAGAGAGCATCGGCTTTAACTAAATACCAAAGTGATTTAGAGTCAAGTAGTGAAGTGGCACACTTATAACCCATCAACATAACAAGCAATTGGCTAACTGGGTAGTGTCAGTGCTTCTGGCACCAAGGGTGCTCGGTTCGATCCCAACTGGGGACGACAACCTACAAAAACTTTTTTTTTTTTTTTTCTGTTTCACTTATCAAGTGAGTGAGTGAAATGGAAGCCAACGAACGGTCTGCGCTCATGGAAGCGGACGATGACCCGAATCAACCGGTGGCGCAATCAAACCACCAGACAACAGTGTCTCAGGAAGGCACAGTCAAGAGGAGGAGAAAAAATATCACTCCTAAAAGCGGAAAACGCCGTATCATAAACACGGCAGAGCAGAGTGATGCGACGTCAGCTGGTACCACCGCAGCCGTTGCAGAAGAGGAAGAGGTGCAGTACGTGTCCGATGGAGGGGAAGGTCTGTTTACTGTCAGCAGTAACAGCTTCGATTCGCTGGACAGTGACACCGAAGATGAAGTTGAGCGTGTACTGCGCTTAAAAGAAACAGAGAGAGATCAGATGCAAGAGAGAATTCAGCGGCTCGTGCATGAGATCAGAGAGCTGAAAGCGAAAACTGTTGCGAGAAGAATGATGGATCTGCAGCAACAGCAAGAAAAGGAAGCTTCTATGAAGCTCCAATTCAAATCGAAGCAGCAAAATAGTGCTGCAGAACAGCAACAACAACCCCCATCAAGTGTCCAGCAACAGCTTCAAGCAACACAGCAACAACAGCGGCCGGCTACGCAACAGCAAAAGCGGCCAGTAAAAGTGCATAACCCAGCATCACAACCAAACGAGCTGCCAGCAACACAGCATCAAATGCCGCCAGCAACACAGATGCAGTCAACAACAAAAAATCAGCCAGCAACCCAACAGCGACAGCCACAATCAACACAACAGCAGCAGAAAAAAGAAAAGGTGCCGCCTATCAACATATACAAGGCGGATATTGAACAGACTGCCAAGATGTGCAAGGAGGCCATAGGGGCAGGTAATTTTTTTATTACTAGGAATAGGGGTTTTGACAAACATTCAATCCACTGCAAGACAGTGGAAGACCACAATGCAGTTAAAGCATTATTAAAGAGATCGACGCTTGAGTTCTTCTCATTCACGCCAAAAGGCGAAAAATGCCAATCGCGGCTGTTAAAGCTCACCTGTCCGCTAGAAGCGGCGCAGGTCCTCCAAATGCTCCGTGAGCAAGTGTGTGAGGGAATAGAGTTCGTCGGGGTCAAGCCCTTCTCGACAGTTAAGGCAAAGAGAGAGGGTCGGAAATTACCCTTCTATATTGTACAGGTCACACCCACAAGCAAAGTGGATAATCTTAGGAAAATAAAGTTCTTAGATTACCACAAATGCGAGTGGGACAGTATTAGAAGGCGCGACGGCATTGTCCAATGCTTTCGTTGCCAAAGGTTCGGGCACGCCGCGTCGAACTGCTAAATGCAGACTCGATGCGTGAAGTGCAGCGGGAACCACATTTCTGAGAATTGTCCTCTGGGGCAAGAGGGAGCAGCTGACAGAAGTCAGCTGAAGTGCGCACTCTGCGGGAACGCTGGGCACACCGCCAACTATCGGTTGCTCTAAGTTCCAGGAGCGGAAAACAAAACCGGTTCTGCAGAAGCAGCCCCCAGTGAAAAATCCACTCGGGGCAGCCATACCCGTCACTCCTGGAGTGACTTACGCCCAAATGGCGTCCGTCATGGGGAGGACGGAAAAGCAGCAACTACCAAAGGTAGCGCCGCAAACCTCAGTGCCAAGAGCACACGGTCCAACGGCTGATTGGAAAGCCTCCATTGAAAGGCGTATGGACTCATTAGAACAGCAGGTTGCCAAAATTCTGGCGCTCCTGCAGAACCCAGCACGTCACCAGTCCTAATGGCTGCGCAGACGGAGAGTACTTTTAAGATCCTTGCAGTGAATGCAAATTCATTGACAGGGATCCCTCGAAAAAACGAGCTCTATAGACTTTTGGATGACCAAAGCCAAGAGCTATGTCTGATTAGCGAAACTAAGCTAACCCAGAGAGGCATTTTGGAGCACAGCAAATACAATGTTATTAGAAGAGACCGGCCAACTCCAAAGGTGGAGGTGGTGTCGCGATCTTCATAAAGAATAGCATTAAACACAAAGTAGTGTACAGTAGTGAAGTGCGACGGTTTCAGGTGTTGGAGGCCTGCATCGTGTGCATTTCTCTCCGTAGCGGGAGGAAGCTTTTTGCGGTGTCGGTCTACTCCTCCGGCTCCTTCAGTTCCAGAACTACAATATCAGAGCTCGATGCACTCTTTCGGTGTCTAAGTTTGGACTCGGAAGAGAACTATTTTATTTTTGCCGGGGACTTAAATGCCCGTCATGGATATTGGGGGAACACAGATTCCAACAACAGAGGAGACCTGCTTTACAGCTGGTTTTGCTTGCAGAGCGTCGAGTATAGACTCGATCTGAAAGTAACAGAGATCTCGTCCTTCCCCAGAAGCGGGTCGTTCTTGGATCTCCTGCTGTTTGATGCAAGACTGCAGCTGACTGACACAAACGCACAAACGGTGAACTGTTTGAACACTTTCGTGTATCTCAGTGACCATTGCGGACTCAGTGCCGAATTCAAGATCCCTAACGACATTGCGGAATTAGGAGAGTTTGTTCAAACGCATACCTACAATTACAGTAGGGCGCGTTGGCCACGCTTCTCCCGACAAATGCCTCGAGCACTCTCTTCGAATGCGATCCACATTCCGTCCAATAGAAACTTGTCAAACGAAGAGATTGACATGTATCTAATAGAATTGGACGAGACAATAAAACGAACTATGGACAGTACGATACCACGGTATACACGTACCAACAACGAAAACTTGTACCGCAATGCGACAATTGACGCACTACACCAACAAAAAAGTAGACTCCTGTCAAGATTAAAAACCTTGTACAGGCGGTTTACTGACAGACGCAGCGAGGAAGTTAGGACACTGAAATCGCTCATTAAGAATGTACAGACGTTGATTGTGCAAAATTACAGAGTTTCTGTAAATACGTATTGGAACACTAAGATTCGGGCTGTTAGATCTAACAATCCGAGTATGTTCCCACAAATAAATAAATTCTTCCGAAAAAAAAATAGCGATCTTCCGTGTCTTAAGCTTCCCAGGACGACGGACAATGAACAGATACTGACTACAGCGGGTATTGATCCCAATAACGCCGTACTCGACGATAACTTCTTTGTGGTCGAAGATCCGCAAGAAAAAGTTGAAGTACCAAGCGCAGTTTTCCAAGAAGTGTACAAGGTGAACGTGAGTGTTCGCCCGAACCACGACTTGGAAAACAGCGTGCAAGCTAGCAACTCTCAACTTCGAGAAGATCTGCAGCAATGGCGATCTGAGAACATCGGCTTTGTCCAGTTCAATGACGAAAACATGGCAGATAATGTCATCGCCGACGAAGGGGTTCATCCCCCGTTCATTTCGAAGGCAGATCTTCAAGCGATCTTCGCATCAAAAAAGAAGAAAAAGTCGGTTGGAATCGACGAGATCTCCAACATTGTGATCTCTTTAACAATGCTCTGAATAATGCACATTATCCGGAGCATTGGAAAACCGCGATTGTACAACCCATATCCAAGCGAGGAAAAGATTCTTCGAATCCGTGCAACCTCCGGTCAATTAGTCTCCTTTCGAACATCAGCGAGGTATTCGAGAAGGTGGTAAATAGAGCTCTGATCAACTGGACAGAGGACAAACATATAATTCCGGATAACCAATTCGGTTTCAGAGCGGGGCATGGCACTATTCATGCCGCGTCGAAACTGGTGTCGGATATCCAATGGAACAAGAGCAAGAAACAATGCACGGGCGCCTGCTTTATTGACCTGGAGAAGGCCTTCGACACCGTATGGTTAGAAGGACTTTACTATAAGCTCAATCGGCTAGGCATTAGTAAGCCACTGCTGTACCTACTGTATAACATGCTTACCGGTAGACGGTTTTTTTGAAGGTATTTGTGAAATTAAAAATGGTCTCCAACAGGGTGCCGTTAATTCGCCGATCCTGTTCAACATTTTCTTGAGCGATCTGATAAGTTCTCTTCCGCACGCAATTGCGTATGCCGACGACTTGATCGTGTACATATCAGGCAAAACGATCGAGGACATCACCAGTCTCACGCAGGGTGACTTCGACTCATTCATGAGAGATTGCGATGACTGGAAGTTGAATATCAACTTTCAGAAGTCGGAAACCATACTGTTCAGAACGCCGTTGTATAAAGCCTCAGCGGATACGAAAAAGAATTGGCGAAAGTTCTCTATTGTAGGACGGCACGGGCAACCACTGACGCAAAGGATTGTAGTCAGATACCTGGGGATCTGGCTAGGTCAGTATCTATATTTTAACAAACATGTAAATGCTGCTTTACCCAGAGCCCGAGGCGCTTTCGCCCTTACAAAGAGACTGTTTTACAACAGCCAACTCGATGCAAGGGTAAAGGTAATCTGCTACATGGCCCTCATACGGCCAATGCTCACATATGGCTGTCCTGTGTGGTTCAACGTGAGTGCAAGCTTGATGGAAAAGATTCGGGTGTTTGAGAGGGCCTGCCTTAGGGCTTGCCTTCGCCTTTACAGAACACCAGAGTCCCAGTACATAAAATTCTACTCCAATGAGGTGTTATACAACAGGGCCAACCTGATACGAGTGGACAATTTCCTGGTGAAGTTGATTCGAGGTCACACTGCGAGAGCGATGAACTCGGACAATAACCTGATCTCCGGGGCTTACTACCCCAACCCACAATACCACGAAAGGGTACGTCACAGTGGCTTCGTCCCTCCAGAAGCATTTCTCTATTTTGACAAGCACGGCCTGATACAAGATAAGAATGCGGTACCGCTCCTGTTTCACATAGCCAGGTCAACTGTGGATGGGCGACTCAACCACGACCGTTCCGTTGCACAACGAGCTGAGGAGGGCCTAATCCGGTTCAGTACAGCGGTCTCGAGTCGGGATGTGCGAGATGTTGCATTGCAACATCGTAAGTTCTGGTGGCTGGGGAGCGAAGGAACTCCAGCGTCGAACCCTTTAGACCTGGGGTAGAACGGGTAGTGCGTTCCCCCTTATGGGGTGCAGTCGGTTACTGTCTTGCGGTGGATTAGATGGAAATCTAGAAACCGCAACCTATGGCCGACTTACATATCGTAGGGTAGTTTTAAGGTAGTTTGTAAGTTGTATGTATGTATAAATTAAAAAAAAAAAAAAATTACAAAACCAAAAAAAAAAAAAACAATAAAAAAATCATAAAACTAAAAAAAACAAAAAAAAAAAAATTAAGTATACATTCGTACACTGAGTGTACTTATGTGTATTATATGTAAATAGGTTAAGTGCACACATGTATATATGTGCGTATATCATTATATACACGCATGTAAACATGTGTGTATGTTTAGTTAAGTTAGTTTTAAGGTAGTATGTAAGTTAGTTGATAAGTTTTAAAGAAAAAAAAATCAGTTCTGTATGTAAGTTTTTTAAATTTTTTCTTAATACTAATTATTTCAGTTAATGTCTTTATTTTTAAACATATGTATAGTTAGGTTAGGTCGAAAGACATAGTATAAGATTAAGTTTAGCTTAGAGTGCCCGCCGAGGGCCAGTAAGTTAGAAATAGAATTGTACGTCCAACTAGATTTAAGCATTTTTGTCTAGTATGTAAGATCTTTATGAATTAAAACAATAAAAATGAATTAAAATGAATGAAAATGGCATTAATCGCTTGGTAGTGTGCGCGATTCGTTGGAGGAGCAAAAACGGCAGATGCGACAATCGCTTGCAAGTGTACTTGAGGACCACATTGAGGGTTGCTCCGATGACTACGTTCTTAGCTGGTGTTTTGTATCTGGCTTCATCCACAATCACCATCCATCTTTTCCCATCCTACAGTCCCGAATTCTGCGGAATCCTAATGTCCTTCCCCGCAACTACTTGGTTGATCCTCGAAGAGGATCGATATTACCGTCCAAGTTCCGTGCTCAACTGTCGTAGTGCCTATGGTGATACTCTCGGTCAACTTCCCAAGTATCGGTACATCCTCCCCCGTAGCTGTATGTAGCCGCATCCCGTACAACGGCTCTACATTTTCTCTACATCTCTCTGCATCTACTGTCACCGTTAACCTATTAACTTTAACATTGTCATCGATAGTTTTTTTTGTGTTTCTTCCGAGTTGGGAAATAAAGATGCTGAGGCAATCTGTTGTGGAAGCCAGTTTATGCTCCTCGAATCTGACTCCTTTTTGTTTAACGACGTCCTGTTGCCGCCGTTATCTCCTGCTGCATACGGATGTGGTATCTTGATGTTATTTGCCGGTGACAGGGAACTGGAACGTTTCCGACGCTCCCTGCAGTCGCGTGTCATGCGTCCAACTCTATCGCAGACGAAACAAAGGCCCTCAAAAGTATCCCGAGTAGGTGCCGGCTCCACATTCCCTCATATTCCCCCGTGTTGTGGCCCACAATTCCGCTACTTGATAGGACAATGCAGCAGCAACTGTCTCCTGGAAGATCCTCCTTGTTAACGACAGAGTTGATCGCTTTGCCTCCATACCTCTAATACCTATCTATCTACAAACGCTTCTGTCTTGGCGCTTTCAATGAGTTCCATGGTTGTGCCGGCTTACGCCAGATGTGCCAATCGCATCAACCTCAGCATCATATTCCCCTGTGTTGTTTTCGACCATTCAACTCAATCTTGAAGACTTGCATTCGGTATTCAATTCCATACTTGCGTTGCAGCGAGAACATTATTGCCTTGTAGTCCATCTGGAGATTCTCTGAAATCTTCTGGAGCACGTCCTCAGCAGCGCCCGTTAACGACACAACCAATGCTGCCGCTTTGTCTTCTTCGCTCCGATGTAACCTTGCGATAGATGTTTCAAACTGCAGCCGGAAGATGTTGTAGGATGTTGTTCCGTCCTAATTCGGTGGCTTGAACTTGGTGGTGACGCTGCTGATCACTGGTTCCCTCACCTTCAGAGTACAGATGTCCTTCTTTATTACATCGACCGATGTATGCTTCGACTTCATGCGTCAATCGAAGTCTCTACGATAAGAGCATTGCTGTCGAGGTGGTCAACTATTTCGTCGAGTACTTTTATTATTACTATTAAAATGTATTAGCATATAATTTGAAATTATAAACTAACCTATGAATATAAAGCCCTAGCTGTCGAAAATTAAATTGTTTTGATGGGTTTTCTTCAAATGGAGGAAATGGAGGTTTTTTCGCATGGTTTTTCTCCAAAATCTTTTTGATTTAATATACAACGAATTGTCATTTAAAAATTGTTTTTCGAAGTCTGGTAAAAACAGTTTAAGATATTTTGGAGGTTGTGGTAGGATATGTTGGGCGGGTGCGGTTTGGGTTGTAGAGGGTATAATGTGAGTGAGTGCTTTAAGAAACGTAATGCATTTGATTTAGTGGTCGCCTCAAATTGGTACATGGGAGCGCGGTGCGCAGGCCCAGCTTCTTGTTCCGCAAATTCGTTCCCTTTTATACCGACGTGGCTTGGGACCCATATTATTTTTATTTTATTAGGAGCAATGTAGTTGCGGATATCCGATATGATGTTGATGATGTGTTCTGTTTAGGATTTTTTACCGCGTTGATAGTGTATAAACTGTCCGAGCAGACCAGCTTTATAGATGGGTAGGGCTTCTGCTGTGAACACGGAGGCATATGTTGGTAGTAAACGTCCAAGAATCAAAGTGCCATTTTCCTTGGTGACGGCAAAAGAAGTACTATTGTTCCTCTTGGAACCATCTGTAAAGACGAATTCTCATCCTTTTCCCTTTAAGGCTGTGGAAATGCAAAGAAATGTATGTCTCTTCTGGGTCTTCCTGCTCGAAACGGTTCTGCTGTTCTTCTAGAGCCTTTTTGATGTGGTTTGCGATTGCTGCACACTTCCAAGCGATTGTTGGATCTGTTGTTTCTGCTCCTCCAACGATTCCCGCACGTTTTTCATTTCTTTACCCAACGATCCACGTACATTACCAAGCGATTTTTACATATTTTGCTCTTGTTCTTGCAACGACTAGTGCACGTTTTTCATTTCTTCCCCCAACGAATCGCGCACACTACCAAGCGATTGTTGCATCTTTTCCCAACGATTCACGTACATTACCAAGCGATTTTTACATATTTTGCTCTTGTTCTTGCAACGACTCGTGCACGTTTTTCATTTGTTCCTCCAACGAATCGCGCATGCTACTAAACGATTGTGTCATCTTTTGCTCTTGTTTTCTTGTTCATCTCTTAATTCTGTTCGTTTTTTCAAATTCTGCATCATCGCTATTACCTGTGCTAAATCAACCGGAGCCGTACTTCCAGATGTTTCCGGAACTTCTACAACAAATGCGTGTGTCCGTATCGATTCCATCTTTCCAGAGCGTCACGCAGCCGTTTTTGTAATTCAGCCTTACCTCCAATTGTCGAAAGGCTTCCCTGCGCGAGCTCCTTCTACAACTGTTCCACTTTTAGATTCACAAATTTTACCTTTGTCACAATCCCACTTCGGATACCAAATATTACGTTTTGCACAAAAACTGCGTCTACGTATTCGCGCTTAATCTGTCCATTAAAAGTGGTTCGATCAATGGATTGTGACGGAATGAAACTCACAAGTTCAAACTTTCTATGTACTGATTTATTTTCTTATACTGCACAATGACTTCTTTGACATTTCTCGACTTAAATCACCGCAATTAATTTATTACACTTTTCTTTGCCGCATTTCAGGCTCACACTTATAACACTTTGATCACTTTTATACAAAATCCCAAGCTAAACTGTCACTGCTTCGGCCGCCGTTTCGATACTTACATATATCAGCCAGCAATCTTCGTCTTCTGTTCTAACATTACTTCTCTTTCAACATCCCGACTCGAAACCGCTGTAGAACGGAACGGTTGTGTTTAAGTCAAACATCCACAGTTAAACGGGATATGTGAAAGAGGATGGCTACCACATTTTCATTCTTGATCAAACCAAGCAAACCGTGCTTCTCGTGGTATTGTGGATTGGCCGAGACCCAGAGATGAAGTTACTAACCGAGTTCATCGCTCTGGCAGTGGGGCCTCGAATCAACTACTCTACAACTAAACTTCATTAGAGTCGAATTTTCAGTATTGGGACTCTGGTTCTTTGTAAAGGCTAAGGCAAGTATGTAGTAGTGTGGTACGTAGTGATGTCCACGATCTATTTGTCTGATCTGCACACGATCAAGTCATTGACATACGCAATTGCTGCTTCAAAAATGCCTGTAGAGGTCACGTTGCCATCATTGACAACGAATCACCTACTGACAAGCATATCATATAGGTACAGCAGTGGTTTGGACATCGGAACATGACAAAACCGATGTTCTCAGATGGCCCTTGTTGCAGATCTTCTCGAAGTTGATAGTTTGTGATTCGGGCGAAAATTCTCGTTCACCTTTCTTTTCAAATCATTTCTTGCAGAAAGAAGTTATCGTCGAGAACAGCGTTATTAAAACCAATACCTGCTGTAGTCAGTATTTGTCCGATTCGTCCAGGGGAGCTTAAGCCACGGAAGATTGGTATTTTTTTTTTCGGAAGAGTTGAAACATACTCGGTTTTAAGTTCTAACAGCCCGAATCTACACAACCATTACATGTTAACAGAAACTAATAAAGAGTAATTCTGTACAATTAAAGTTTGTACATTCTCAATGGTCGATTTCAGTCTGCTAATTTCCTCAGGGGTCTACTTTTTTGTTGGTGGAGTGCGTTAATTTTCACATTGCGGTATAAGTTTTCATTGTTCGTGCGTGTTTACCATGGTATCGTTCTGTCCATAATTCGTTTTATTGTCTCGTCCAATTGAACAAGATACTTGTCGCTGATCTCAACGAGGAAAAGTATAAACTGCTAATAAGTACAATACAATAGCTATATCAAGAAATAGACCATTTACGCAAGATATGCAGGAAGCTTTTTAACAAGGATAAGGAATACCGCTATGCCAAGGACCGGGACTCCTATAAGGAACACCTCAGTAATTTTAAGAACGAACTGAGAAAGGCCGAACGAATCCCTTGGAGACTTTATTGTTGTAAGATCGAAAAAGTCTTGGAAGCTTTCAGGCTGAAGAAAAGCATCATCCCCTTCACAAAGCGGCAAATACTTCCATGCCAAAACGAAGCAGCTCAGAGCTATCACTTTCTCCCTATTTCTAGTGAAAACCTTGGAGAAACTAATAGGCCAATATATTAAGCAAACTATTCCACAGACTCGCATCTGCACAAAATACCTGCAATAAGGGTAAGTCTTTAGAGACTCGTGGTTCAAGAATACAGACTTGTAACATTTCTCGACATCGAACGTGCGTTCAACAATATCGAACCAAACGCAATTTCAATTGCGCTTAACCACTATGGGATCGGAAAGTCCCTAGAATTTTTTATTCATCAGTTACTCACCAGCAGGGTAATTCACTCTCAGATGGGAGACGCTAAGGTCCATAGAGGATTTAATAGGGGCACAAGGAGGTGCTCTCTCCCCGCTTCTTTGGAACGTAGCGGTAAATTAAATGTCTGGATGCAAAGTTATTGCCTATGCGGACAATATTGCCATAGCGGCTGCTGTTCGTCTCTACTCTAAGAGACATAATGCAGAATGCCTTCGGAAAACGGATATTGTACTCTTCACCAGAAGATACAAAGTCCCTCAGTTATACCCCTCACTGTTTTGTGGCACTATATTACAGTCCGAAATTTCTGGGCCTCATGATTGATAGCAAGCTAAACTGGAAACTTAACATCCAGGAAGCCTCTTCTGCCCTTTTTGGCTGCAAAAAAGTCATTGAATACAAATGCGGCATACAACCACGCCTCGCTCACTGGATTTTTACCTCTATTGTCAGACCGACACTTCTGTATGGAGTCTCAGTTTGGTGGACAGCAACAGCAGTGCTTTCTACTGCAACGCACTCAAATGAGTACAAAGACTGGCCTGCCTGTGCATTAGCAGAGCACTGAGAAGTACTCTCTCTGACGCACTGAATATGCTCCGCCATCTCGCTACACTGGGATTATTCGGAAAACAAATAGTCGCCAGCGCAGCCTAGAGACTCAAACACTCCGACTGTGGTTCGAATTCAACATTGGCCACTCAACCATTCTCAAGGAACTCTACTTCTTCCTAGCGACACTGACCGCCTAATACCGCAGGCTATTTTCTAGAAGAAATTCTCGATTAGAATTCCCTGCAGACCGGACTGCATGTCCGATAGGCAGATGTTGAATGATCTTCTGCGTATTTTCAAAGACGGATCGAAGACTAACGAATGGGTGGGTGCAGGTGTCTATTCCCAAAATCTCAACATTGCTATCTCCTTGAAGCTCCCTGATCACTGTAGCGTTTTTAGACAGAACCCATAGCGGTTAAAGAGGCGTTGTAATGGCTCAAAAGCAGCGTGATATCAAAAAGGTATATCACCATCTGTTTCGACAGCCATGCCTGAACAATGTCATGTTTTACTAAAAAAAACATTCCTTTATTGCAGGTTGTCTCTTAACGAGATGGCTGAGCATTTTAACATTCACCTCATGTCGGTGCTGGGACACTGTGACATACCAAGAAACTGCAAAGCCGATGAACACATGCATGAATGAAGTGGAGCTAGAAAACACCTTCTCTGTTCGTGGAGCGCTCTGGCTAGGTAGGTTCCTGCACCTAGAGGCCTACTATTTCGATAACATCAATGAGCTAAATAGCGCCAGCATAGGCCAGCTAAATCACTTCACTACAAGCACCAACTGGTTCCGGTGTTAGAAGTTAATCCGCCTGGTATCACAATGGGCCTACTCTGGCCTAGCTGTGACTGCTCCTAGCAGTCAGTCACTACAACATAACCTTACCTAACTATCAACTTCGACAAGACATGCAACAATGCCGATCTGAGAACATCGAGTTTGCCGTGTTCAATGATGGTAACATGGCAGACAATGCCATCGCCGTCGAAGGGGTTCATTCCCAGTTCATTTCAAAGCCGAATCTTCAGGCGGTCTTCGCATCACTGAAGAAGAAATGTCAATTGGAATCGACGGGATCTCCAACATTATTCCAAGACACCTCTGGAAATGGTTAATATCCATATCCAAGCGCCTGCTTTCGAGTACCAGCAAGGTATTCGAGAAGGTGATAAATAGAGCTATGCTCAACTGGACAGAGGACACACATATAATTCATTCACATTTATATAATATAATCAATTCATTTTCAGAGAGGGCATGACACTCTTCATGCCGCGTTGAAACTAGTGTCGGATATCCAATGGAACAAGAACCAGAAACAATGTACGGTGGCCTGTATAATTGCCCTTCAGAAAATCTTCTAAGGTTAGAAGGACTTTTCTACAAGCTCAATCGCTTGTAACATGCTTGTAGGTAGGCAGTTCGTTGTCAAAATGGCAACGTCAGATCTACACGTATTTTTAAAGTAAAAAATGGTCTCCTGCAGGCCGCCGTTATTTCGCCGATCCTGTTCAACATTTGATGTATATTTTAACAAACATGAAGATGGTGTTCTGGCTAGGGCGATGGGCTTTTGTTTTTACAAAGACACTGTTTTACAAAATCCAATTCGATGCAAGGGTAAAGGTAATAAAGCCAATGCCTACCAATGGCTGTCCATGGCTGTAACGTGAGTGTAAGTTTGATGGAAACGATTCGGGTGTTTGAGAGGGGTTGTCTTCGCCTTTGTAGAACACAAGAGTCCCAGTACAGCAAATTCTACTCTAATGAGGTCTTATACAATAGGGTGAAACTGATACGAGTGGACAATTTTTTGGTGAAGTTGATTCGAGGTTATACTGCTGGAGTGATGAACTCGGTCTATAATCTGATCTCATTGGCTCACTACCTCAACGTCCAATACCACGAGAGGTTACCTTATAACGGTTTCGTTCCCCCAGAAGCATTGCTCCATTTCGATAATTTCAGAATGAAAATGGAGTACCGCTCCTCCTCCATATCGCCCTTTTAACTGTAAATGGGTGACTCAGCCACAACCGTTCCGTCGCACAACAAGCTAAGGAGAGTTCGTTTCAGCATGGTGATATCAAGGCGAGATGTACGAGGTGTTGTGATGCAACACGGAAAATCGTGGTGAGTGGGCAGTGAGGGAAATCTTTCCTCGAAACCTTTAGACTCGGGTTAAAAAGGGTCAGTGCGAATTCCCGAATTGGGAACCAGTCAGTCACTGTCTTGTGGTAGTTCTGTTACCAGCCGCATCCTATTGCCGAAAAAATAAAAAAAAATCTATATAACTTATGTTTGTTACTATCACAAACAGGAAATCACTTGATGTTCTCCTAACGAGAACATCACCGAACTTAATTAAACTATGTTTTTATCTAAGCATCACATCCCTTACCACTAGTGGGGAAAATCTTTTGCTGCAAGTGGAGGTTGATGTGGAACTGAATTGACAATGATCAAGGCTACCCTTTATATATCTAATTTTATGCTGCAAATTTGTGATCTCCTGCATATCAACAGAGCTCTCATTGATGATGTAATACTTTGTAATACAATATGTGTGAGTCGTTGACGACCAAAATGCTGATAGGAATGATAATGAAAAGACGCTAGAATTTCAATTGGATTTGATACCGCTATCTTTTGGCGGTGCACAAATTGGATCTGATGACACACCTCCCTTGTATCCTTTTTTATAAAAATTTTGTATAACATGTAAACAAATGGTGTATTATGATTATTATTATTGTAGTAAAATAAATATAGGCTTTTTTTTTGTTCGTATGTCAATTCAGTTATTAGTTCATTGTTTTTAATATGATTATAGTGTAATTGGTATTTCAGCATAATTTAATAATTGTATTGGATATTATTATTTCAAATCTATATTTTATATTTTCATTTGTGACATTATTTATTGTGAGTTGACAATTATTTTGCTTTAACATGTTTGTGTCTTTTAATAAAACTTTTGCTTACCAAAGTTTTGTTGTAAATTTCCTATTTCCTTTTATTATTATTTGTTTCTCTATGATTATTTTGTGCTTCTTACATATACACAATTAGTCAGGTGTTTGTTTAATATGTTTCTTATGCTTCCGTTTTGTATTCCAGTTACATCTCTCATTGTTTTTATAAGTATATTTTTGTATTTTTGTATAATATATACTGAGCGTTAGTTTGTATTTGAGCAGCATGGGTTTATGTACACAGGGCAAAGTTGCTGACTGCACCGAACCTGGTAGGATGGATGGATAGCCAACACAACCACCGTTTTGTGGTGAACTAATGTATCCCCTCTACCAGAGGGTCAAATAATGGGCCTGGCGTACCAGTTGTAGGTTGTGCGTGAGGTTAATTTCCTCACCACAAACAAAAAATCCTCGGTTACGAACCGACAACAGGCCTCGGATATGGACGGATTCAATGTTGACGACCCCAGCAAACGATCAAAGGACAATGATTTTCGGTTCTGCACGTGGATTGTGAGGACCCTGAACAGACCACTTGCAGCCAATGAACTCGCGGGGGCCCTGGACTGCTACAAAGCAGATGTTACCACCATCCAGAAGATGCGATTAGATAGGCCGGGCAAAAGGAAAATTAGAAACTGCGACATCTACTACGGTGATTGCTACAAAGAGAGAAAACAGCGCTTATTTGGATGCGGATTCGTTGTTCGAGGCAGACTTAGGCAAAAAAGTCTTAAGCTTTGAGTATATCAGCAAGCGCCTCATTACAATCCGCATCAAGGCTGAATTCGGGAATATCATCCTGATTTGTGCATACGCCCCGACGGAGGAAAGGGATGACGATAGGAAGGATGACTTCTATGATCTCCTAGAAAGAACATACGATCGATGCCAAAGCTATGACACCAAGATCGTTCTAGGAGAATTCAACGCACAGCCTGGCAAGGAAGAAATCTTTGCTAGAGTCATCGGAAAACACAGCCTGCACGACAACACATCTGGAAACGGGCTCAGGCTGGTAGATTTTGCCTCGGGGTGTAACCTCTCTGTGATGAGCGCGCGGTTCCCACACCTCAACATCCATAAGGGGACCTGGCGGTCTCCTGATCAATCATCCGTCAACCAGATTGATCACATTCAATGTCCGAACGTTTCGAGGAGCCAACATCGACTCGGACCATTTCCTTGTCGTAGCCAATCGAAGATATCGAGAGAAGTACGGTGTCGAGAAAGAGCACTACTGTTTGACTTCGGAAAGCTACAATCGCAATCGACCGCTAGGATCTTTGCTGACCGAGTCTCTCTGAAACTCTCTGAAAGTTCAACGCTGCCTGCACATTCAATAGAAGAAGAATGGAAACGTTTTCAAGAAGCCATCAAAGAAGCTGTCACTGATATGCTGGGTTTCACGACACCACCCAGAAGGAACCCATGGTTTTACGACGAGTGCAGGCAGGTACATGCAGCCAAGCAGGAGGCCTACGCTGCATCGAACAACGAGAGCTGTTCGTGAGCTCTACGAGCAGAAGAGAAGGGAAGAGCATGGGCCTCTCAGAAAGAAAAAGAAAGAGAATTTTTATTTTATTAGGAGCAATGTAGTTGCGGAAATCCGATATGATGTTGATGATTTGTTCTGTTTGGGATTTTTTACCGCGTTGATAGTGGATAAACTGTCCGAGCAGACCAGCTTTATAGATGGGTAGGGCTTCTGCTGTGAACACGGAGGCATATGTTGGTAGTAAACGTCCAAGAATCAAAGTGCTATTTTCCTTGGTGACGGCAAAAGAAGTACTATTGTTCCTCTTGTAAACATCCGTAAAGACGAATTCTCAGCCTTTTCCCTTTAAGGCTGTGGAAATGCAAAGAAATGTATGTCTCTTCTGGGTCTTCCTGCTCGAAACGGTTCTGCTGTTCTTCTAGAGCTTTTTTGATGTGGTTTGCGATTGCTGCACACTTCCAAGCGATTGTTGGATCTGTTGTTTCTGCTCCTCCAACGATTCCCGCACGTTTTGCATTTCTTTACCAAACGATCCACGTACATTACCAAGCGATTTTTGTATATTTTGCTCTTGTTCTTGCAACGACTAGTGCACGTTTTACATTTCTTCCCTCAACGAATCGCCCACACTACCAAGCGATTGTTGCATCGTTCGCTCTTTACTTTTTTCATTTCTTTTCCCAACGATTCACGTACATTACCAAGCGATTTTTACATATTTTGCTCTTGTTCTTGCAACGACTCGTGCACGTTTTTCATTTGTTCCTCCAACGAATCGCGCATGCTACTAAACGATTGTGTCATCTTTTGCTCTTGTTTTCTTGTTCATCTCTTAATTCTGTTCGTTTTTTTCAAATTCTGCATCATCGCTATTACCTGTGCTAAATCAACCGGAGCCGTACTTCCAGATGTTTCCGGAACTTCTACAACAAATTCGTGTGTCCGTATCGATTCCATCTTTCCAGAGCGTCACGCAGCCGTTTTTGTAATTCAGCCTTACCTCCAATTGTCGAAAGGCTTCCCTGCGCGAGCTCCTTCTACAACTGTTCCACTTTTAGATTCACAAATTTTACCTTTGTCACAATCCCACTTCGGATACCAAATATTACGTTTTGCACAAAAACTGCGTCTACGTATTCGCGCTTAATCTGTCCATTAAAAGTGGTTCGATCAATGGATTGTGACGGAATGAAACTCACAAGTTCAAACTTTCTATGTACTGATTTATTTTCTTATACTGCACAATGACTTCTTTGACATTTCTCGACTTAAATCACCGCAATTAATTTATTACACTTTTCTTTGCCGCATTTCAGGCTCACACTTATAACACTTTGATCACTTTTATACAAAATCCCAAGCTAAACTGTCACTGCTTCGGCCGCCGTTTCGATACTTACATATATCAGCCAGCAATCTTCGTCTTCTGTTCTAACATTACTTCTCTTTCAACATCCCGACTCGAAACCGCTGTAGAACGGAACGGTTGTGTTTAAGTCAAACATCCACAGTTAAACGGGATATGTGAAAGAGGATGGCTACCACATTTTCATTCTTGATCAAACCAAGCAAACCGTGCTTCTCGTGGTATTGTGGATTGGCCGAGACCCAGAGATGAAGTTATTAACCGAGTTCATCGCTCTGGCAGTGGGGCCTCGAATCAACTACTCTACAACTAAACTTCATTAGAGTCGAATTTTCAGTATTGGGACTCTGGTTCTTTGTAAAGGCTAAGGCAAGTATGTAGTAGTGTGGTACGTAGTGATGTCCACGATCTATTTGTCTGATCTGCACACGATCAAGTCATTGACATACGCAATTGCTGCTTCAAAAATGCCTGTAGAGGTCACGTTGCCATCATTGACAACGAATCACCTACTGACAAGCATATCATATAGGTACAGCAGTGGTTTGGACATCGGAACATGACAAAACCGATGTTCTCAGATGGCCCTTGTTGCAGATCTTCTCGAAGTTGATAGTTTGTGATTCGGGCGAAAATTCTCGTTCACCTTTCTTTTCAAATCATTTCTTGCAGAAAGAAGTTATCGTCGAGAACAGCGTTATTAAAACCAATACCTGCTGTAGTCAGTATTTGTCCGATTCGTCCAGGGGAGCTTAAGCCACGGAAGATTGGTATTTTTTTTTTCGGAAGAGTTGAAACATACTCGGTTTTAAGTTCTAACAGCCCGAATCTACACAACCATTACATGTTAACAGAAACTAATAAAGAGTAATTCTGTACAATTAAAGTTTGTACATTCTCAATGGTCGATTTCAGTCTACTAATTTTCTCAGGAGTCTACTTTTTTGTTGGTGGAGTGCGTTAATTTTCACATTGCGGTATAAGTTTTCATTGTTCGTGCGTGTTTACCATGGTATCGTTCTGTTTATAATTCGTTTTATTGTCTCGTCCAATTGAACAAGATACTTGTCGCTGTTCTCAACTAGGAAAAGTATAAACTGCTAATAAGTACAATACAATAGCTATATCAAGAAATAGACCATTTGCGCAAGAGATGCAGGAAGCTTTTTAACAAGGATAAGGAATCCCGCAATGCCAAGGACCGGGACTCCTATAAGGAACACCTCAGTAATTTTAAGAACGAACTGAGAAAGGCCGAACGAATCCCTTGGAGACTTTATTGTTGTAAGATCGAAAAAGTCTTGGAAGCTTTCAGGCTGAAGAAAAGCATCATCCCCAAAATCAGATAGCTTCCTACAAAAACCTTACGGGACCTGTACCTCATCCAGTGAAGATCCTCAGAAGATCCTCAGTCTCCTTTTCGATACGCACTTTCCAGACAACTTCTCAATTAGAGCCAACAAAGAAGGCTTATCTCCTCCAAAAACGCCATGGAATCTTATAAATGTCTGTCACACTACTGTCATGTGGGCACTGACAAGTTTTAAACCCTTCAAGTCAGCAGGACCTGACCGCATCATCAGTGTGGAGCTCCAAAGATCAGCGGACCTCATCATGCCTTAGATTTTCAACATCTTCAAAGGCTGTGTGAGTCTAGGTCATATTCCAAGCTCCTGGAAAGGGGTCAAAGTAGAGCTTATTCACAAAGCGGGAAATACTTCCATGCCAAAACGAAGCAGCTCAGAGCTATCACTTTCTCCCTATTTCTAGTGAAAACCTTGGAGAAACTAATAGGCCAATATATTAAGCAAACTATTCCACAGACTCGCATCTGCACAAAATACCTGCAATAAGGGTAAGTCTTTAGAGACTCGTGGTTCAAGAATACAGACTTGTAACATTTCTCGACATCGAACGTGCGTTCAACAATATCGAACCAAACGCAATTTCAATTGCGCTTAACCACTATGGGATCGGAAAGTCCCTAGAATTTTTTATTCATCAGTTACTCACCAGCAGGGTAATTCACTCTCAGATGGGAGACGCTAAGGTCCATAGAGGATTTAATAGGGGCACAAGGAGGTGCTCTCTCCCCGCTTCTTTGGAACGTAGCGGTAAATTAAATGTCTGGATGCAAAGTTATTGCCTATGCGGACAATATTGCCATAGCGGCTGCTGTTCGTCTCTACTCTAAGAGACATAATGCAGAATGCCTTCGGAAAACGGATATTGTACTCTTCACCAGAAGATACAAAGTCCCTCAGTTATACCCCTCACTGTTTTGTGGCACTATATTACAGTCCGAAATTTCTGGGCCTCATGATTGATAGCAAGCTAAACTGGAAACTTAACATCCAGGAAGCCTCTTCTGCCCTTTTTGGCTGCAAAAAAGTCATTGAATACAAATGCGGCATACAACCACGCCTCGCTCACTGGATTTTTACCTCTATTGTCAGACCGACACTTCTGTATGGAGTCTCAGTTTGGTGGACAGCAACAGCAGTGCTTTCTACTGCAACGCACTCAAATGAGTACAAAGACTGGCCTGCCTGTGCATTAGCAGAGCACTGAGAAGTACTCTCTCTGACGCACTGAATATGCTCCGCCATCTCCCAACACTGGGATTATTCGGAAAACAAATAGTAGCCAGCGCAGCCTAGAGACTCAAACACTCCGACTGTGGTTCGAATTCAACATTGGCCACTCAACCATTCTCAAGGAACTCTACCTCTTCCTAGCGACACTGACCGCCTAATACTGCAGGCTATTTTCTAGAAGAAATTCTCGATTAGAATTCCCTGCAGACCGGACTGCAGGTCTGATAGGCAGATGTTGAATGATCTTCTGCGTATTTTCAAAGACGGATCGAAGACTAACGAATGGGTGGGTGCAGGTGTCTATTCCCAAAATCTCAACATTGCTATCTCCTTGAAGCTCCCTGATCACTGTAGTGTTTTTAGACAGAACCCATAGCGGTTAAAGAGGCGTTGTAATGGCTCAAAAGCAGCGTGATATCAAAAAGGTATATCACCATCTGTTTCGACAGCCATGCCTGAACAATGTCATGTTTTACTAAAAAAAACATTCCTTTATTGCAGGTTGTCTCTTAACGAGATGGCTGAGCATTTTAACATTCACCTCATGTCGGTGCTGGGACACTGTGACATACCAAGAAACTACAAAGCCGATGAACACATGCATGAATGAAGTGGAGCTAGAAAACACCTTCTCTGTTCGTGCAGCGCTCTGGCTAGGTAGGTTCCTGCACCTAGAGGCCTACTATTTCGATAACATCAATGAGCTAAATAGCGCCAGCATAGGCCAGCTAAATCACTTCACTACAAGCACCAACTGGTTCCGGTGTTAGAAGTTAATCCGCGTGGTATCACAATGCGCCTACTCTGGCCTAGCTGTGACTGCTCCTAGCAGTCAGTCACTACAACATAACCTTACCTAACTATCAACTTCGACAAGACATGCAACAATGCCGATCTGAGAACATCGAGTTTGCCGTGTTCAATGATGGTAACATGGCAGACAATGCCATCGCCGTCGAAGGGGTTCATTCCCAGTTCATTTCAAAGCCGAATCTTCAGGCGGTCTTCGCATCACTGAAGAAGAAATGTCAATTGGAATCGACGGGATCTCCAACATTATTCCAAGACACCTCTGGAAATGGTTAATATCCATATCCAAGCGTCTGCTTCCGAGTACCAGCAAGGTATTCGAGAAGGTGATAAATAGAGCTATGCTCAACTGGACAGAGGACACACATATAATTCATTCACATTTATATAATATAATCAATTCATTTTCAGAGAGGGCATGACACTCTTCATGCCGCGTTGAAACTAGTGTCGGATATCCAATGGAACAAGAACCAGAAACAATGTACGGTGGCCTGTATAATTGCCCTTCAGAAAATCTTCTAAGGTTAGAAGGACTTTTCTACAAGCTCAATCGCTTGTAACATGCTTGTAGGTAGGCAGTTCGTTGTCAAAATGGCAACGTCAGATCTACACGTATTTTTAAAGTAAAAAATGGTCTCCTGCAGGCCGCCGTTATTTCGCCGATCCTGTTCAACATTTGATGTATATTTTAACAAACATGAAGATGATGTTCTGGCTAGGGCGATGGGCTTTTGCTTTTACAAAGACACTGTTTTACAAAATCCAATTCGATGCAAGGGTAAAGGTAATAAAGCCAATGCCTACCAATGGCTGTCCATGGCTGTAACGTGAGTGTAAGTTTGATGGAAACGATTCGGGTGTTTGAGAGGGGTTGTCTTCGCCTTTGTAGAACACAAGAGTCCCAGTACAGCAAATTCTACTCTAATGAGGTCTTATACAATAGGGTGAAACTGATACGAGTGGACAATTTTTTGGTGAAGTTGATTCGAGGTTATACTGCTGGAGTGATGAACTCGGTCTATAATCTGATCTCATTGGCTCACTACCTCAACGTCCAATACCACGAGAGGTTACCTTATAACAGTTTCGTTCCCCCAGAAGCATTGCTCCATTTCGATAATTTCAGAATGAAAATGGAGTACCGCTCCTCCTCCATATCGCCCTTTTAACTGTAAATGGGTGACTCAGCCACAACCGTTCCGTCGCACAACAAGCTAAGGAGAGTTCGTTTCAGCATGGTGATATCAAGGCGAGATGTACGAGGTGTTGTGATGCAACACGGAAAATCGTGGTGAGTGGGCAGTGAGGGAAATCTTCCCTCGAAACCTTTAGACTCGGGTTAAAAAGGGTCAGTGCGAATTCCCGAATTGGGAACCAGTCAGTCACTGTCTTGTGGTAGTTCTGTTACCAGCCGCATCCTATTGCCGAAAAAATAAAAAAAAATCTATATAACTTATGTTTGTTACTATCACAAACAGGAAATCACTTGATGTTCTCCTAACGAGAACATCACCGAACTTAATTAAACTATGTTTTTATCTAAGCATCACATCCCTTACCACTAGTGGGGAAAATCTTTTGCTGCAAGTGGAGGTTGATGTGGAACTGAATTGACAATGATCAAGGCTACCCTTTATATATCTAATTTTATGCTGCAAATTTGTGATCTCCTGCATATCAACAGAGCTCTCATTGATGATGTAATACTTTGTAATACAATATGTGTGAGTCGTTGACGACCAAAATGCTGATAGGAATGATAATGAAAAGACGCTAGAATTTCAATTGGATTTGATACCGCTATCTTTTGGCGGTGCACAAATTGGATCTGATGACACACCTCCCTCTTTAGAATCTTCTACGGGTCGGAAAGTGTCTCGTGGAATATTGGTATTATTACCAACCTTGTATCCTTTTTTATAAAAATTTTGTATAACATGTAAACAAATGGTGTATTATGATTATTATTATTGTAGTAAAATAAATATAGGCTTTTTTTTTTGTTCGTATGTCAATTCAGTTATTAGTTCATTGTTTTTAATATGATTATAGTGTAATTGGTATTTCAGCATAATTTAATAATTGTATTGGATATTATTATTTCAAATCTATATTTTATATTTTCATTTGTGACATTATTTATTGTGAGTTGACAATTATTTTGCTTTAACATGTTTGTGTCTTTTAATAAAACTTTTGCTTACCAAAGTTTTGTTGTAAATTTCCTATTTCCTTTTATTATTATTTGTTTCTCTATGATTATTTTGTGCTTCTTACATATACACAATTAGTCAGGTGTTTGTTTAATATGTTTCTTATGCTTCCGTTTTGTATTCCAGTTACATCTCTCATTTTTTTTTTAAGTATATTTTTGTATTTTTGTATAATATATACTGAGCGTTAGTTTGTATTTGGGCAGCATGGGTTTATGTACACAGAGCAAAGTTGCTGACTGCACCGAACCTGGTAGGATGGATGGATAGCCAACACAACCACCGTTGTGTGGTGAACTAATGTATGCAGCGATCCCCTCTGCCAGAGGGTCAAATAATGGGCCTGGCGTACCAGTTGTAGGTTGTGCGTGAGGTTAATTTCCTCACCACAAACAAAAAATCCTCGGTTACGAACCGACAACAGGCCTCGGATATGGACGGATTCAATGTTGACGACCCCAGCAAACGATCAAAGGACAATGATTTTCGGTTCTGCACGTGGATTGTGAGGACCCTGAACAGACCACTTGCAGCCAATGAACTCGCGGGGGCCCTGGACTGCTACAAAGCAGATGTTACCACCATCCAGAAGATGCGATTAGATAGGCCGGGCAAAAGGAAAATTAGAAACTGCGACATCTACTACGGTGATTGCTACAAAGAGAGAAAACAGCGCTTATTTGGATGCGGATTCGTTGTTCGAGGCAGACTTAGGCAAAAAAGTCTTAAGCTTTGAGTATATCAGCAAGCGCCTCATTACAATCCGCATCAAGGCTGAATTCGGGAATATCATCCTGATTTGTGCATACGCCCCGACGGAGGAAAGGGATGACGATAGGAAGGATGACTTCTATGATCTCCTAGAAAGAACATACGATCGATGCCAAAGCTATGACACCAAGATCGTTCTAGGAGAATTCAACGCACAGCCTGGCAAGGAAGAAATCTTTGCTAGAGTCATCGGAAAACACAGCCTGCACGACAACACATCTGGAAACGGGCTCAGGCTGGTAGATTTTGCCTCGGGGTGTAACCTCTCTGTGATGAGCGCGCGGTTCCCACACCTCAACATCCATAAGGGGACCTGGCGGTCTCCTGATCAATCATCCGTCAACCAGATTGATCACATTCAATGTCCGAACGTTTCGAGGAGCCAACATCTACTCGGACCATTTCCTTGTCGTAGCCAATCGAAGATATCGAGAGAAGTACGGTGTCGAGAAAGAGCACTACTGTTTGACTTCGGAAAGCTACAATCGCAATCGACCGCTAGGATCTTTGCTGACCGAGTCTCTCTGAAACTCTCTGAAAGTTCAACGCTGCCTGCACATTCAATAGAAGAAGAATGGAAACGTTTTCAAGAAGCCATCAAAGAAGCTGTCACTGATATGCTGGGTTTCACGACACCACCCAGAAGGAACCCATGGTTTTACGACGAGTGCAGGCAGGTACATGCAGCCAAGCAGGAGGCCTACGCTGCATCGAACAACGAGAGCTGTTCGTGAGCTCTACGAGCAGAAGAGAAGGGAAGAGCATGGGCCTCTCAGAAAGAAAAAGAAAGAGAATTTTTATTTTATTAGGAGCAATGTAGTTGCGGAAATCCGATATGATGTTGATGATTTGTTCTGTTTGGGATTTTTTACCGCGTTGATAGTGGATAAACTGTCCGAGCAGACCAGCTTTATAGATGGGTAGGGCTTCTGCTGTGAACACGGAGGCATATGTTGGTAGTAAACGTCCAAGAATCAAAGTGCTATTTTCCTTGGTGACGGCAAAAGAAGTACTATTGTTCCTCTTGTAAACATCCGTAAAGACGAATTCTCAGCCTTTTCCCTTTAAGGCTGTGGAAATGCAAAGAAATGTATGTCTCTTCTGGGTCTTCCTGCTCGAAACGGTTCTGCTGTTCTTCTAGAGCTTTTTTGATGTGGTTTGCGATTGCTGCACACTTCCAAGCGATTGTTGGATCTGTTGTTTCTGCTCCTCCAACGATTCCCGCACGTTTTGCATTTCTTTACCAAACGATCCACGTACATTACCAAGCGATTTTTGTATATTTTGCTCTTGTTCTTGCAACGACTAGTGCACGTTTTACATTTCTTCCCTCAACGAATCGCCCACACTACCAAGCGATTGTTGCATCGTTCGCTCTTTACTTTTTTCATTTCTTTTCCCAACGATTCACGTACATTACCAAGCGATTTTTACATATTTTGCTCTTGTTCTTGCAACGACTCGTGCACGTTTTTCATTTGTTCCTCCAACGAATCGCGCATGCTACTAAACGATTGTGTCATCTTTTGCTCTTGTTTTCTTGTTCATCTCTTAATTCTGTTCGTTTTTTTCAAATTCTGCATCATCGCTATTACCTGTGCTAAATCAACCGGAGCCGTACTTCCAGATGTTTCCGGAACTTCTACAACAAATTCGTGTGTCCGTATCGATTCCATCTTTCCAGAGCGTCACGCAGCCGTTTTTGTAATTCAGCCTTACCTCCAATTGTCGAAAGGCTTCCCTGCGCGAGCTCCTTCTACAACTGTTCCACTTTTAGATTCACAAATTTTACCTTTGTCACAATCCCACTTCGGATACCAAATATTACGTTTTGCACAAAAACTGCGTCTACGTATTCGCGCTTAATCTGTCCATTAAAAGTGGTTCGATCAATGGATTGTGACGGAATGAAACTCACAAGTTCAAACTTTCTATGTACTGATTTATTTTCTTATACTGCACAATGACTTCTTTGACATTTCTCGACTTAGATCACCGCAATTAATTTATTGCCGCATTTCAGGCTCACACTTATAACACTTTGATCACTTTTATACAAAATCCCAAGCTAAACTGTCACTGCTTCGGCCGCCGTTCTTCGTCTTCGTCTTCTGTTCTAACATTACTTCTCTTTCAACATCCCGACTCGAAACCGCTGTAGAACGGAACGGTTGTGTTTAAGTCAAACATCCACAGTTAAAGGGGATATGTGGAAGAGGATGGCTACCACATTTTCATTCTTGATCAAACCAAGCAAACCGTGCTTCTCGTGGTATTGTGGATTGGCCGAGAGCCAGAGATCAAGATCAACTACTCTACAACTAAACTTCATTAGAGTCGAATTTTCAGTATTGGGACTCTGGTTCTGCATACGATCAAGTCATTGACATACGCAATTGCTGCTTCAAAAATGACTGTAGAGGTCACGTTGCCATCATTGACAACGAATCACCTACTGACAAGCATATCATATAGGTACAGCAGTGGTTTGGACATCGGAACATGACAAAACCGATGTTCTCAGATGGCCCTTGTTGCAGATCTTCTCGAAGTTGATAGTTTGTGATTCGGGCGAAAATTCTCGTTCACCTTTCTTTGCAGATCATTTCTTGCAGAAAGAAGTTATCGTCGAGAACAGCGTTATTAAAACCAATACCTGCTGTAGTCAGTATTTGTCCGATTCGTCCAGGGGAGCTTAAGCCACGAAAGATTGGTATTTTTTTTCGGAAGAGTTGAAACATACTTGGTTTTAAATTCTAACAGCCCGAAGTAAGACTAATAAAGAGTAATTCTGTACAATTAAAGTTTGTACATTCTCAATGGTCGATTTCAGTCTATTAATTTTCTCAGGAGTCTACTTTTTTGTTGGTGGAGTGCGTTAATTTTCACATTGCGGCATAAGTTTTCATTTTTCGTGCGTGTTTACCATGGTATCGTTCTGTTTATAATTCGTTTTATTGTCTCGTCCAATTGAACAAGATACTTGTCGCTGTTCTCAACTAGGAAAAGTATAAACTGCTAATAAGTACAATACAATAGCTATATCAAGAAATAGACCATTTGCGCAAGAGATGCAGGAAGCTTTTTAACAAGGATAAGGAATCCCGCAATGCCAAGGACCGGGACTCCTATAAGGAACACCTCAGTAATTTTAAGAACGAACTGAGAAAGGCCGAACGAATCCCTTGGAGACTTTATTGTTGTAAGATCGAAAAAGTCTTGGAAGCTTTCAGGCTGAAGAAAAGCATCATCCCCAAAATCAGCTAGCTTCCTACAAAAACCTTACGGGACCTGTACCTCATCCAGTGAAGAAATCCTCAGTCTCCTTTTCGATACGCACTTTCCAGACAACTTCTCAATTAGAGCCAACAAAGAAGGCTTATCTCCTCCAAAAACGCCATGGAATCTTATAAATGTCTGTCACACTACTGTCATGTGGGCACTGACAAGTTTTAAACCCTTCAAGTCAGCAGGACCTGACCGCATCATCAGTGTGGAGCTCCAAAGATCAGCGGACCTCATCATGCCTTAGATTTTCAACATCTTCAAAGGCTGTGTGAGTCTAGGTCATATTCCAAGCTCCTGGAAAGGGGTCAAAGTAGAGCTTATTCACAAAGCGGGAAATACTTCCATGCCAAAACGAAGCAGCTCAGAGCTATCACTTTCTCCCTATTTCTAGTGAAAACCTTGGAGAAACTAATAGGCCAATATATTAAGCAAACTATTCCACAGACTCGCATCTGCACAAAATACCTGCAATAAGGGTAAGTCTGTAGAGACTCGTGGTTCAAGAATACAGACTTGTAACATTTCTCGACATCGAACGTGCGTTCAACAATATCGAACCGAACGCAATTTCAATTGCGCTTAACCACTATGGGATCGGAAAGTCTCTAGAATTTTTTATTCATCAGTTACTCACCAGCACCTTCGCGTGGTTACACACCTTGACGCGGTGCGAAGGCTTAGTAAAGGTCAATGACTCAAAGGAATTTATTCTCTATGAGGAGACCCGAAGCTAAGATGTAACCATACCTTCCCTCCCACCATCCTATCTCTCCCTTCCGTCTCCGGTGGGCTGGATCAAGGTGTCATACGACCCGTGCCAAGGATCAGCCTGGCTGGGGGCCCACCTAAAATAATAGCTCAGTCGCTAACGGAGTATCTGGGTGCACTGGCACACTCCCAGATTAATCCTGCCCTAGTTGTGTAATGCGGGTCTCTGCACAGCCGGACCTTCCTTTTCTCCGCTACTCGTGGGACTAATATGAACACAAATACACAAAAAACAAAAACCAACAAAAAAGAGACCGGTGCTCCCTCGCCGGCTGGAAATTCTTCCAGACCATCCTTGACTCCTGAAGTGCCGACGGATAAGGCGGCTCAAACCGCCTTAAAGACTGTCAAAGGCCGCGTGGAGTCTCCTAAACCAAAAACCTGCACGGTAACTCCCACTAAGAGTTCCTGCACGGACAAAACAATCTTCGCCCGCGGAGTTGCCTCCTCCTCGAAGGTCCCAGGACCTTCACTCAAAAGATACAGGGAGAGGCGTTCTGCTGCCCGGATTTTGGAGCGCCTTAAAGGCATTCCACCGGAGAAGCTAAACGACAGTAGCAAGAGGTCGTTAGCTTGGGCTACTAATGTAGTGAAAAGCCAACCACAGGCGGACACTACCAGGGGCACTACGCCCAAACGCGCCAGGTCATTGGAGGCGTCACCCTCGGAGCCTAAAAGGCCAGTAGGCTCAACAGGCCGTATAGTGAAGTGCTGAAAGGCGAAATCACTTACGCCGTATTAGATAGAGGGCACGCTGACTGCGCCATCTCTCCACTGAATTGGAAGAAGGTGGAGTCAGCGATTAATGACATCTATCTGAGCCTGGTGCTGGAAAACGGAGGCCTTGCACCTGTAAGGCGTGACGGAGGATGGCACCAGGGTCATATTAAGCTCGTGACTTTCACGTGCCAGAGATCGGCTGATCTCTTTAAAAAAGCCATCAGCAGACTGGGTGAGGTGTGGAAGGGGGCGCGGCTCGAGGTCGTAACGAGGGATCAAATCCCCAGTAGACCAAGAACCCGCACTTACCTTCCGCGAAGCCCCTCAGACCCTGCTACAATCCTAAAGTTCATCCAACTTTGCAACCCAAACCTTCCTACCCACAATTGGAAGGTTGTCAAGCTGGATGAACTAAAGGGAGAAACGAGGTCCGCAGTGATAATAATAAACAAGGAATCACTGGACCCACTTGCCAAGTCGGAAGGTGTCATCCACTACGGCTTTGGGACGATCACCCTGAGGGTGTATAAAAAGGATGGGGAGACAAGCGCGAAAGCGGAACAGCCTCCCTCCACCTCTGCTGCTTCTACTGTCGGTAATATACTGACGGCGGTAGCAGAGGAGGAGAAAGACCGTCCTGCTTCAAGCGAGCCTCAACCCTCTACTTCAGGCTCCATCGTGAGGGCAACCCCTGTAGCCAATATGGTACCGATGGAGGTGGAGGAGGAGGGCTCTGGCACGCAGGCGCTGACCCATATCCTGGGTAGCCATGGTCAGGAAGCTGATGATATTGGCCTCTCCGACCTGGAATTAGCCAGCACCCCGCCCAATAGTCAGGAAGACTCTCTTCTGGAGTCTGACACCGACGATGAGGCTAACTCAACAGTGGTTTAGATTGTGTCCGGAACCAAGACGGACACGTTACCCGACAGCTATACTCCGGGTGACACAGATTTTTTTTTTTTTTTTTTGTATTTGACTTTATTGTTTTCAAGTTAACAAAGCGAGCCACCGCACAATTTACAATTCAGAGATTTGATATACAATGTCATATTATATCTTTCTACTGAAATACAACTAAAAACAACAACAAAATATTGACTTTTAAATAATCTCAACAAAGGGAAAGAACATAAAAACCCTTTATTAAACAAAAAAAAAACAAAAGAAAATTGAAATGAAATAAAAGTAAATATATAATTAACTAAGTGAATAAATAAATATATAAATAAGTAAATAAATAAATAAATAAATAAATAAATAAATAAATAAAAAATAAATAAATAAATAAATAAATAAATAAATATATATATACAAACGTTGAATAAATAATTAAATTTAATAAATAATATAAATATATAGATAAATATTTTAACGAATAAATAGATAGACATATAAATACAAGTAAAAAAAAAAAAAAAATAGACATCAGTCTTCTCGGTTATAGTTATTATTAAGTTCATTAACTAAAGGATTATCAGATAGATCACATCGGCCCATAAATCTTTCGGTAAGTGCATGTATCCTAACAGAAATCAATTCAACATTAGCTTTACTGTGTAAGTCACGCGTAGAGTGATGCCAGGGAAGGTTAAGCATCATTTTAAGTATTTTGTTTTGTTGTGTTTGCAATCTTTTTATGTGACACTTAGCACAATCACCCCACACTTGACAACCGTACAACAATATTGCCTGAAAAATAACCTTGTGTAAGAGGATTTTGTTGTCATTTGAAAGTACAGAATTTCTATTAATAAAAGGATACAACATTTTAATTGCAGTACCCGTTTTATAAAGAGTCTTGGAGATGTGTTCATTAAAAGTGGGTTTTTTATCTAGGTAAACGCCCAGATACTTCACCGACGTCTCCCATTGTATGTGTTTCCCATTTACTGTTAATTGGTTGGATGGAAGATAACAAGACTTTCTTTTTCGTGTGAAAAAGATAGCTTTTATCTTTTCCTCATTAACTTTAATTTTCCATTTGCTAAGGAATGGAATAACTATTTCCGCCGCATTTTTTAAATTTGTCTCAATATTAAGACCAAATTTATGCGACGAAAAAATCGCAGAATCATCAGCATACAGGGCGAAATTACATTCCGGTAAATGGGGAAAATCCGATAGGAAGATGTTAAACAGGATCGGTGCAAGGACTGATCCTTGAGGAACACCAGCATCTACATTACACAAACATGATTGACTATTGTTGATATGAACTTTGTAACATCTATCTGACAAAAAGCTCTGAACAATTTTACAAATATACAGTGGAAAATGGAATCGTATCATTTTATATAATAGGCCATTGTGCCATACAGTATCAAATGCCTTTTCAATATCCAGTATTAATAAGCCGGTGGATTTTCCTATATTACGATTAATTCTAATACTATTGCAAATTCTTAGTATTTGATGGTTCGTACTATGAAAGCGACGAAAGCCGAATTGCTCATTGGGGAGTATATTTTCTTCATCAATGATTTTTAGTAATTTGTCCTTAATTACTTTTTCATATATTTTGCTTATGCTACTTAATAGACTTATAGGTCTGTAGCTAGTTGGTACATTCGGAGGTTTTCCTGCTTTTGGAACGGGTACTACTTTTGCTTCTTTCCAAGCAGTTGGAAAATATTGCATTTTTAAGCAGGCATTTATTATGAATGCTAAAAATCTAGTGCCAACCTTAGGTAAGTTCTTCAAATAGATATTTCTTACCCCATCTAGACCACCAGTTTTCCTTACAATGAGATTATCTGTGAAGTGTTCTATCGCAGTCTCAGTAATGAACGCATTTTCTGGTGTTGTTGTTGTTGAGGCATTAAAGTCTTGTACCTCGTTCAGCACATATGCGTTAGTATTAGTGTCCTCTAGATGTAGGGAAACGCAATAATTTTGAGCAAAACTCTGGCAGAAAATATTTGCTTTGTCTAGATCAGTGTGGTATGTTGCAGCCATGTCTGTAAGACTGGGAATATTTCTATTTTTGTTTTTCGTAAATTTCACGATATTCCAGAAAGGCTTAGAAGATTTGTCCAGAGAGTTAATCTTACTATTCCACTCTTCATGGCGTTTTATTTGAATAAACTTCATAATAAGTTTGTTGAAGTGTTTTACCAGCCTCTGAGAGATAGGTTGTCTATATCTTTGCCAGTTTCTTCGGTGCATATTTCGCAAACGAATAAACTCCAAGACATGAGGTGGAAGTTTCATACAGGAAAACTTTTTTTCAACTTTCGGTACGCTTTTATCAGCGGAACTAAGAATATGTTCGGAGAACTGGTAGACAATATTGTCAATATCAATTTTGCTATTTATGTCGTCTAGACTGGTAGGGACGTTTCTAAGTCTGGATTTGAGTTCGGATCGAAAAATATTCCAGTTTGCGTGTTTCAGATCCTGGAAATATTGCGGGAGTTTTTCACCTGACCAGGGAAGTCGACAGAGAACTGGATTATGATCTGAAGACAGGTCGTTTATAGTAACTGGCTGAGAAATATGACTAGATATGTTAGTAACAAAAAAATCAATAACAGATGGACGACCACGAGAACCAGCTGGAATATAAGTAGGACTGGACGGAAACAGGCCACGAACAGGCAACATAGCAAATAGGTTAGACAGAACGTTACCCCAAGAATTAGCACGGACACAACCCGAATCCCGGTGTCTACAGTTTAGATCACCTCCAATTAAAAAGTCACCAACAGTACTGAAGAGTTTCCTCAAATCGGATTTCAATTGAAGTTGTTTCTCAACAGCAGGAGATCCACCAGGAAAATAAACACAAAACAGTTTCAGTGTATTTCCGTTTCTTAGAATTAGCTCTATACCCAGATTTTCCACAAGATGTGTGCGAATACTACCTAGAAGCTTATGTTTAATCGATCTCCTTATTAGGATCGCTACACCACCACCACTTCTATTTGTTCTATCCATACGATAACACTTAAAGACTGACGTTGAAATTTGTATTGTGGAATCTAACCATGTTTCCGTTATCAATGCAATATCAATATTATTATTATTTAGGAAACTAACAAGTTCAATATGTTTATTTTTAACACTTCTTGCATTCCATGTTATAATATTTAAAGTATTTGTCATATTACTTGACATGTTTGTACAAAAACTTAGTAGCTAATTGTGCGATGGCATTAAATTGTTCTATTTTTGTTTTACAAGAACCTAATTTGTTTATCATCTCCATTACAAGGGAGTTCAATTCTTCCATGGTGAACAACTCACCATTATTAGTACTTAAATTACTGCTGCACGATGGCAACTCTGTTGAGACATTTTTCTCCCACGCATTTGGTGAAGAGATAATCTTGCTCCCTATTACTCCAACCCGCTTCGCAGCTGATCGTGTTGGTAGAGTTGGAAAATCCGATAATGAGTGAAGAGAAATGTTGACATTATTGTTGTTGCTGTTAACTTGATTGTTGTTTTTATGAGAGACAGATCGATTCGACTTTGATGCGAGCTTCTGCTTCAGATCCATGTAATGGACTTCTGCTTGCGCATGCGCTATCCGTTGATTTATGTTCTCCTTTGCAGTTTGCACATTTGAGAATATTTGCGCTGCAATGTTCAGTTTTGTGAGAGCCTGCGCAATTGCCACAATATGTTTTTATGTGACACTTTCTCTCCCCGTGGCCAAACATCTGACAATTTCGGCACTGTGTCAGTTTATTTTTTTGCTTTCGATAAAAGCTCCAGTTCACTTGTGTGTGGAAAATTGCACGAACGTTCTTTTTTAGTTGGTTGAGTTTGACACTTCCATTTTCAAAAGAAACTATGTAGAACGTGTCAGTGTAGAATGCATATGTTTTGTTGATAGTTTTAATTTCTTTGCACTTTAGACCTAGTTTGATAAGTTCATTTTTCAAGGTATCTGTTTCGATTTGCCCTAGGCCATATAATACAGCTTTGAACACTTTATCACTTTTCATATCATGAGTGAAGTATTGACAATTGTCTTCTTTTAATTTATTGAGAACCAAGTTATACGATTCCGTAGAGTCACACATGATTTTTATGCCTATTGACATCTTTTTAATTGCATAGTCTGTAATTTTAAATAATTGCATCACTCCGTGCACATAGTCGCAGGATTTTTGTAACACTTTTATCGGTGGGGGAACTATTTTTGGTGGCTTATTGTTCACAATTTCGTCCATTTGGTCCATTTCGTCGCCCTCATATAATTGTAGAGAGCTAAAGCGATTATATCGCGGATCATTTTTATTGGTGGCCATTTTTGGTCTTAGTCTTTTTTCAGAGGACAATGAAAAGTCCCCTGAATCCGGGGATCGAGAGCGCTTACCAATTTTGATAAATGGTAATACGAAAAACACAGAAAGGAAAAAATAAGCGAGATATATAGCACAATAACACGCCGGTAAAGAGTTCGATGCGTTAAGCTTTAAAGCTGCGGCTGAACTGGGTGACACAGATTAATCTCCACCACTCCATCGCGGTCTCGGCCGCTCTTCTTCTCCGCGCTAACACCTGCGGAGACGACATAGTCCTGGCCCAGGAACCCTGGGTAGTCAACGACATAGTTCGTGGACTAAGGACTCAGCAATTCAACCTCTACTGTTTGCCTGGAGGCAGGCAAAACCAAACTATGGCTAGTCTCCTCCTACATGGCCCATGACCATGGGGAATGTCCGTCAGAGACACTGAAAAGGACGATTGCTGAGGCGGAAAGAACAAAAACCGCGCTAATCCTAGGCTGTGATGCAAACGCCCATCACACAATATGGGGAAGCACGGACATCAACGAAAGAGGTGAGTACCTTTTCAACTACCTTATAAGTAGTAGATTAGACTTGTGTAACCAAGGTAATACACCTACCTTCGTAACTAGGAATAGACAGGAAGTCCTAGACCTTACACTCGTGTCTGACCATATAGCGGATAGAATCAGCAATTGGAGGGTATCATCCGATCACTCCTTCTCTGATCACCGCTATCTAATATTCAGTATAGCGAGTGCCCCCCCATCCCCAAGGGTCTTTAGAAATCCTAAGAGAACCAACTGGGACAAATATAGAGAGATTGTTGCGGCAACAATGTCGAGCACCAACATCTCCATCCCGAGCAACCCCACTGATCTCGAACATTCGGTGGACAACCTCACAAAAACTCTCAACAATGCAATGGCAATGTCATGTCCAATCAGCAGGCAAAGAGGCAAGTCTAAACCTCCCTGGTGGAACCATGAAATTGACCTTTTGCGCAAGAGTTGTAGGAAGCTCTTTAACAAGGCGAAGGGCTCTCGTGATGCTGAGGACTGGGATTCCTATAAGGAACACCTCAGTACCTTTAAAACTGAATTGAGAAAGGCCCAACGAACCTCTTGGAGACTTTTTTGTGGTAAAATCGAAGAAGTCTCCGAGGCTTCCAGGCTAAGAAAGATTCTGGCATCATCCCCTAAATCGCCTAGCTTCCTACAAAAACCTGACGGAACCTGGACCACATCCAGCGAGGAAACCCTCAGTCTCCTTGTTGATACACACTTTCCGGGCAACTTCCCGATTAGAGCCAATAAGGAAGTGGTATCTCCCCCAAAAACTTCATGTAACCTTATAAATGTCAGCCACACCACTATCATGTGGGCACTGACAAGCTTCAAACCCTTCAAGTCAGCGGGACCTGACGGCATCATCCCGGCGGAGCTCCAAAGAACAGCTGACCTCATCATGCCTTGGATTCTTAGCATATTCATAGGCTGTATGAGTCTCAGTCATGTCCCCAGCTCCTGGAAAAGGGTCAAAGTAGTGTTTATCCCCAAAGCGGGTAAATACTCCCATGCCAAACCAAAGGACCTCAGGCCAATAAGTTTCTCCTCGTTTCTCCTGAAAACCTTGGAGAAACTTAAAGACCAATATATCAGGCATGCTATCCCAGCATGCAGACTCTCATCTGCACAAAATGCCTACAACAAGGGCAAATCTGTAGAAACAGCCCTCCACTCTCTGATAGGCACCATCGAAAAATCTCTCGAGTTCAAAGAATACACACTTGTGACTTTTCTCGACATCGAGGGTGCCTTTAACAATATCAACCCGGAAGCAATTTCACTTGCGCTTAGCAACCTCGGGATCGGAAAGCCCCTAGTGGCCTTCATTCATCAGCTACTCACCACCAGAGTAATACACTCTTAGATGGGAGACGCTAAGATCCATACAGGAGTTAATAGGGGCACCCCACAAGGAGGTGTTCTCTCACCCCTTCTTTGGAACGTAGCGGTAAATGAACTGCTACTAATACTGGAAGAGGTAGGGTGCAAAGTTATTGCGTATGCGGATGATATTGCCATAGCGGCATCCGGCAAATTCGTCTCTACTCTAAGAGACATAATGCAGAATGCCTTTGACAAGCTAGAGGCATGGACACAAACATGCGGACTTGGCGTCAACCCACAAAAAACGGATATCGTACTCTTCACGAAAAGATACAAAATCCCCCAATTCGACCCCCCACTGCTGTGCGGCACCACATTACAGCTAACCACCAGTGCGAAATTTCTGGGTCTCACTCTCGACAGCAAGCTAAACTGGAAGCTCAATATCCAGGAAAGGGTAAAAAAAACCTCTTCTGCACTTTTTTGCTGCAAAAAGGCCATTGGATGCAAATGGGCCCTACAACCTCGCATCGCTCACTGGATTTACACCTCTATTGTCAGACCGACACTTTTGTATGGTGTCTCAGTTTGGTGGACAGCACTAAACAAGGCTATAAACTGCAATGCACTCAACCGAGTACAAAGACTGGCCTGCCTGTGTATTAGCGGGGCACTGAGAAGTACTCCGTCAGACGCACTGAATATTCTCCTCCATCTCCCACCTCTGGAAATATTCGGGAAACAAGTAGCAGCAAGTACAGCCATGAGACTCAAAACACTTCGATTGTGGTCCGAACTCAACACTGGCCACTCAACCATTCTCAAGGAATTTAACTTCCTACCTAGCGACACCGACCGCCTACTACCCCAGGCCATCTTTGAAAAGAAATTCTCAATCAGTATTCCCTCCAGATCGGACTGGATGACTGATATGCAAACACTGAAAGATCCTTTGCGCATCTTCACGGATGGTTCAAAGACAAAAGAAGGGGTGGGTGCGGGTGTCTATTCACAAGACCTCAATATTGCTATCTCCGTGAAGCTCCCTGATCACTGTAGCGTTTTTCAGGCAGAAACCATAGCGATTAAAGAGGCGCTGTCCTGGCTTAAAAACAATGTGATATCAAGAAGGGATATCACCATTTGTTCCGATAGTCAGGCCGCCATAAAATCCCTGGACAATGTCATGTTCTACTCTAAAACATCCCTTAATTGCAGGCTGTCTCTTAACGAGATGGCCGAGCATTTTAACATTCACCTCATGTGGGTGCCGGGACATTGTGACATACCAGGAAACTGCAAAGCCGACGAACTCGCTAGGTGTGGTACAACCTCATCCCTATCGATAGAAGGGGTACCACCTTCCATGCCGATCGCTACAGCCTATCATCTTTTAAAGATTCATACAATCAAAACCACCAATGACAAATGGCTAGAAGGCACCACCTGCCTTAAAACAAAAGAAATCTGGCCATCACTTAACCTGAAACGGTCACTCAGTCTACTTGGACTCAGCAAGCCCTCAGTAAGGACCCTTATAGGAGTCATAACCGGGCACTGTGTAATTGGCACTCATGCTCGCAGGATGGGTGCACCATATAACGATTTTTGCAGAAGCTGCATGGATGAAGAGGAGGAAGAGAACACTCATCACCTTCTCTGCTCCTGCAGTGCTCTTGCCAGTCGTACGTTCCTGCATCTAGGAGCCTACTACTTCAGCGATCGTAACGAGCTAAAAAGTGCCAGCATTGGCCAACTAAATCGGTTCATCAGCAGCACCAACTGGTTCCAGCGTTAGGAGAAGTCAATCCGCGTGGTATCACAATGGGCCTATTCTGGCCTAAGTGTGACTGCTCTGCAGCAATCAGAAACTACAACCTTACCTAACCTACTCACCAGCAGGGTAATTCACTCTCAGATGGGAGACGCTAAGGTCCATAGAGGATTTGATAGGGGCACAAGGAGGTGCTCTCTCCCCGCTTCTTTGGAACGTAGCGGTAAATTAAATGTCTGGATGCAAAGTTATTGCCTATGCGGACAATATTGCCATAGCGGCTGCTGTTCGTCTCTACTCTAAGAGACATAATGCAGAATGCCTTCGGAAAACGGATATTGTACTCTTCACCAGAAGATACAAAGTCCCTCAGTTATACCCCTCACTGTTTTGTGGCACTAAATTACAGTCCGAAATTTCTGGGCCTCATGATTGATAGCAAGCTAAACTGGAAACTTAACATCCAGGAAGCCTCTTCTGCCCTTCTTGGCTGCAAAAAAGTCATTGAATACAAATGCGGCATACAACCACGCCTCGCTCACTGGATTTTTACCTCTATTGTCAGACCGACACTTCTGTATGGAGTCTCAGTTTGGTGGACAGCAACAGCAGTGCTTTCTACTGCAACGCACTCAAATGAGTACAAAGACTGGCCTGCCTGTGCATTAGCAGAGCACTGAGAAGTACTCTCTCTGACGCACTGAATATGCTCCGCCATCTCCCAACACTGGGATTATTCGGAAAACAAATAGTAGCCAGCGCAGCCTAGAGACTCAAACACTCCGACTGTGGTTCGAATTCAACATTGGCCACTCAACCATTCTCAAGGAACTCTACCTCTTCCTAGCGACACTGACCGCCTAATACTGCAGGCTATTTTCTAGAAGAAATTCTCGATTAGAATTCCCTGCAGACCGGACTGCAGGTCTGATAGGCAGATGTTGAATGATCTTCTGCGTATTTTCAAAGACGGATCGAAGACTAACGAATGGGTGGGTGCAGGTGTCTATTCCCAAAATCTCAACATTGCTATCTCCTTGAAGCTCCCTGATCACTGTAGTGTTTTTAGACAGAACCCATAGCGGTTAAAGAGGCGTTGTAATGGCTCAAAAGCAGCGTGATATCAAAAAGGTATATCACCATCTGTTTCGACAGCCATGCCTGAACAATGTCATGTTTTACTAAAAAAAACATTCCTTTATTGCAGGTTGTCTCTTAACGAGATGGCTGAGCATTTTAACATTCACCTCATGTCGGTGCTGGGACACTGTGACATACCAAGAAACTGCAAAGCCGATGAACACATGCATGAATGAAGTGGAGCTAGAAAACACCTTCTCTGTTCGTGCAGCGCTCTGGCTAGGTAGGTTCCTGCACCTAGAGGCCTACTATTTCGATAACATCAATGAGCTAAATAGCGCCAGCATAGGCCAGCTAAATCACTTCACTACAAGCACCAACTGGTTCCGGTGTTAGAAGTTAATCCGCGTGGTATCACAATGGGCCTACTCTGGCCTAGCTGTGACTGCTCCTAGCAGTCAGTCACTACACCATAACCTTACCTAACTATCAACTTCGACAAGACATGCAACAATGCCGATCTGAGAACATCGAGTTTGCCGTGTTCAATGATGGTAACATGGCAGACAATGCCATCGCCGTCGAAGGGGTTCATTCCCAGTTCATTTCAAAGCCGAATCTTCAGGCGGTCTTCGCATCACTGAAGAAGAAATGTCAATTGGAATCGACGGGATCTCCAACATTATTCCAAGACACCTCTGGAAATGGTTAATATCCATATCCAAGCGTCTGCTTCCGAGTACCAGCAAGGTATTCGAGAAGGTGATAAATAGAGCTATGCTCAACTGGACAGAGGACACACATATAATTCATTCACATTTATATAATATAATCAATTCATTTTCAGAGAGGGCATGACACTCTTCATGCCGCGTTGAAACTAGTGTCGGATATCCAATGGAACAAGAACCAGAAACAATGTACGGTGGCCTGTATAATTGCCCTTCAGAAAATCTTCTAAGGTTAGAAGGACTTTTCTACAAGCTCAATCGCTTGTAACATGCTTGTAGGTAGGCAGTTCGTTGTCAAAATGGCAACGTCAGATCTACACGTATTTTTAAAGTAAAAAATGGTCTCCTGCAGGCCGCCGTTATTTCGCCGATCCTGTTCAACATTTGATGTATATTTTAACAAACATGAAGATGATGTTCTGGCTAGGGCGATGGGCTTTTGTTTTTACAAAGACACTGTTTTACAAAATCCAATGCGATGCAAGGGTAAAGGTAATAAAACCAATGCCTACCAATGGCTGTCCATGGCTGTAACGTGAGTGTAAGTTTGATGGAAACGATTCGGGTGTTTGAGAGGGGTTGTCTTCGCCTTTGTAGAACACAAGAGTCCCAGTACAGCAAATTCTACTCTGATGAGGACTTATACAATAGGGTGAAACTGATACGAGTGGACAAGTTTCTGGTGAAGTTGATTCGAGGTTATACTGCTGGAGTGATGAACTCGGTCAACAATCTGATCTCATTGGCTCACTACCTCAACGTCCAATACCACGAGAGGTTACGTTATAACGGTTTCGTTCCCCCAGAAGCATTGCTCCATTTCGATAATTTCAGAATGAAAATGGAGTACCGCTCCTCCTCCATATCGCCCTTTTAACTGTAAATGGGTGACTCAGCCACAACCGTTCCGTCGCACAACAAGCTAAGGAGAGTTCGTTTCAGCATGGTGATATCAAGGCGAGATGTACGAGGTGTTGTGATGCAACACGGAAAATCGTGGTGAGTGGGCAGTGAGGGAAATCTTTCCTCGAAACCTTTAGACCCGGGTTAAAAAGGGTCAGTGCGAATTCCCGAATTGGGAACCAGTCAGTCACTGTCTTGTGGTGGTTCTGTTACCAGCCGCATCCTATTGCCGAAAAAATAAAAAAAAATCTATATAACTTATGTTTGTTACTATCACAAACAGGAAATCACTTGATGTTCTCCTAACGAGAACATCACCGAACTTAATTAAGCTATGTTTTTATTTAAGCATCACATCCCTTACCACTAATGGAAAAAATCTTCTGCTGCAAGTGGAGGTTGATGTGGAACTGAATTGACAATGATCAAGGCTACCCTTTATATATCTAATTTTATGCTGCAAATTTGTGATCACCTGCATATCAACAAAGCTCTCATTGATGATGTAATACTTTGTAATACAATATGTGTGAGTCGTTGACGACCAAAATGCTGATAGGAATGATAATGAAAAGACGCTAGAATTTCAATTGGATTTGATACCGCTATCTTTTGGCGGTGCAAAAATTGGATCTGATGACACACCTTCCTCTTTAGAATCTTCTACGGGTCGGAAAGTGTCTCGTGGAATATTGGTATTATTACCAACCTTGTATCCTTTTTTATAAAAATTTTGTATAACATGTAAACAAATGGTGTATTATGATTATTATTATTGTAGTAAAATAAATATAGGCTTTTTTTTTGTTCGTATGTCAATTCAGTTATTAGTTCATTGTTTTTAATATGATTATAGTGTAATTGGTATTTCAGCATAATTTAATAATTGTATTGGATATTATTATTTCAAATCTATATTTTATATTTTCATTTGTGACATTATTTATTGTGAGTTGACAATTATTTTGCTTTAACATGTTTGTGTCTTTTAATAAAACTTTTGCTTATTAAAGTTTTGTTGTAAATTTCCTATTTCCTTTTATTATTATTTGTTTCTCTATGATTATTTTGTGCTTCTTACATATACACAATTAGTCAGGTGTTTGTTTAGTATGTTTCTTATGCTTTCGTTTTGTATTCCAGTTACATCTCTCATTGTTTTTTTAAGTATATTTTTGTATTTTTGTATAATATATACTGAGCGTTAGTTTGTATTTGGGCAGCATGGGTTTATGTACACAGGGCAAAGTTGCTGACTGCACCGAACCTGGTAGGATGGATGGATAGCCAACACAACCACCGTTGTGTGGTGAACTAATGTATGCAGCGATCCCCTCTGCCAGAGGGTCAAATAATGGGCCTGGCGTACCAGTTGTAGGTTGTGCGTGAGGTTAATTTCCTCACCACAAAAAAAAATCCTCGGTTACGAACCGACAAAAGGCCTCGGATATGGACGGATTCAATGTTGACGACCCCAGCAAACGATCAAAGGACAATGATTTTCGGTTCTGCACGTGGATTGTGAAGACCCTGAACAGACCACTTGCAGCCAATGAACTCGCGGAGGCCCTGGACTGCTACAAGGCAGATGTTACCACCATCCAGAAGATGCGATTAGATAGGCCGGGCAAAAGGAAAATTAGAAACTGCGACATCTACTACGGTGATTGCTACAAAGAGAGAAAACAGCGCTTATTTGGATGCGGATTCGTTGTTCGAGGCAGACTTAGGCAAAAAAGTCTTAAGCTTTGAGTATATCAACAAGCGCCTCATTACAATCCGCATCAAGGCTGAATTCGGGAATATCATCCTGATTTGTGCATACGCCCCGACGGAGGAAAGGGATGACGATAGGAAGGATGACTTCTATGATCTCCTAGAAATAACATACGATCGATGCCAAAGCTATGACACCAAGATCGTTCTAGGAGAATTCAACGCACAGCTTGGCAAGGAAGAAATCTTTGCTAGAGTCATCGGAAAACACAGCCTGCACGACAACACATCTGGAAACGGGCTCAGGCTGGTAGATTTTGCCTCGGGGTGTAACCTCTCTGTGATGAGCGCGCGGTTCCCACACCTCAACATCCATAAGGGGACCTGGCGGTCTCCTGATCAATCATCCGTCAACCAGATTGATCACATTCAATGTCCGAACGTTTCGAGGAGCCAACATCGACTCGGACCATTTCCTTGTCGTAGCCAATCGAGGATATCGAGAGAAGTACGGTGTCGAGAAAGAGCACTACTGTTTGACTTCGGAAAGCTACAATCGCAATCGACCGCTAGGATCTTTGCTGACCGAGTCTCTCTGAAACTCTCTGAAAGTTCAATGCTGCCTGCACATTCAATAGAAGAAGAATGGAAACGTTGTCAAAAAGCCATCAAAGAAGCTGTCACTGACGTGCTGGGTTTCATGACACCACCCAGAAGGAACCCATGGTTTGACGACGAGTGCAGGCAGGTACATGCAGCCAAGCAGGAGGCCTACTGTGCATCGAACAACGAGAGCTGTTCGTGAGCTCTACGAACAGAAGAGAAGGGAAAAGCATGGGCTTCTCAGAAAGAAAAAGAAAGAGCATGAGAATCGCGCGGGCGTGGAGATAGAGAGGTGGACCAAAGCTTGCAGGGACGAAAATCGAAGAAGAATCGCAGTCGATGCTGCGATTTTTAAAATCATTTCTGCGGACACAACCTACGGCGATGACGACACAAATTCCACTCAATTTGGGCGATGAACACGAATTCCCTTCTCGACTTAGACGAAGTCAAGATAGCGATATATAGACTGACTGTCGAACAAAGCTGCTGGAGCGGGCGGATTTTCCGCGGAACTTTTTAAGGCACCTGGAGATGAGCTGGTTGGGCGCATGCACCAGCTCATCTGTCAGATACGGTCGGAGGAAAGCATGCCCGATGAGTGGAATCTTAGCGTCGTTTGTCCGGTCTACAAGAAAGGAGACGTCTTTGACTGCGCCGATTATCGAGAGACCAGCCTTCACATCGCGTAAAAGATACTCTTTGCCGTTTTGTGTGAACGCCTGAAACCCGTTGTCAACAACGTGATGGGTCCCTATCAGTGCGGTTTCAGGCCAGGAAAGTCCACAATAGACCAAATATTTACACTCCAACAGATCCTGGAAAATACTCAAGAGATCGGCACCCACCACCTTTATGTCGATTTCAAGGCCTCATATGACAGCGTGCATAGAGACTAACTATACAGCGCTATGTCTAAACTCGTCAGGTTGTGCAGGTTGACGATGGAGAATTCTCGCTGCTCCATCAAGGTCGGTAACGAACTCACCGAGACCTTCAATGTCAAAAAAGGTTTTAGGCAAGGCGACACGCTGTCATGTGACTTCTTTAACATCATACTTGAGAAGATCGTGCGAAACTCAAACGTAAACACCCGAGGCACGATCTTCCAAAAGTCCGTTCAACTGCTTGCTTACGCGGACGACATTGACGTGATTGGACGAACACAGCGAGTCGTCAATGAGGCGTTTGCTGGCATTGAAGCGGAAGCGGCTAAAATGGGCGGTACACCAGGGCAAAACAAAGTACATGTCATCACGGAAGGACGCACAACATCGACGTCTCGGACAGAGCGTCATATTGGGCAGCAGAAACTTTGAGGTAGTCAAGGACTTCGTTTACCTAGGCTCTGGAGTAAATAGGGACAAGAACACCAGTACCGAGATCAAGCGCAGAATTACTCTTGCCAATCGCTGTTTCTTTGGGCTCAAGAGGCAATTGAGTAACAGAGCCATCTCTCGAAACATCAAGTTGACTTTATATAAAACTCAGATCATCCCAATCCTGCTCTATGGCGCACAGACTTGAACCCAATTGAAGGCGGATGAAGCTCTTGGTTGTTTTGAGAGAAAAGTTCTGCGTACGATCTTTGGTCGTGTTTGCGTTGATGGCGTTTGGAGGAGAAGGTTCAACCACGAACTGTACGGGCTGTACAGCGGCATGCACCTAGCTACGCTTCTTCGGATCCAACGCTTAAGATTGCTAGATCATTTAGAGCGGATGGACACCACAGCTTCGACCCGAAGAGTCTTCGACACCGAGCCATTGGGACAGCGCAACAGAAGACGTAGTCGCACTAGATGGGGCACAGAAGTGGAAAAGGACTTCAACCAACTTGGTGCGCGCAGCTGGAGGCAGCTGACGAAATATCGTGGTGACTGGAGAGGCATGTTGGTTGAGGCCCAGGTCTACCTCGGACTGTAGCGCCAATCAAAGAAGAAGAAGCTAGTTCGTTTTTCATTACATTTATGTTTGGAATAGGAAGTATTTGTATTACTTTATATAGGTCTTCTGTTTATTTTAATGCAAAACGCAATATTTGCTTTATATAAAGCTAAAGCAAAATTTAGGTTTTCTAAATTGTTAAGTTAATGCCGTATGTGCTAATTTCTTCTATTTTGTTATCTATTTTATATATATATGTTTATTCTTCAAGTCTATGCATAACGTGTTCAGTTTCGTTATTGAAGGTATCTGTCAGTACTTGAATCTGTTTATTGAATTTTTTATTAATTATACTTTAGTTGTTGACATTTTGAATTTCGGTATGTTCAATTATTTTTATATGTTCTTCTATTTCTGTCTTATCATAATTGCTCATGGTTCAAAATATACATTTTAAACCTGTTCCTATTACGTCTAAAAAACTTCTTCTGCTCCTCTTTTTTCTTAGGATGGTGTAAAAGAGGTTTAAAATTCCTTTCGTGTTTCTATTATTTTCCTAGATATACTATAGTTTTCTTCAGCCATTCGTCTTACATTTCTTTCCACTGATTCTATATTTTTCTCATACTCCGTTAAAGTAATTTTATAATTTATTTTGTCGTTGTGATTTATTAATTGGTATTCTGTTAATTATTTAAAGGCAAGACCATCGCTTCTATTTAGGTGTATTATTACTGTTGTTATTATGATTGTTATTTTTGATATCGTGATAGTTATTATTATAATTAATACTGTTGTTAGTTATTATAATTTTGGTTCTTATTATTTTTGAACGTGAAATTTTTTTTCCAGTTCCTGCTTGAACTTACTCTGCCTATACTTGTCCCGAAGACAAGTTGATCAATTTTGTAAGTATAGATAAAAAAAGAAAAACACACAATGCGAATAATTTTGATTACTGTTTATTTTCTGGTTGTTGACCAGGTGAATTCACGATACAGACTGCGCCGAGCTCTACAACTAATTGCACAATGTGCTTACAATTTTGTCAAGACATCAAAATCAAACCGTGCGACCGATTGCGTTGGTGTCAAATGCTGTTTTCTATCAGAACACGAGAAGCGTGAATTCATTCTGTGTGTTCTGGTCGCACGGTTCTTTACAAAAATGTATTTAAAATGTAAATATACCTGAGCTCGGCAGCTCACTATTTGAAATTGAACATTCTCCCCCCTTTGAGGGCTTCTGGGCCTCTAAATTATTTATTATACCTCTACTTGAAACCGTGAAGATTCGGGTGACGTTTTAGGTGTTTTCTTCTTGCGATACCAATATAAAATCGCAATTCCGATCATGCCAGCCAATAGAGTGTAGTGTAATCCATAATGATGATAGTCATGTTAGCTTAGACTGTTACGTTCCTGAAACTCCTCCGCTGCTTTTGTCAAGTTATTAATTCTGTGCTGAAGCAATGCAAACTGGTTAGGATCAATATAATTTACCTTTGGTAAAACTGGGATTTCAGTGGTTGTAGTGCGATTAAATATCCAAGTGCTGATACTTGCGCTCGGAATGAATGAAGTTCGAATAGAACTGTTAAAACCAGAACGGCCATTTATAATAGTTGTTGGCAATTTTAACATGCAAGCTGTTCGAAATTCAAGCAAACCACAGCCTACAAATTCGATTGTTTTCGTACTATCAGCACAGATGACATGATGAATCCAATTGTTCGAGTCCTTAAGAGCTCGCCAATAATCTTGATTCAACAGAGCCATTTCACATCTATTAGATGTGCTTGTTTGTATATGAGTTGGATGTAATTCGCTACAAAGGTAATTCCTGGATATGAGTGACCTGCATGTTCTAAATTCCATTTCAGTCAATGGAAAGAACTTGTCTCTCGTTAATGAGACTGCCAAATATGGTGATGATGTTCGTACCAGGTAGCTCTAATTTTCGTGGAACAGGTATCAAGTTGAAAAGTTGGAACTACTCAGCGCTAGTAAGTGGAATCGATACTTCAAATACGAGTGAATTGTTGAGGCTGCGGCCTTTGACCGATGCCATCCGGTATATACCTATCAATGATCCCCTTGGCTAACTTAATGTTGATGGTATATTAGCTCTTATTAATTGAAGTTGCTCGCTGAGCTGCTCAGGAGTTATGAGCTGAGGATTGATTTTTCAATGATTTAGATCCAAAACAACGTCTAGAAGCACTTGTTGCAGCCTTTCAAAATTGGTAATTATCAATATAAGATAAGAAGTTAGAGACGATAGCATTTGTTTGAGTTCAGCAGATGATTACTTCTCTTCTATAAGATATAAAGTGTTAGTTAAATATACACGAAACGCCAGAAATTGTTGGTTTATTTCATTTGCTGTACGTTTTAGCATGTTTGTAGTCGAATTTGCAATAGAACTTTGTTGTTTAAGCAAATTCAGCATATGATGCTCGTTTTCATGTATACTAGATATTATACTATTTGACCGAATTCGACTTATATCCTCAAAGTATATACCTATTGCACTGTTCAGTTCAGTATTGGGTTCTGCGAATGATACTGGCAGCACTAAGAGTAAAAAAAGAAATGTTGCCAGACCGCTATAATGTCCAGTTTTAGTTTTAATTATTGTGTTCGATTTCTCCTTTTACACTTTACTTTATCTTTTGTTTTGCATTTTTCCATTGTTTCCCTTCCTTCAGCGCTTGGCGGCAAAGGACACAAATTTTGCACAGCTCTTTGATATTTACCGGTTAGCGTTTTCACACTAGCAACACGTACTACGCCATCATTGATAGACTTCTTCCAGCCGACCTAATTTCCATCGCATAGGCGGAATGTTGGATTCCATTTCATTTTCTGTTGAAGAAGATGAAGATACTCAGAAGACCAACGCTTCCAGAAGTGTTGCTGAATGAACTGTATTTGGCGAAATTTATTGATATGACTCAATTTGCTATCTGTTATGTCCGGCTCAGGCAATGCAGTAAGTATTGAGTTAACGCTTCAAAGTCATTAGGATCGGACGTCAGTGGAGTCAAGGGACGAGAGTTCAAAATAGCTTCAGTTTGCACAACAACTGTTGACAATTGTTCGTAAGTCAATGATGCTTCCCCAATATAACGAAGCAATAGTGCCTTTGCTGATTTGACAGCTGATTCCTAGAGTCCTCCGAAATGAGGTGATCTAGGTGGAATATATTTCCAATCCATACCATTCTCCAAACACATTGATTCTAGACCTAAGCGTGTGTTTTCCGATTCAAGAGTCTTCCGCAATTCGTTGAGTTCATTTCTTGCACCAACAAAATGTGTGGCATTGTCACAATATATGGAATGGCACACTCCGCGTCTGCCTATAAATCTTTTCAATGCATAAATGAATGACTCAGACGTTAAGTTTCCTACTACTTCAATATGAACTGCTTTGGTAGAAAAACACACGAACACAGCTAGGTACGACTTTGTTGGAGTCTTTCCTCTAATCTTGTAATGTGTTTTTATGGGGCCACAAAAATCAACTCCAGTGCAGTAGAATGGGCGAGAAGGACTAACTCTTTCTATTGGTAAATTTCCCATTATTTGCTCTATGGGCTTTGGATTAAAACGGAAGCATTTAACACAATTATTTATAACCTTTCTTGCAATTCTTCCTACGCTCAAGATCCAGTATTGTTGCCTGGAGATAGCGATTAAGGTTCTATGCGAGGCATGCATGTGCATTTTATGCAAATGATCCAATAGTAAGTGTAGTGTAGTATGTGTAGTATGTTCCCGCAAATAAATAAAATATTCAGGAGGAAAGATCAAAATGACATTCAGATCGTCCGACTTCACAGAACATTTGACAACGAACAACTACTAACCTCAATCGATGTTGATCCAGATGAGGCTGTGCTAGACGACGAATTTTTCGTGATCGAAGATCCCCAGGAGAAGGTGAAAACAATCGGTGCTGTTTTCCAGAGAGTGTATACGGTCAACGAGGTTCGTATGCGGAATCACGACCTGGAGAACAGAGCCTCGTTAAACCACTTCTATCTCAATAATGAGATTAGACAATGGCGTTTGGAGAATCCCGGTTTCACCAGATTCAATGATGAAAATATGGCAAACAATGCCGTCGCCAATGACGGAATCCATATTGTGATTTCACAAGAAGATCTCCAAGGGATCCTTAAATCTATGAAAAACAAGAAATCTGCTGGGATAGATGGTATCCCGAACATTGTGCTTAGTCATCTCCCTCCGAATGCAATCGACATTTACACTACACTGTTCAACAACGCGCTCAGTAATGCATGTTACCCAGAACATTGGAAAACAGCTGTAGTGCAACCAATACCTAAACGGGACAAAGACAAAAGCATCCCGTCAAACCTCCGATCGATAAGTCTTCTTCCTTGTATCAGCAAAGTCTTCGAAAAGATTGTCATTCGAGCGCTGAAAACGTGGGTCGAGGACAACAATATTATACCGGACAACCAGTTTGGTTTTAGGGCGGGGCATTACACCACACATGCCGCGTCAAAACTGGTATCCGACATTCAATGGAACAAAAATAAGAAAGAGTGTACGGGTGCCTGTCTGATCGACTTAGAGAAGGCGTTCGACACCGTATGGTTAGAGGGCCTTTTCCTTAAGCTCGTTAGACTTGCCTTACATAAACCATTGCTATACATGATATACAACATGATAACAGGTAGAAAGTTCGTCGTTAAAAGTGGCGGTGTAACTTCTACCACAGTTTTTAATATCAATAATGGTCTACAACAGGGGGCTGTTGGTTCCCCGATATTGTTTGCTATATTCACTGCAGATCTCCTAAGGTCAATACCGCATCTAATCGCGTACGCCGATGACTTAGTGGCGTACAGATCAGGTCCTAAGGTAGATATCATTAATACCTTGTTGCAACGTGACTTCGACAACACTTTGAAATATTGCGAAGACTGGAAGCTGCTTATCAACTTTCAGAAATGTGAAACTATCCTGTTCCGTACCCCGCTGGCCAAGGCCTCAAGGGATACACGCGTAAACTGGAAGAAGTTCGCCATAGTTGACCCGCAGGGTCAGCCGCTAGCCGTGAAAACTGTAGTTAGATATCTTGGCATTTGGTTGGATCACTTTCTGTATTTTGACAAACATACAGAGAAGGCTCTGACCAACGCTAGAAAAGCCTTTGCTGTGGCAAGTAAGCTGTTTTACAGCAGCCAACTTGATACCAGGGTGAAGGTAATCTGCTACATGGCCCTCATAAGGCCTGTCATGGTGTATGGTTGTCCCCTGTGGTTCAACGTGAGTCCTTCCCAGATGGAAAAGATGAGGGTCTTCGAGAGACGGTGTCTTAGGACCTGTCTCCGGTTGTATCGAACACCCGAGTCTGAGTACAAGAAGTACTATCCTAACGAGGTCTTGTACAACAGGGCAAACGTGAAAAGGATAGACAATTTTATTATTAAATTAATAAGAAGTCACATTGCAAGAAGTATGACTTCTGCCAACAGCCTGATCTTCGGGGCTTATTACCCCAATTATATGTACCATGAAAAGGTGCGCCACAACGGTTTTGTTCCACCTGAAGCATTCCTCTATTTGGATTCGATCGGCCTGATCCAGGACACGGAAGGATGTCCTGTAATCTACCACGTGGTACGCCGAACAGTTGACAGGCGACTCCTGCACGAACCGGATGTCGTCCGCGAACACGAAGATCTCCTCCGGTTCAGTAGAGCGATCCCTGCTCGAGACAGGAGAGAGAGTGATAAGGAGCGGCTCTTCTTTTGGTGGTTACACCAGAATCAGTCACCGCCGTTGCCCGCCCCTGCCTGAAAAATTATAGTTAGTGTAGTGGATAACGGCCCACTTACTTAGATGTAAGGTAGATTTAAGATAAAAAAAAAAAAAAAAAAAATAAAAAAAAAACAAAAAAAATATAAAAATATAAAAAAAAAAAAATATAAAAAAAAAAAAAAAATAAAAGCAAAAAAAAGGTGCACAAGGGCATGTGTACTATATATGCTACGCATATACATACCTACACACACGCTCTTGTGTACACGTCCGTAATGTTACGGATATAGATTAAGTTAGGCTAATATTCTGTTAGGTAAATACATTTTTAATAGGTTACTAAGGTTTAGGTTAAGGTCTAGGTTAAGTACCAATAAGTATGTCTAGAGCGCCAAGTTTTTCCATAGTTTTCTTGGCCGTAAGTCTAAAAATAATAAAGTTTGTCCTAAGGACTAAAAAAAAAAAAAACACAAAGTTCATAGTTTAGACGCCGAAAGGCAAATATATAAGCTAAATAGATTAGATTATTTTAGAGAACCCGCGAAGGGTCAGTAAGATAGAATTAAGAACATGAATTGTTAGATATTAAGATAGATTTTAGTCATTTTTGTCTAGTATAAGTCATTCCAGAAAAAAAAAGTAAATAAAAATGAAAAATAAAAAAAAAAAAAAAAATCCAATAGTAAGTGAGTTATGAGACTATTACCTGGAAGCAAAATTTGGAGCTTGGCGTCATACAAAATGGCAGCATTTTTCAATCTGCCCCCAACTCTTATAAGGTTTTTATTGATATCGTAAAAGGGTGATAACGACGCAATTCTTGAACCCCTAGGAATACGCCTATCAGACCGAAGACACTGGTAATCTTCGGGAAATGCAGAAATTTGTGCATGAATGCATATTAACCGTGTTGCTTGTTGGATTTCATTTGCTGTAACATTACCGGTACTTCTTAATATCTTAGGAGTTCTGCAATTATTGTAAAACCTATAACAATATACAACTATCCTCTGCAGGGTACTAAACGAATTTTTGTTATTAATGGTATCACATCATGCTTAAGCGATACTGTCAGCACAGACTTGTGTTTTCGAAATTCTGGTACTTCGGTAGGCAGATCATAATTGAATATCTCCCACGAGCTTTCATGTTGTGACAGAAACCTTGGACCCTGAAACCAATCACGAGAATTGACTAATTCCCGCAGCCCTAAGTCTCTTGACACAGCGTCAGCTGGATTAAGCTCTCCTTTGATATAATTCCACTGATCCACTTCTGACTTAGCTTGAATTTTAGCAATTCTGTTTGCAACATAGGTTTCCCAAGGGTATAAAGGTGACCTAATCCATGCCAGTACTGTTGTCGAATCTGTATAAAAATACACCCTGTCAATTGGCTTAGCCAGTAACAACAATAGTCTTGCCACCAGTTCTACCATTAGAACAGCTGCTTGCAATTCCAGCCGCGCTATAGTGCTAGTCTTTAAGGGTCCAACTCTAGATTTAGAGCAAAGCAAGTTAACCCGTATGTTTCCACTTTCGCCAATACAACTAATGTATACACATGATCCAAATGCACTTAAGCTACTATCAGAAAAAGCATGCAACTCAAGCGTTTTGGCGTTTGGGAGTATTACATAGCGCGGAATACTGACCTCTGCTAGCTTAGAGAATTCACTCAAGTATTTCAGCTCTTGAAGGAACAACTTTCCTAAAACTATTACTGGGCCTAATAATTTAAATTCTTAATTTTATGGTTATTGACACTAAATCTGAAAACGTCCGTAAATGGATCCCAAATTAGACCTAAAGTTTTAACTACCTCGGACTGATAAAAGAAGACTAGCTGCTCTTTATGTTCTGGAGGTATTTTGGCTAATATCTCTGGATTATTTGCACAGAACTTCCTAAGCTCGAAATTACCTAGCTTTAGCAAACAGCAACTTTCTTCAAGCAGCTTCTGAGCATCTTGTATGTTTTCTGAACCTGTTAAGCAATCATTTACATAAAAACTATCCTTTAAAATCTTTGCGCCTCGAGGGTGCTTTTGTTTATGCTCATCTGCCAATTCAACCAAACATCTGGTTGCGAGGTAAGGAGCAAATGCTGTACCGTATGTTACAGTTTGCAGCTGATATATTTGCAACGGATGATCTGGTTGTGATCTCCATACAATTAATTGTAATCTTTTATCTTGAGGATGAACCAATATCTGTCGATACATTTTTGATATGTCTCCTGTGAAGACATATCGGAGTAGACGGAAATTAGTAATTACGGAAAATAAATCCGGTTGAACTGTTGGCCCAACCATCAATATATCATTAAGCGACCTTCCAGACGAGCTTTTAGCAGAAGCATCAAACACTACCCTGAGCTTTGTTGATGAGCTATCGGGCTTCATTACACAATGATGGAGTAATACGTAATGAACATGCTCAATGTCTCTTTCGCTGATCGGACGCATGTGGCCCAGGGCTTCGTATTCTTCCATGAACTTAAAATACGCAGCCTTAAGATCTGACTCTTTATTTAACTTCCGCTCAAGGGACAGAAACCGTTTAGTAGCTATTTGTAACGATTCCCCTAAATGTGTACTGGGGTCCTGCTTTAACAGCAAACGCACAATAATTTGCCCATTTGGGCTTCGACTGATGGTTTTATTAAAGTGAGCTTCACATTCAGGCTCCTCCTTCGTCATTCGTCTCACAGGTTCTTCATGAGATTCTGACTCCCAAAAATTTCGTACGAGTGCCTCCAGTGAGGATGTTATTTCGCAGGCTGCCACATGGCAACTTAAAGAACCCTCATTGGCCAGAGCGCTACCAGAAATGATCCATCCTAACTTGCTTTTCCGCAAAACTGGGAGTTCAGATGATATTTTGATCTCTCCTGGGAGCAGAAGCTCGAAGAAGAGCTCGGCACCTATCAATTTGCTGTGTGGTAAAGTAAGCAGGGTCTGCCAATTGCACGTATCTGCCAGCAAGGATTGTTAATTTTGTGCGTCTGCTGATAGTCACTTATACGCGACATGACGCTTGCCTCGATTGTCGTTTTGTACTTCAAAGTGCGTGATTCAATGGTAACATTGACAGCAAATTCAGTCTTAATTTCCGTGGATCCAACACCACTAATGGGAATTTCCATTCGGTGTTGCTTCAGGCCTAACTTATGTGCGAATGATTTCGTTATGAAATTAAGCTGAGAACCAGAGTCTAACAAAACACGGCAAGGTATTCGCGTACCAAACGATGAAATGACATTTACAATTGCCGTTGCTAAATAAATATGGCGCTTAACCGACCCTACCGCAGCATTTACAAAAGAATTGGGTGACTTAACAACCAAACGCCCGTGACTGCAACCTGGCTCTGACGTTATTTCGTTAAGTTGTTGCTGAGTTTCAGCTGATTTTGACTGCTGCTGCTTAACGATCCTGGGTTGATGCAGAAGAGTATTATGGCTGCTTCCACATTTTTGACACTTTCTTGACTGGCATGATTGGGAGAAGTGACCTGTCTTCAGACAATTTACGCAAAGGCGTAACTTGCGAACTAACTTTCACCGACCTTCACCTGTTAAATTTAAAAACTGAGAACAGTTAAATATCTGATGTTTATCAGAACTGCAAACGATACAACTTGAATCATCAACTTTTCTTTCCGCTGCAACGAGTGACGTCTTCCTTCTCTCTTCTCGGCTGCTGATGGCTTCAAGAGTCTGGAACCTCGACTCGACAAACTTCAGGAATTCAGTAATTGATGGGCTGCTTCTTGGATCCTTCAAGTCCTGCTCGAGCAGCATGCGGTTCTCCTTATCCAATTTTCCCAGCATCAAATGAACAACGATGGGATCCAAATTACTTATGTTGTAATCCAGATTTCCAACAGCTTGCAAGACGTCCTCTGTTGTATCGTGGAGTCTTTTTAGGCTGGTGGCAGTACCAGTTGTGTTTGATTGACTAAGCAGCCTGTTTAGCTGCGCTGTCAAAAGCAGTCTCTTATTATCATATCGCTCAACCAATGTTGTCCACGCCGTATGATAATTTGCGTCAGTTGCCTGAAAATGTTGTATCAGACTATGCGCTTCGCCGGTGAGGTTTGCCCTCAAGTAGTAGAGCTTTTGCCGGTGAAATCGGCTGGTCGTGGATAAGCTGCTTGAAGAGATCGTGAAATTGTCGCCAGTTTAGATAACTTCCATCAAATTTTGGCAACTCTATTTTTGGCAATTTCATTGACGAAGTTATCCTTGGTATGGAATTCTCTGGATCTGGTAAGCTGATATGCTGATGTAACTGCATTATCATCGTGTCTACTCGCTCTTGCAAATCGTAGTATTCCTCAACGTCAAACGCTGTGATTTGATTTTCTAGCTTTTGATATAAGTTAGATATCTCATCCCAGTTCTGTTGCAGACTCTTTATCTTGACTGTTTGAAATTGCCTGGATTGTGGTTTAGACAATTCTGTGGAACATTTACTGAGTGATCTTCGCAGTATATTAATTAAGAGATCGAATCTTTCTCTAAGTGTTATAATATTTGTCTTGGTTCTTTTTTCCCAGGGCGATTTTCTCCTTCTTTATGATCCTTGTCCAGGAGACTTACAAGCAGTTCCACCTTCTACTTTGGTCTCGCTCCCAGGTGTTTCGTTTCACTTTCACTCTCACTTCCAATATCACCGACATCTTCTGTGTTTCGATAATCCTTCTGCTGCTCTACTGGCATCTGTATCCGTTTTTCAATATCGGCCATAGTGCGTTCTGCCACCCCTTTTACTGCGTGATAATAATCCTTACTGAAGTAAGGATGACTTAATTCTTTGGAGAAAGCTCCACGGATTTCACTATCGGTCCTGTCAAACCGAATCCAAAGGGTTTCAATTTGTTGAAGTCTTTCGTGGAGATACCTAGGAACCTTTCTCGAATCGCTGTTTTTGCCGTAGTTCCTCGCGATACGGCAAATTTCCTCACCAACTTTTTCCTGTAGGGATGAGTAATACTCCAAGCCCTTTTCTGCCACGAACACATCACCACTTTCCATTTTCACTTGTATCACCCCTTTTTTATAAGCACTCACAAAATTATTAAATTATTATAAACTGTCCTGTCACGGTCGCCAATGATCAATTTTGTAAGTAAAGATAAAAAAAGAAAAACACACAATGCGAATATTTTTGATTACTGTTTATTTTCTGGTTGTTGACCAGGTGAATTCACGATACAGACTGCGCCGAGCTCTACAACTAATTGCACAATGTGCTTACAATTTTGTCAAGTCATCAAAATTAAACCGAGCGACCGATTGCGTTGGTGTCAAATGCTGTTTTCTATCAGAACACGAGAAGTGTGAATTCATTCTGTGAGTTCTGGTCGCACAGTTCGTTACAAAATGTATCATATACCTGAGCTCGGCTAATATTACTATTTGAAATTGAACAAAGTCATAAATCCTGCATTATTAAGTTCATGGTATTTAGTTTTAGAGCATAGATGATTGTCCTCATATAAATAGCAATCCTTTCTTAAAATATATTTAATGCAGCTTCATTATTTCTTGGAATGTTAGAAATATTATTTTCCTGGAGACATTTTCAATTTAAATATGAAAAGGTTTTTTCAATGTAATTATAAAATATGGTGACGTGGGCACAAATCAATCAATGCGTCATCTGGGGGAAACATTAGAACACCATTCGGAGTAGTAGCTATAATAAAGCTACACACAAACCACCACCAAAGCGTATGTGGTAAATTGGTTTCTCTGTATAGTGCCGGAGGGGTGTTTGTTGTGTTGCAAGCGAACGAGACAGCAGCGCACCGGCGCCACCGAGCAGTGATACATAGTAAACAATCATGAGTGTACTGTGAACGAGACAGCGCCGTGCCGGCGAACTAATTTACATAAATGAGTGCCCATAGGAAAATTCTACAGACAGATGGCGACAGACTTTTCTAGAAAGAATGTTGGTTGATGTAATGTTCGAAAGGCGCCGAAGCAGTAATAGTTTAGTTTCGGATTTGAGATAAAAGTGATCAAAGTGTAATGAGTGTGCGCCTGAAAGGCAGCAAAGAAAAAACTAATTGTGGTGTTAAAGTGTAGTAAAGTTAATGTAGTAATTGTGTAGTTTAAAGTCTTGCTTGAGTTTCATCTTGTCACAATCCACTGATCGAACCCTTTTATTGGACAGATTGGTTATTTAGACACATTTTTGTCTAAAACGTAACATTTGGTGTAAGAAGTGGGATTGCAACAATGGTTAAATTTGTGACCTTTCGACAGTCGGAGGTAAGGCTGAATTACAACAACGACTGCGTGACGCTCTAGAAAAAGATGTAATGGATACGGACACACGCATTTGTTGTAGAGTAGTTTCTGGAACACATCTGGAAATACGGCTCCGGTTGATTTAGCACAGATAAAAGCGATGATGCAGAATTTGTTCCAAGAACAAGAGGAACAGATGCAACGATCGCTTGAAAGTGTACAGCAGTCGCTGGAGCACCACATCAAGAAGTTTCGAACAGAAACCTCTGGAAGTATACAGTTAAGTGAAATTGCTCGAAGAAAGAGTCCACCCCGTCGACAGCAAGGTTTTAAGCGTAGAGACTTCGATTGACGGTCTAGAAGCATCGGTCGATGTAATGAAATAACATCTGTGCTCTGAAGGTAAGAGAACCAGTGATCAGCAACGTCGCTACCGAGTTCAAACCACCCACGTACGACGGAACAACAGCCTTTAACATCATTCGGCTGCAGTTTGAAACATCTCTCGCCAGGGTACATCGAGCGAGGAAGACAAGGCGGCAGCATTGGTTGTGTCGTTAAAGAGCGGTGCTGCGGACGTGCTCCAGACGATTTCAGAGAATCTCCAGATGGACTACAACGCAATAATGTTCTCGCTACAACGCAAGTATGGAAGTGAACACCGAATGCAAGTTTTCAAGATGGAGTTGCAGAGCCGAAAACAATGCAACGGTGAGTCACTTCAGGTATATGCTGCAGAGATTGAGCGAGTGGCACATGGCTCAACCATGGGACTCATTAAAACGCCAAGGCGGATGCGTTTTGTAGACGGTATTATTGATTTGGAGACGAAGCGAACAACTCTGTCATCAAAGAAGACCTTCCAAGAGACAGTTGCTGCTGCATTGCCCTATGAAGTAGCGGGATTGGCATGTTACCCACATTTTAGAGCTCGCAGAGTGAATGTGGAGCCGGAACATACTCGGAACACTTTTAAAGGTCGTTGTTTCATATGGGATGGCACGCGACTGCAGGGAGCGTCGGAAACGTTCCAGTTCCCAGTCACCGGCACATAACATCAAGAGACGACAGCATGAGATAACAGCGGCAGTCGACCACGTTGAGAACGTGATCATCGGAAGAACCCTCATTTAAACCAACGATGAAAAGTCAATACCGGTAAGAGTCGCCAACGCGGGAAAAGAAACGCAGAGAATCGGACAAGGCCAAGTAATCTTACATTGCCAAGATGTAGCAGCTTTAGTGTACTACGCGGCTCAGCCAAAACGAGATGTGGAGTCTTCAGCGGACTGCAACGTGAGTACATTCCTTACCGAATGTAATAAAAGCCTGCCATCACAACAGGCGCAAAAAGTGAAAGAGCTGTTGACAAAATATAGCTCTATATTTGCGTCAAAGTCGGGAAATGAGGGCAGAACAAGCATAGTAAAGCATTAAATCGACACCAGCGATTCGAAGGCTTAGTTGCTTATTGAGACGAGATTATTGAACTAGTGGAGGAGATGCAACGGTACAACGTTACTGAGCCCTCGACAAGTCCATGGAGCTCGCCAGTTTAGTCAAGAAAAAAAAAATACGGCAGCACGCGGTTCTGTGTGGACTGCAGAAGGCTGAATCTCCTGCCACGAATGTATGATACCTTGGACATGAATTCCGGAGCAAAGTGGTTCTCTACATTGGACCTCCAAAGTGGGTATTGGCAAGTGGAAATTCGCAAAAACTATCGGAAAAAGATAGCATTTAGTAATGCCATTAGGGCTGTGCAATACTCCAGCGACACTCGAGCGGTTAATGAAGCATGTACTCAGAGGATTACACTGGAAGACTTGCTTGTCACGGGTAAGGACTTCGACGACCATGGTATTGTAACGCAGTGCTCGATTTGGATTGCTGGAGCTGAGTATGAAGAAGAAGAAGAGGGTGAAATACCTTGGCCACCGGATTACCAGAGAAAGTATATGCGCCGAAGATACCGGCTTGATGGCTGGCAGAGACCTACAAATCTGCACGAGTTGCGGAGGTTCTTGGGACTGTGCACCTTTTACCGGCGTCACCTGCGGGAGACATTCGAGCACCATTCGGAGTAGTAACTATAATCCATCACTATAATAACACTACACACAAACTATCCCCCCACTTCCACAGACAGATGACGACAGACTTATATGGAAAGAATGTTACAGTAACAGTTTAGTTTCGGATTTGGTACATAAGTGATTAAAGTGTAATAAGTGTGCGCCTGAAAGGCAGCAAAGAAAACTGTAACATCATATCATGTCATGTCATCATATCTCCATCTATGTGGCAATACGAACATCAAATATGTTAATTGTAACAAAGACGTCGCTTTATGTGGAATTCATGTTATAATCCTTTGTGACAAATTCCAACGTGGCTAAGTTTTTCTTTGTTCTTTAATAAATGCATTTATTTATTGAATTTAATAAATATTTAACAGGTTATGGGCCCAGGACGCCTATAAAATTATTAAATTCATTTACGTAATTTTTGCTTGATGGATGATTTTGATTTAAACGAATGTGAAAACATAAAAGTTATATGCATCATGTCTGCAAGTTCTTCATCTAGTTCGTCGTGTATGGAGTTGTTGTCCAAGGAGAATTATGACACTTGGATCATGCAGGTGGAAGCTCTGCTTACAAAAAACGACTTGTGGGAGTTTGATGATGGGACTTCTGTGATGCCAGAAAACGATAAAGCTGCAAAACAGGCGTAGTTGCAACAGGACATAAAGGCCAAGGCGGATTTAATTTTGTCAATTCAACCGTCAGAGCTGTAATACGTCGCGACAGGTATGGCAAAAGCTTGAGTCTATTTATGCATCGAAAGGACCGGCAAGAAAGGCTCCGCTACAAAGGTTGGATGAATGCGGTAATGTCAAAGATCACATGACCAAATTTTTCGATGCGGTGGACGAACTTGAGGGAATGGATGTGCAAATTAATGGGGACCTGCTGTTAATTATGTTGCTGTATAGTCTTCCTTCTTTCTACGTAAACTTACCACTTACACTGGGAAATATTAAGTGTGGAGTGTTGGGACACAAGGCAAATGCATGTCCATCAAGAACATTCGAGAACGACGAGAGAAAATTAAGACATTCGGCAAAACGTATTGAGCACGGGTGGTTCTGAGACATATCGTGCAGACATGGGGCAGACGAATAAAGCATGGATCCTTGATAGTGGGTGCACAGCGCATCTGTGCGGTGTTGAAGGTCTATTGAAATCCATGAGTGAATCTCCCGAGGCCAAATTGAATCTCGCCAATAATGCATCGGCTGATGTCAAAGGAAAAGGAGTAGTTCATGTGTCAGTGGCAAATGAAAGTGGCTATCGTTCGATAGAATTTAAGGACACGTTGTTTGTACCTGACTTACTAACAAATTTGATATCGGTTGCATAAATCACGAATTGGGGTCACGAAGTGACTTTTCGAAAGAATGATGCTTACATTCGTGATGAGCTTGGTAATGTGTCAATAATTGCAGATCGTAGAGGGGATCTATATTTTCGTCGTGAAAATGGTGTGTGTGCGGAAGCGGTTGTCCGACCTGAGCGCTGCGAACTGTTGAAATGGCACGAAAGGTTGGGTCATTTGAACAGCAAGGACTTATTACAGCTGATTCATAACGGTGCAGTGTCCAAGGTTAATGATAAAAACATTGAACAATTATAGCGATGTGAAGTGTGTTTGAAAGGCAAAATGACTGCAGTAACTTTCTCTAAAGATCATGTGACTTGTAAAGAAATACCAAAAATTGTGAACTCTGATGTTGTTGGTCCGTTTCGGGTGGAGTCTTTGTATCATATAATATGGGTGGCGCTACAGACCGTAGGGGACCAAGGCCCAGCTTCTCAGCAACAACTCGTGTTGTGCGTGCTATTGTTCTCTCACAAGTGGAAGGGACCTACAGTTTTATGCCGAATCCGAACACATACCCACAACGCCACGGGCCACCACAGTCTTTGGGTGGTGCGAAATACTTCGTGAGGTTCATAGACGACAGCACGCATTGGTGTGAAGTGTATTTCTTCCGATAAAAGTGCGGTGTGCTTTATGCTTTCAGGCTGTACCAGAATTTTGTGGAGAAGCAAACTGGGATGCAAATTAAATGCTTGCAGTCGTGAGTATTGCAATACTGAATTTGATATGTATATGAACGAACAAGGTATAGAAAGAAGGCTCGGACTCCACAGCAAAATGGAGTATCGGAGAGAATGAACCTATCACTCTTGGACATGGCAAGATGTTTGATGCCTGCCATATACGAAATCGGTGCCCGATCAGCATTGTGAGCAACGAAATTCCTTTTGAAAAATGGGATGGAAAACAATTAAAATTAAATTATGTAAGATCTTTTGATTCAAAGGTGTTTTCTTAGAATAAAGATCCTAATAAAAATAAACTGGCACAAAGATCGGTGGAGGGTGTATTCGTGCGATATCCTCGAAATAAAAAGGGATATAGGGTATGGTTCCCAAGTAAACGTCAAATACTAGAAGTACGGGATGTGAGATTTTTGGAGGAGTTTCAAGCCAGTCCACAGCATTCGGTTGTTTTGGAAGAGTGGAATCAGAGGGCGACCGAAGAATCTGTTTCCGATAACACGCTCAATGGGATCACCATTAATGGAACTGAATCTGATCCTGGTGAATATACTGCGTTCGCTGGTGTAACAGAAATCAGCATTGAAGATGCCTTGAAAAGCGACGAGTGTGATAAATGGAAAGATGCAATGGAGTCTGAAGTATTCTTAGTCTTATCAAATCTTATCAAATCAAATGACACATGGGCGATTATTGAAAAGAACGATCGGACAGATATTATTGGATGTCGTTGGTTCTTTCAAACAAGCATGGTCCGAAAGGCAAAATAGAGATGCGCAAAGCTCCTTCAGAAGTATTTAGTCAACTATCACCAAACGTTTGCTCCTGTGGCAAGACTGGAGACGCTGCGTTTGTAATTAGCTGTAGCCGTCCAATTGGGACTTAAAATTTGAAAGTTTGACGTGGTAACAGCATACTTGAATGGATCATTGGATGAAGAAGTGATCATGAGGTTGCCTGTAATGTTAACTGAGATGCTGAAAAGGATATTGGCCAAAAATCAGACTTATGAAATCGGGCGGAGAAAATTATGTAATACAATGCATGGAGGCTGGGGAAGGCCCTGTATGGATTACGCCAAGCTGGACGCCAGTGGTGTATTAAGCTGAGCAACAAACTGTTGAGCCTTGAATTGCAGCCTTGAAAAATAAGCCATGTTTATCTTACAAAAGTAATGAAGAAAGCTGGCTGTTCGTGCTTGTGTACGTGGATGACATACTCGTTTAGACTCGAGAGACGGAGTATCTTTCGGATATGAGGAATAAGCTCTTGGAAGATTTCGAAATAAAAGAGCTTGGTCTTGCTAAATTTTTTCTTGGGCTGGAAATTAACCATTCAGACAGGTTATATACTGGGATTTCTCAAGCAATACTGAATGGACAATTGTAATCCTGTTGCAATGCCATTAGAAGTAAATCCGGGTTTTGGTGATGAGAAAGGTGATTATTGGGAAGAGGATTGGCCCTATCGTGAGATAATTTGAGGCCTTATGTACCTATCAGTTGCAATACGTCCCGATATGATGAGATTTCTTGCTGATACCACGGAGATTGATTGGTGTTTACAAAAACCGACAAGTCACTATTTGGATACACTGATGCTGATTGGGGTGGTTGCACAGTAGATTCTCACTTATATTCTGGTTACGTCATTCTACTTTTGCATTGTCATCAACGGAGGCAGGATATAATATTTGTTTGGGGACTAGTATCGTCTTGGTTCTTTTTTCCCAGGGCGATTTTCTCCTTCTTTATGATCCTTGTCCAGGAGACTTACAAGCAGTTCCACCTTCTTCTTTGGTCTCGCTCCCAGGTGTTTCGTTTCACTTTCACTCTCACTTCCAATTTCACCGACATCTTCTGTGTTTCGATAATCCTTCTGCTGCTCTACTGGCATCTGTATCCGTTTTTCAATATCTGCCATAGTGCGTTCTGCCACCCCTTTTACTGCGTGATAATAATCCTTACTGAAGTAAGGATGACTTAATTCTTTGGAGAAAGCTCCACGGATTTCACTATCGGTCCTGTCAAACCGAATCCAAAGGGTTTCAATTTGTTGAAGTCTTTCGTGGAGATACCTAGGAACCTTTCTCGAATCGCTGTCTTTGCCGTAGTTCCTCGCGATACGGCAAATTTCCTCACCAACTTTTTCCTGTAGGGATGAGTAATACTCCAAGCCCTTTTCTGCCATGAACACATCACCACTTTCCATTTTCACTTGTATCACCCCTTTTTTATAAGCACTCACAAAATTATTAAATTATTATAAACTGTCCTGTCACGGTCGCCAATGATCAATTTGTAAGTAAAGATAAAAAAAGAAAAACACACAATGCGAATATTTTTGATTACTGTTTATTTTCTGGTTGTTGACCAGGTGAATTCACGATACAGACTGCGCCGAGCTCTACAACTAATTGCACAATGTGCTTACAATTTTGTCAAGTCATCAAAATTAAACCGAGCGACCGATTGCGTTGGTGTCAAATGCTGTTTTCTATCAGAACACGAGAAGTGTGAATTCATTCTGTGAGTTCTGGTCGCACAGTTCGTTACAAAATGTATCATATACCTGAGCTCGGCTAATATTACTATTTGAAATTGAACAAAGTCATAAATCCTGCATTATTAAGTTCATGGTATTTAGTTTTAGAGCATAGATGATTTTCCTCATATAAATAGCAATCCTTTCTTAAAATATATTTAATGCAGCTTCATTATTTCTTGGAATGTTAGAAATATTATTTTCCTGGAGACATTTTCAATTTAAATATGAAAAGGTTTTTTCAATGTAATTATAAAATATGGTGACGTGGGCACAAATCAATCAATGCGTCATCTGGGGGAAACATTAGAACACCATTCGGAGTAGTAGCTATAATAAAGCTACACACAAACCACCACCAAAGCGTATGTGGTAAATTGGTTTCTCTGTATAGTGCCGGAGGGGTGTTTGTTGTGTTGCAAGCGAACGAGACAGCAGCGCACCGGCGCCACCGAGCAGTGATACATAGTAAACAATCCTGAGTGTACTGTGAACGAGACAGCGCCGTGCCGGCGAACTAATTTACATAAATGAGTGCCCATAGGAAAATTCTACAGACAGATGGCGACAGACTTTTCTAGAAAGAATGTTGGTTGATGTAATGTTCGAAAGGCGCCGAAGCAGTAATAGTTTAGTTTCGGATTTGAGATAAAAGTGATCAAAGTGTAATGAGTGTGCGCCTGAAAGGCAGCAAAGAAAAAACTAATTGTGGTGTTAAAGTGTAGTAAAGTTAATGTAGTAATTGTGTAGTTTAAAGTCTTGCTTGAGTTTCATCTTGTCACAATCCACTGATCGAACCCTTTTATTGGACAGATTGGTTATTTAGACACATTTTTGTCTAAAACGTAACATTTGGTGTAAGAAGTGGGATTGCAACAATGGTTAAATTTGTGACCTTTCGACAGTCGGAGGTAAGGCTGAATTACAACAACGACTGCGTGACGCTCTAGAAAAAGATGTAATGGATACGGACACACGCATTTGTTGTAGAGTAGTTTCTGGAACACATCTGGAAATACGGCTCCGGTTGATTTAGCACAGATAAAAGCGATGATGCAGAATTTGTTCCAAGAACAAGAGGAACAGATGCAACGATCGCTTGAAAGTGTACAGCAGTCGCTGGAGCACCACATCAAGAAGTTTCGAACAGAAACCTCTGGAAGTATACAGTTAAGTGAAATTGCTCGAAGAAAGAGTCCACCCCGTCGACAGCAAGGTTTTAAGCGTAGAGACTTCGATTGACGGTCTAGAAGCATCGGTCGATGTAATGAAATAACATCTGTGCTCTGAAGGTAAGAGAACCAGTGATCAGCAACGTCGCTACCGAGTTCAAACCACCCACGTACGACGGAACAACAGCCTTTAACATCATTCGGCTGCAGTTTGAAACATCTCTCGCCAGGGTACATCGAGCGAGGAAGACAAGGCGGCAGCATTGGTTGTGTCGTTAAAGAGCGGTGCTGCGGACGTGCTCCAGACGATTTCAGAGAATCTCCAGATGGACTACAACGCAATAATGTTCTCGCTGCAACGCAAGTATGGAAGTGAACACCGAATGCAAGTTTCAAAGATGGAGTTGCAGAGCCGAAAACAACGCAACGGTGAGTCACTTCAGGTATATGCTGCAGAGATTGAGCGAGTGGCACATGGCTCAACCATGGGACTCATTAAAACGCCAAGGCGGATGCGTTTTGTAGACGGTATTATTGATTTGGAGACGAAGCGAACAACTCTGTCATCAAAGAAGACCTTCCAAGAGACAGTTGCTGCTGCATTGCCCTATGAAGTAGCGGGATTGGCATGTTACCCACATTTTAGAGCTCGCAGAGTGAATGTGGAGCCGGAACATACTCGGAACACTTTTAAAGGTCGTTGTTTCATATGGGATGGCACGCGACTGCAGGGAGCGTCGGAAACGTTCCAGTTCCCAGTCACCGGCACATAACATCAAGAGACGACAGCATGAGATAACAGCGGCAGTCGACCACGTTGAGAACGTGATCATCGGAAGAACCCTCATTTAAACCAACGATGAAAAGTTAATACCGGTAAGAGTCGCCAACGCGGGAAAAGAAACGCAGAGAATCGGACAAGGCCAAGTAATCTTACATTGCCAAGATGTAGCAGCTTTAGTGTACTACGCGGCTCAGCCAAAACGAGATGTGGAGTCTTCAGCGGACTGCAACGTGAGTACATTCCTTACCGAATGTAATAAAAGCCTGCCATCACAACAGGCGCAAAAAGTGAAAGAGCTGTTGACAAAATATAGCTCTATATTTGCGTCAAAGTCGGGAAATGAGGGCAGAACAAGCATAGTAAAGCATTAAATCGACACCAGCGATTCGAAGGCTTAGTTGCTTATTGAGACGAGATTATTGAACTAGTGGAGGAGATGCAACGGTACAACGTTACTGAGCCCTCGACAAGTCCATGGAGCTCGCCAGTTTAGTCAAGAAAAAAAAAATACAGCAGCACGCGGTTCTGTGTGGACTGCAGAAGGCTGAATCTCCTGCCACGAATGTATGATACCTTGGACATGAATTCCGGAGCAAAGTGGTTCTCTACATTGGACCTCCAAAGTGGGTATTGGCAAGTGGAAATTCGCAAAAACTATCGGAAGATAGCATTTAGTAGGGATGACGGTTTTTGGCAATTTCTAGTAATGCCATTAGGGCTGTGCAATACTCCAGCGACACTCGAGCGGTTAATGAAGCATGTACTCAGAGGATTACACTGGAAGACTTGCTTGTCACGGGTAAGGACTTCGACGACCATGGTATTGTAACGCAGTGCTCGATTTGGATTGCTGGAGCTGAGTATGAAGAAGAAGAAGAGGGTGAAATACCTTGGCCACCGGATTACCAGAGAAAGTATATGCGCCGAAGATACCGGCTTGATGGCTGGCAGAGACCTACAAATCTGCACGAGTTGCGGAGGTTCTTGGGACTGTGCACCTTTTACCGGCGTCACCTGCAGGAGACATTCGAGCACCATTCGGAGTAGTAACTATAATCCGTCACTATAATAACACTACACACAAACTATCCCCCCCACTTCCACAGACAGATGACGACAGACTTATATGGAAAGAATGTTAAAGTAACAGTTTAGTTTCGGATTTGGTACATAAGTGATTAAAGTGTAATAAGTGTGCGCCTGAAAGGCAGCAAAGAAAACTGTAACATCATATCATGTCATGTCATCATATCTCCATCTATGTGGCAATACAAACATCAAATATGTTAATTGTAACAAAGACGTCGCTTTATGTGGAATTCATGTTATAATCCTTTGTGACAAATTCCAACGTGGCTAAGTTTTTCTTTGTTCTTTTATAAATGCATTTATATATTGAATTTAATAAATATTTAACAGGTTATGGGCCCAGGACGCCTATAAAATTATTAAATTCATTTACGTAATTTTTGCTTGATGGATGATTTTGATTTAAACGAATGTGAAAACATAAAAGTTATATGCATCATGTCTGCAAGTTCTTCATCTAGTTCGTCGTGTATGGAGTTGTTGTCCAAGGAGAATTATGACACTTGGATCATGCAGGTGGAAGCTCTGCTTACAAAAAACGACTTGTGGGAGTTTGATGATGGGACTTCTGTGATGCCAGAAAACGATAAAGCTGCAAAACAGGCGTAGTTGCAACAGGACATAAAGGCCAAAGCGGATTTAATTTTGTCAATTCAACCGTCAGAGCTGTAATACGTCGCGACAGGTATGGCAAAAGCTTGAGTCTATTTATGCATCGAAAGGACCGGCAAGAAAGGCTCCGCTACAAAGGTTGGATGAATGCGGTAATGTCAAAGATCACATGACCAAATTTTTCGATGCGGTGGACGAACTTGAGGGAATGGATGTGCAAATTAATGGGGACCTGCTGTTAATTATGTTGCTGTATAGTCTTCCTTCTTTCTACGTAAACTTACCACTTACACTGGGAAATATTAAGTGTGGAGTGTTGGGACACAAGGCAAATGCATGTCCATCAAGAACATTCGAGAACGACGAGAGAAAATTAAGACATTCGGCAAAACGTATTGAGCACGGGTGGTTCTGAGACATATCGTGCAGACATGGGGCAGACGAATAAAGCATGGATCCTTGATAGTGGGTGCACAGCGCATCTGTGCGGTGTTGAAGGTCTATTGAAATCCATGAGTGAATCTCCCGAGGCCAAATTGAATCTCGCCAATAATGCATCGGCTGATGTCAAAGGAAAAGGAGTAGTTCATGTGTCAGTGGCAAATGAAAGTGGCTATCGTTCGATAGAATTTAAGGACACGTTGTTTGTACCTGACTTACTAACAAATTTGATATCGGTTGCATAAATCACGAATTGGGGTCACGAAGTGACTTTTCGAAAGAATGATGCTTACATTCGTGATGAGCTTGGTAATGTGTCAATAATTGCAGATCGTAGAGGGGATCTATATTTTCGTCGTGAAAATGGTGTGTGTGCGGAAGCGGTTGTCCGACCTGAGCGCTGCGAACTGTTGAAATGGCACGAAAGGTTGGGTCATTTGAACAGCAAGGACTTATTACAGCTGATTCATAACGGTGCAGTGTCCAAGGTTAATGATAAAAACATTGAACAATTATAGCGATGTGAAGTGTGTTTGAAAGGCAAAATGACTGCAGTAACTTTCTCTAAAGATCATGTGACTTGTAAAGAAATACCAAAAATTGTGAACTCTGATGTTGTTGGTCCGTTTCGGGTGGAGTCTTTGTATCATATAATATGGGTGGCGCTACAGACCGTAGGGGACCAAGGCCCAGCTTCTCAGCAACAACTCGTGTTGTGCGTGCTATTGTTCTCTCACAAGTGGAAGGGACCTACAGTTTTATGCCGAATCCGAACACATACCCACAACGCCACGGGCCACCACAGTCTTTGGGTGGTGCGAAATACTTCGTGAGGTTCATAGACGACAGCACGCATTGGTGTGAAGTGTATTTCTTCCGATAAAAGTGCGGTGTGCTTTATGCTTTCAGGCTGTACCAGAATTTTGTGGAGAAGCAAACTGGGATGCAAATTAAATGCTTGCAGTCGTGAGTATTGCAATACTGAATTTGATATGTATATGAACGAACAAGGTATAGAAAGAAGGCTCGGACTCCACAGCAAAATGGAGTATCGGAGAGAATGAACCTATCACTCTTGGACATGGCAAGATGTTTGATGCCTGCCATATACGAAATCGGTGCCCGATCAGCATTGTGAGCAACGAAATTCCTTTTGAAAAATGGGATGGAAAACAATTAAAATTAAATTATGTAAGATCTTTTGATTCAAAGGTGTTTTCTTAGAATAAAGATCCTAATAAAAATAAACTGGCACAAAGATCGGTGGAGGGTGTATTCGTGCGATATCCTCGAAATAGGGTATGGTTCCCAAGTAAACGTCAAATACTGGAAGTACGGGATGTGAGATTTTTGGAGGAGTTTCAAGCCAGTCCACAGCATTCGGTTGTTTTGGAAGAGTGGAATCAGAGGGCGACCGAAGAATCTGTTTCCGATAACACGCTCAATGGGATCACCATTAATGGAACTGAATCTGATCCTGGTGAATATACTGCGTTCGCTGGTGTAACAGAAATCAGCATTGAAGATGCCTTGAAAAGCGACGAGTGTGATAAATGGAAAGATGCAATGGAGTCTGAAGTATTCTTAGTCTTATCAAATCTTATCAAATCAAATGACACATGGGCGATTATTGAAAAGAACGATCGGACAGATATTATTGGATGTCGTCGGTTCTTTCAAACAAGCATGGTCCGAAAGGCAAAATAGAAATGCGCAAAGCTCCTTCAGAAGTATTTAGTCAACTATCACCAAACGTTTGCTCCTGTGGCAAGACTGGAGACGCTGCGTTTGTAATTAGCTGTAGCCGTCCAATTGGGACTTAAAATTTGAAAGTTTGACGTGGTAACAGCATACTTGAATGGATCATTGGATGAAGAAGTGATCATGAGGTTGCCTGTAATGTTAACTGAGATGCTAAAAAGGATATTGGCCAAAAATCAGACTTATGAAATCGGGCGGAGAAAATTATGTAATACAATGCATGGAGGCTGGGGAAGGCCCTGTATGGATTACGCCAAGCTGGACGCCAGTGGTGTATTAAGCTGAGCAACAAACTGTTGAGCCTTGAATTGCAGCCTTGAAAAATAAGCCATGTTTATCTTACAAAAGTAATGAAGAAAGCTGGCTGTTCGTGCTTGTGTACGTGGATGACATACTCGTTTAGACTCGAGAGACGGAGTATCTTTCGGATATGAGGAATAAGCTCTTGGAAGATTTCGAAATAAAAGAGCTTGGTCTTGCTAAATTTTTTCTTGGGCTGGAAATTAACCATTCAGACAGGTTATATACTGGGATTTCACAAGCAATACTGAATGGACAATTGTAATCCTGTTGCAATGCCATTAGAAGTAAATCCGGGTTTTGGTGATGAGAAAGGTGATTATTGGGAAGAGGATTGGCCCTATCGTGAGATAATTTGAGGCCTTATGTACCTATCAGTTGCAATACGTCCCGATATGATGAGATTTCTTGCTGATACCACGGAGATTGATTGGTGTTTACAAAAACCGACAAGTCACTATTTGGATACACTGATGCTGATTGGGGTGGTTGCACAGTAGATTCTCACTTATATTCTGGTTACGTCATTCTACTTTTGCATTGTCATCAACGGAGGCAGGATACGTCAGTCTGGCAGAGGCAGCGAAAGAAGCAATATATTTGCGTAGCATTTTATATGAGCTGTCATTGTCTGATTATGCTGATGTCACCATCTTTGTTGATAATCGAGGAGCTCAAGGCTTGGCGAATAATCCTGTTTTCTATGCGCGTACAAAACACATTGACAGCATCATTTTGTTCGCGGATCGATTGCTGACGAAACCAATACCTAAAGTGAATCATGGAAATTGTTTGAGTGGACTGGATTTAACAAGTGTAAAAACTCAAAACAAAGAATTTGAGGTGTTTGCATTGAGAGAGCGTCTTAAAGATTGTCATCATATCTCCATCTATATGGCAATACAAACATCAAATATCTTAATCAAATTGTAACAAAAACGTCGCTTTATGTCGTATTCATGCTATAATCCTTTTTGACATATTCATTGGTTTTATACATTCTGGATCTTTCCTTTGAACAACGTGGTTGAGTTTGTCTTTGTTCTTAAATAAATACATATAATAATAATAATAATATGGGTGGTGCTACAGCCCATAAAGGGCTAGGCCCTAGCTTCTCAGCAACCACTCGTGTTGTGCGTGCTATTGTTCTCTCACGAGTGGAAGGACAGTTATACGCCGAATCCGAACGGCCAAGTTTGAGAAGCGTTTTCTAGACAGGTAATACTCTTTGAGCAGTGTCAGTGACTCGAAAGAGGTGGGGCCGTGAAAATTATTTCTGTCGCTCAGAGCTGGAATCGAACCTACGACGTCGAGGTTGGGGTCGACGCACGTACCCACAACGCCACGGGCCACCACTTTAATAAATACATATATATTGAAATTAATAAAGTTTCATTTTGTCACAATCCAGTGATCGAACACTTTTATTGGACACATTGATTGTGAATATGTAGAGACATTTGTGTCTAAAACGTAACAATATGTATGTATGTATTATATAAGTTTTCAATTACAAAACTCAATTAGCCTTCTGTAATTGAGTTTTTTTTTAATTTTTTCTACAGTTATAGTTAAAATCATTTATTTTCTAAAATATGTATAGTTCGATTTGGTCGCAAGACATAGCATAAGCTTAAGTTTAGTTTAGAGTGCTCGTCGAGGGCCAAAAAGTTAGAAGTAGAACAATTGTACCCTTAACTAGTTTTTAAGCATTTTTGTCTAGTATGTAAGTTTATAATAATTTCGAAAATAAAAATGATTTTAAATAAGGGACTTATTTGATTGAAATGATAGAACTATATAAAAAAGTATTTTTTTTGTTTTATTCACTTCAACTTCACAAAATCGACTGAATTTAACATCCACATTATTTAACAGGTAATCTACGTTTTCTAAGGTGAACGTATGAGCGGAACGAGCAGACGCTGATGAAGCATTTTGAATTTGAATGTTAATACAAATGCATTTGGTCTGATCTTGGCTTGGAATGTTTTCTTTGACGTTGCACTCTGCATTTGATGTTGTTGTTATAGGTGGCGGGTTGTATTTATAACTCCTTCCTCTTAACTCTGAAACGAGGGTACTGTCTATCCTCATTGTTTGGTGCGGAGCGAAATATCTAATTCGGCGATGTCTGATTGCAAAAACCAATGTCGTTGCTACTGTGAAGATTATAAAGGTTGAGAGTAGGTAGATAGCTCTGAGTGTACTGTCTCAGATGCTGAATTTTTCCTGTTGGTGGAGGGTATAGGCCTGTGCATCCAGGGCAAAGTTATTGATTGCTCTCAACCTGGCGAGAAGCCAGCAACGATCCCTGTAAATGCACAGGTCAATCTGACATACAGCCTTTTCGCGTCGCCCTCTGGATAACCTCTACTGCAGCCGCTTAGAGGTGAACCAATCTATGCAGCGAGCCCTTGTCCGGGGGCTTAAACCAGGACCCAGTCCTCCAGGTTCGGGGGTTTCGCGTGGGGTTAACTTCCCCACCGTGTAAAACACGCAATAGTTCAGAGACGGCAACAAGCCTCGGATGACTCTACTGGTGGCGACCATGGACAACGAAACAAGGACAACGATTTTCGGTTCTGCACGTGGAATGTGACGTCACTTAACAGACCACGTGCAGCCGATGAGCTTGCGGAGGCTCTAGAAGCCTTTAAGGCTGACATCACCGCCATCCAGGAGGTGCGATGGGATGGGACGGGCAAAAAGAGGATGAAAAACTGCGACATATATTACGGCGATTGCTACAATGAGCGAAGGCAGCGATTGTTTGGATGCGGTTTTGTTGTTCGAGGCAGACTTAGGCAAGAAGTCTTACGCTTTAGATACGTAAGCGAACGCCTCACAACAATCCGAATTAAGGCAACATTCGGCAACATCAGCCTAATTTGCGCCCACGCCCCAACTGAGGACAAAGACGATGATAGCAAGTATGACTTCTATGATCTCCTAGAAAGAACATACCATCAATGCCCCAGCTACGACAAGATCGTTCTAGGAGATTTTAATGCAAAGCTGGGCAAGGAAGAAATCTTTGCTAGAGTCGTCGGAAAACACAGCCTACACGACAACACGTCCGACAATGGACTCAGGCTGTTGGACTTCGTGACAGGGCGAAACCTCACTGTAGCCAGCACGCAGTTCCCTCACCTCAACATTCACAAAGGGACCTGGCGGTCCCCTGATCAATCAACCGTCAACCAGATTGATCACATTGCGATCGACGTCAGACACTCCTCCAGTGTGCTCGATGTCTGAACGTTCCGAGGTGCCCACATCGACTCGGATCATTACCTTGTTGTAGCCAGGGTCAGAACTCGGATATCGATTGTACAACGGAGTAGAGCAAGACCAAAACAGTTTGACGTTGGAAAGCTACAATCGCAGTCGACCGATGGGAACTTCTCCGATCGAGTCTCCCTGAAGCTTTCAGAGAGTCCAACCCTGCCAGGCGAAACAATCGACGAACAGTCGTTCACAGACCGTTGAATAGTGCAGTGTGAGTTCGCGAGTGATTCGGCTTTCAGTAAATAAAGCATAATAAGCAAAATAAGCTCAACAATTAAGTAACGCAAGTGCGGCGTACATTTTAACAATCCCGGCTAGCCGAGTTGATAGAGTCATCTCTCCTGACTCCAAGGGTGTCGGTTCGATCCCCGTTGGGGACACGACCAAAAACTTATTTTTTTTCTCCTATCCACTTCCTTTTCTCATGGAAACTCACATACACAAGTGAGTGAGAAGGAAGCATGGGAGATCACGAGCGGTCAACGATCCCAGAAGCGGGCAATGACCATAATCTACCGGTGGTGGAATCAGGCCACACAACGGCGTCCACAGAAGGGGCAGCAAAAAGGAGGAGGAAGAAAAATTCTCCCCAAAGCACCAAACGCCGCAACACCAATGCGTCTCCCGCTGGGCTGGAGGGGGAAAAGGAAAGTGCGGCGGCGTCGAGCACTTCAGCAGCAGAGTCGGAGGGTGAAGAAGAGGACACGGTACAATACGTGTCAGATGGAGGGGAAGGCTTGTTTGCGATCAGTAGCAACAGCTTTGACTCTCTGCCCTCCGACTCCGAAGAAGAACTAGAGAGAATAGTTCGCTTCAAACAAAGCGAGTATGAAGACATGAGGGAGAAGACAAAACAACTTCTTCATGAAATTAGAGAGCTGAGAGCACGAACTCTTGCGAGAAGAAAGCAAGAAATGGAGAAAAGTTCTCAAAATAATTCAGCGCTGAATAAGCAAAAAGAAGTGCAAAGGGAACAAAACAACTCCACTGCGCAGCAACAACAAATGTCTACAGAAAAAGTAAGACAGCAACAGGAGTTCAGCATAAAAAACCACCAGCAGCATTGCAAAAACAACGGCAAAAAGTGCAGCAACAAATACAGCCATCAGTCCAGCAACAGCAAACATCAGCTTCTCAACAAAAACAGAAGCCAGCAACAAAGTCGAGGAAGAAGCAGACAAAGATGACTACACCTCAACAACAACAGCAGCCATCAACACATCAGCAACAGCAACAAATTCAACAAAAGAAGGAGAAAGTGCCTCCAATCAAATTATACAAGCCAGATGTAGAGCAGACAGCCATTGTATGTAAAAAGGCCATAGGACAAGGTAATTTTATTATCAGTAGGAATAAAGGGGTAGATAAATATTCAATCCACTGTAATACAGTGGAACAACACAATGTTGTCAAGGGGGTTCTCAAAATGTCGAGGATGGAATTCTTCTCTTTCACCCCAAAAGGTGAAAAGTACCATTCCCGGTTGTTGAAGCTTTCCGCGCCGCTTGAAACGGAGAGGGTCTTCCAACTGCTCAAAGAGCAAGTGTGCGATGGCGTAGAGTTCGTCGGGATCAAGCCCTTCTCCACGGTAAAGGCAAAGAAAGAAGGGCGGAAATTGCCCTTTTACATTGTTCAGTTGTCGCCCACAAGCAAATTGGACAATCTAAACCAAATAACTAGGTTAGATTATTGTCCCTGCAGCTGGGAAAATATAAGAAGGCGCGATGGCATTGCACAATGCTATCGCTGCCAAAGGTTTGGGCACGCCGCGTCGAACTGCCAAATGCAGCGTCGATGCGTAAAGTGCAGCGAGAACCACAACTCGGAGAATTGTCCTTTGGGGCAAGAGGGTGCAGCTGGCAAGAGTCAGCTCAAATGCGCACTCTGCGGGAACGCAGGGCACACCGCTAGCTATCGGGGTTTCCCTAAATTCCAGGAGCGGAAAGCAAATACAGTTCTGCAGAAGCAGCCCCCAGTGAAATATCCACTCGGGGCAGCCACACCCGTCACTCCCGAAGTGACTTTCGCCCAAATGGCGGCCGGCATGGGGAGGACGGCAAAGCAACAAGTGCCAAAGGTACCGCAACCCTCAGTGCCAAAAGCACACGGATCTACGCCCGACTGGAAATCTTCCATCGAAAGGCGTATGGATCGGTTAGAGGAGCAGGTTGCCAAAATTCTGGCGCATCTGCAGAACCCAGCACGTCACCAGTCCTAATGGCTGCGCAGACGGAGAGTACTTATAAGATCCTTGCAGTGAATGCAAATTCATTGACAGGGATCCCTCGAAAAAATGAGCTCTATAGACTGTTGGATGACCAAAGCCCAGAGCCTTGTCTGATTAGCGAAACTAAGCTAACTCAGAGAGGCATATTGGAGCACAGCAAATATAATGTTATTAGAAGAGACCGGCCCAATTCCAATGGTGGAGGCGGTGTTGCGATCTTCATAAAGAATAACATTAAACACAAAGTAGTGTATAGCAGTGAAGTACGACGGTTTCAGGTGTTGGAGGCCTGCATCGTTTGCATTTCTCTCCGTAGCGGGAGGAAGCTTTTTGCGGTGTCGGTCTACTCCTCCGGCTCCTTCAGTTCCAGAACTACAATATCAGAGCTTGATGCACTATTTCGGTGCCTAAGCCTGGACTCGGAAGAGAACTATTTTATTTTGGCCGGGGACTTAAATGCCCGTCATGGATATTGGGGAAACACAGATTCCAACAACAGAGGGGACCTGCTTTACAGCTGGTTTTGCTTGCACAGTGTCGAGTATAGACTCGATCTGAAAGCAACGGAGATCTCGTCCTTCCCCAGAAGCGGGTCGTTCTTGGATCTCCTGCTGTTCGACGCAAGACTGCAGCTGACTGACACAAACGCACAAACGGTAAACTGTTTGAACACTTTTGTGTATCTCAGTGACCATTGCGGACTTAGTGCCGAATTTAAGATTCCCAACGACATTGCGGAATTAGGAGAGTTTGTTCAAACGCATACCTACAATTACAGTAGGGCGCGTTGGCCACGCTTCTCCCGACAAATGACTCGAGCACTCTCTTCGAATGCGCTCCACATTCCGTCCAATAGAAACTTGTCAAACGAAGAGATTGACATGTATCTAATAGAATTGGACGAGACAATAAAACGAACTATGGACAGTACGATACCACGGTATACACGTACCAACAACGAAAACTTGTACCGCAATGCGACAATTGACGCATTACACCAACAAGAAAGTAGACTCCTGTCAAGATTAAAAACCTTGTACAGGCGGTTTACTGACAGACGCAGCGAGGAAGTTAGGACACTGAAATCGCTCATTAAGAATGTACAGACTTTAATTGTACAGAATTACAGAGTTTCGGTGAACACATACTGGAACAATAAGATTCGGGCTGTTAGATCTAACAACCCGTGTCTTAAGCTTCCCAGGACGACAGACAACGAACGCATACTGACTACAGCAGGTATTGACTCCAATAACGCCGTACTCGACGATGACTTCTTCGTGGTCGAAGATCCGCAAGAAAAAGTTGAAGTACTAGGCGCAGTTTTCCAGGAAGTGTACAAGGTGAACGTGAGTGTTCGCCCGAACCACGACCTGGAAAACAGCGTGCAAGCTAGCAACTCTCAACTTCGAGAAGATCTGCAGCAATGGCGATCTGAGAACATCGGCTTTGTCCAGTTCAATGACGAAAACATAGCAGACAATGTCATCGCCGACGAAGGGGTTCATCCCCCGTTCATTTCGAAGGCAGATCTTCAAGCGGTCTTCGCATCAATAAAGAAGAAAAAGTCAGTTGGAATCGACGGGATCTCCAACATTGTGCTAAGACATCTTCCTCTGGGAGTGGTCACTATGTACACAATCCTTTTTAACAATGCTCTGAATAATGCACATTATCCTGAGCATTGGAAAACCGCGATTGTACAACCCATATCCAAGCGAAGAAAAGATTCTCCGAATCCGTGCAACCTCCGGTCAATTAGTCTCCTTCCGAACATCAGCAAGGTATTCGAGAAGGTGGTAAATAGAGCTCTGATCAACTGGACAGAGGACAAACATATAATTCCGGATAACCAATTCGGTTTCAGAGCGGGGCATGACACTATTCATGCCGCGTCGAAACTGGTGTCGGATATCCAATGGAACAAGAGCAAGAAACAATGCACGGGCGCCTGCTTGATTGACCTGGAGAAGGCCTTCGACACCGTATGGTTAGAAGGACTTTACTACAAGCTCAATCGGCTAGGCATTAGTAAACCACTGTTGTACCTACTGTATAACATGCTTACCGGTAGGCGGTTCGTAGTCAAGAATGGCAACGTGACGTCTACAGGTAATTTTGAAATTAAAAATGGTCTCCAACAGGCTGCCGTTAATTCGCCGATCCTGTTCAACATTTTCTTGAGCGATCTAATAAGTTCTCTGCCGCACGCAATTGCGTATGCCGACGACTTGATCGTGTACAGATCAGGCAAAATGATCGAGGACATCACCAGTCTCACGCAGGGTGACTTCGACTCATTCATGAGAGATTGCGATGACTGGAAGTGGAATATCAACTTTCAGAAGTCGGAAACCATTCTGTTCAGGACGCCGTTGTATAAAGCTTCTGCGGATACGAAAAAGAATTGGCGAAAGTTCTCTATTGTAGGACGGCACGGGCAACCACTGACGCAAAGGATTGTAGTCAGATACCTGGGGATCTGGCTAGATCAGTATCTATATTTTAACAAACATGTAGATGCTGCTCTAGCCAGGGCCCGAGGCGCTTTCGCCCTTACAAAGAGACTGTTTTACAACAGCCAACTCGATGCAAGGGTAAAGGTAATCTGCTACATGGCCCTCATACGACCAATGCTCACATATGGCTGTCCCGTGTGGTTCAACCTGAGTGCAAGCTTGATGGAAAAGATGCGGGTGTTCTAGAGGGCTTGTCTTAGGGCTTGCCTTCGCCTCTATAGAACACCAGAGTCCCAGTACAGAAAATTCTACTCCAATGAGGTCTTATACAACAGGGCGAACCTGATACGAGTGGACAATTTCCTGGTGAAGTTGATTCGAGGTCACACTGCGAGAGCGATGAACTCGGTCAATAACTTGATCTCCGGGGCTTACTACCCCAACCCACAGTACCACGAAAGGGTACGTCGCAGTGGCTTCGTCCCTCCAGAAGCATTTCTCAACTTTGACAAGCACGGCTTGATACAAGACGTAAATGCGGAACCGCTCCTGTTTCACATAGCCAGATCTACTGTGGATGGGCGACTCAACTACGACCACTCCGTCGCACAACGAGCTGAGGAAGGTGTCCTCCGTTTTAGTACGGCGGTATCGCGCCGGGATGTTAGGGATGTTGCTAAGCAGCACCAAAAGTTCTGGTGGCTGGGGAGCGAGGGAACTCCGTCCTCGAATCCTTTAGACCCCGGATAGTTCAGACCCCGAATGGGGAGTTGTCGCGCCCTGTCTTGCAGTGGATTATAAGCTGTAACCTATGGCCGACACACATAGATTAGGGTAGTATAGGGTAGTTTGTAGGATAAAAAAAAAAGAAAAAAAAAAAATAAATAAATAAGAAAAAAAAAAACATAGCAATATGCACTTGTGTACTCATATGGGTACTTATGTGTATATGAATGTATATATTTGCATGCATAGATATATACATGCGTATATTAGTGTATATATATATATGTGTATATGTGTGCATGTTTAGTTATTAAGTTTAGTTTAAGGTTATTTTAAGTTAGTGTGTAAGTTAGAATAAGCTTTTATTAAAATCATGTCAATCAAGTTTTTTTTCCAATTTTTCTTAATTTGAAGTTGTTCAGTCACATTCAATTACGTAAACATTGAAATTTTAGTTTAAGTCGAAAGACATAGTTTAAGATTAAGTTAAGCTTAGAGTGCCCGCCTAGGGACAGTAAGTTAGCATTAGAAAGATTGTACGTCCAACTAGTTTTAACCATTTTTGTCTAGTATGTAAGCAAATAATTTACAAATTTACAAATAAAAATGAAGAAAAAACAAAAAAAAAAAAAACCATCGACGAACAGTGGAACCGTTGTCAAAACGAAAAAACCCATGGTTTGACAACGAGTGTCGGCAGAGGAAGCTAGCAGCATATAAGGCGACGCTGGATAGAAGGACGAGAGCGGTTGTTAAACTGTTAAGCGGCGAAGAGGACACCAATAACGCTGTCAGGCAGAATGTTCCACTCCACGCAATGGACGACGATAGAAGAGAATTCCGTCCCCCCGATCTAGACGAAGTCAAGGTAGCGATATCGAGACTGAAGTCGAACAAAGCTGCTGGAGCGGACGGATTGTCCGCGGAACTGCTTAAAGCAGCTGGAGATGATCTGGTTGGGCGCATGCACCAGCTCATTTGTAAGATATGGTCGGAGGAAAGCATGCCCGACGAGTGGAATCTTAGTATCGTTTGCCCGATCCATAAGAAAGGAGATCCCTTTGACTGCGCCAACTATCGGGGGATAAGTCTCCTTAACATCGCCTACAAAATCTTCTCTGCCGTTCTGTGTGAGCACCTGAAACCATTCGTCAACAACCTCATAGGTCCCTATCAGTGCGGTTTCAGGACTGGGAAGTCCACTATCGATCATTTTCACATTACGGCAGATCCTCGAAAAAACCCAAGAGATGCAGATCGACACCCACCACCTATTTGTCGACTTTAAGGCCGCATATGACAGTGAGCATAGAGACGAGCTATACAACGCAATGTCCAGTTTTGACATCCCTGCCAAACTCGTCAGATTGTGCAGGATGACGATGGAGAAATCTCGCTGTTCCATCAAGGTCGGTAACGAACTCACCGAGGCCTTCAATATCAAAAAAGGTTTTAGGCAAGGCGACGCGCTGTCATGGGATTTCTTCAACATCGTCCTGGAGAAGATCGTGCGAAACTCACACGCCAACACTAGAGGCACGATCTTCCAGAAGTCCCTTCAACTGCTAGCATACGCCGACGATATTGACATGATTGGCCAAACTCAGCGAGCCGTCATTGAAGCGTTTGCTTGTATTGGGACGGAGGCGGCAAAAATGGGTTTAGCGGTGAATGAGGGCAAAACAAAGTATATGCTGTCATCAAGAAAGGACACACAACAGCGACGACTCGGTCAGAACGTCACCATAGGCAGCTACCACTTCGAGGTAGTCAAGGACTTCGTCTACCTTGGCTCCCAAGTAAATAATGCGAACGACATCAGTACCGAGATTAAACGCAGAATAACTCTTGCCAACCGCTGTTTCTTTGGGCTCAAGAGGCAATTGAGTAGTAGAGCCCTCCCTCGAAAGACCAAGCTCACGTTCTATAAGACCTTGATCATCCCTGTCCTGCTGTATGGCGCCGGATTTTGGACTATCTCAAGAGCGGATGAAGACGCACTTGGTCTCTTCGAGAGAAAAGTTCTGCGTTCAATCTTTGTTCCTGTTTGTGTTGAAGGTTCTTGGAGAAGGACATTCAACCACGAACTGTACGGCCTGTACAGCGACATGTGTCTAGTCAGGCGTCTACAGATTCAACGTCTAAGATGGCTAGGCCATGTAGAGCGCATGTTTGTAACACTGCTCCAGCCCGAAGAGTCTTCGACTCCGAACCAGTGGGACAACGCAATAGAGGACGACCAAGAACCCGATGGCGCACTCAAGTGGAGGAGGACCTCAACCAACTTGAAGTGCAAAATTGGAGGCAGCTGGCTAAAGAACGTGCCAGCGGGAGAGGATTGTTGACCGAGGCCCAGGTTCACCCTGGACTGTAGCGATACAAGAAGAAGAAGAAGGAGCTTAAAATCATTAAATTTCTTTATTTTTAATTTTTCAATGGTGTGGTGAGCATAGATATTATTGAAGATTGTAGAAAAGACCTGGGTTTACGTCTGTGGACTATGTTTTTGGTGTAAGCTTCGTAATTCCGGTATGCTTAAAGCGATGAGCCTACAATCGATTGTTCGAAGTTACGGATGAAATTGCGAAGTAGAGTATGTGAAGTATGTGGTTATTTTGTGGCTTAATATTTGACTGAATTTCGTCGGTATTTTCCATTTGGCAAAAAAGACGGGAATTCTAATGTTGAATACAATTTTAGAGTCTTTGTAATAAGTTTGTAGATATTCATCAGATTTTATGAGGGAATATTCATTCGGGTTCAATATTGTTTTTGGAACGATACTAGCTTTTACCAACATTACTTAATCTGAAATATCTCGATTATGGTTAACTAAGAGGTCTATGTTGAAGGCGATTTGGTTCAGGGACTGAGCATGAATAAAAGCATTTTATCGAACCATTATGAATGTCTCTTTACTGTAATCTGTTATATATTCTTGTATGAAGTTCTGCTGACAGTTTACCATACATGATCAGTAATATTTTTAAATTTTTGAATCGTTTCAGAATTCAGTTTCTATTTATTTTTAAAATTTTCTTTTTCACTATTTCTTGAGCCAAAGTATTAACTTTAAGGTGATATAAGGACGAATGGTTAAACTTCAAGTATATTTACTGTTTTCTTAACTCCAAATTTAAGTTTTCACTATGGTCCATATGTCAAATTTGTTTTCTTTAAGTAAATAAATACAAATTTTATAAAAATGTAGTCGTTCAACTGGTGAACTTCTGCAAGTCAGTTAAAGTGATATAAAGATCAATTTGATAACTTCTACAGAGGTCTTTGATAATGTAATACGAGAATTTTCCACGATCTTCTCCAGAACGATGTTTAAGAAATTACATGACAGAACGTTGCCTTGCCTAAGACCTTTTTCGATATGGAAGGTCTCTGTGAATTCGCTACCAACCTTGATGGAGCAGAGTGTGTTCTATATCGGCATCCTGCATAACCTGACGAGTTTAGGTTAGGTTTGGTTAAAGTGGCTGACTGATAAGGTTAGTCAAACTAAGGCCGGAGTAGACCCATTGTGATACCACACGCATTAACTTCTCCTAAGATTGGAATCAGTTGGTGCTTCCATTGAAGTGATTTAGCTGGCCTATGCTGGCGCTGTTTAGCTCATTGCGGCCGCTAAAGTAGTAGGCCAATAGGTGTAAGAACTTACGACTAGCCAGAGCACTACCGCAGCAGAGTAGGTAATGAGTGTTTTCTTCCTCCTCTTGCAGCTTCTGCAGTAATCATATGAGGCATATGTCATTAGTGGTTTTAATTGTATGAATCTTAAAAGGATAATAGGCTGTAGCGACCGGCACGAAAGGTGGTACCTCTGCTATTGATAGGGATGTGTGTTCCAACACCGACATGAGGTGAATGGTAAAATGCTAAGCCATCTCGTTAAGAGACAACCTGCAACAAAGAAATAGTTTTGAGTATAACATGACATTTTCTAGGACTGGTTATCGAAACAGATGGTGATATCCTTTTTGATATCACGTTGTTTTTGAACCATTACAACGCCTCTTTAACCGCTATGGTTTCTGTCCGGGCTGCAGTGAATGCTAATCGAGAACTTCTTCTCGAAGATAGCCTTTGGTATTAGGCGGTCAGTGTCGCTATGGAGAAGTTGAGTTCCTTGAGAATGGTTGAGCGGCCAATGTTGAGTTCGGAACACAGTCGGAGTGTTTGAGTCTCTAGGCTGTGCTGGCTACTATTTGTTTTCCGAATAGTCCCAGTGGTGGGAGATGGCGGAGAATATTCAGAGCGTCTGAGAGTGTACTTCTCAGTGCTCCGCTAATGCACAGGCACGCCAGTCTTGTACTCAGTTGAGTGCCTTGGAGTTGATAGCATTGCTGTTGCTCTCCACCAAACTGAGACTCCATACAGAAGTGTCAGTCTGACAATAGAGTTAAAAATCCATTGAGCGAGGCGTGGTTGCCCGTCATATTTGCATCCAATGGCTTTTTTGCAGCCAAAAATAGCAGAAGAGGCTTCCTGGATGTAGAGTTTCCAGTTTAGCTTGCTATCAATCATGAGGCCTATCAAACAGTGAGGGGTATAACTGAGGGACTTTGTATCTTCTGGTGAAGAGTACAATATCCGTTTTCCGAAGGCATTCTGCATTATGTCTCTTAGAGTAGAGACGAACTTACCAGCAGTCGCTATGGCAATATTGTCCGCATAGGCAATAACTTTGCATCCAGACATTTAATTTACCGCTACGTCCCAAAGAAGCGGGGAGAGAGCACCTCCTTGTGTCCCTATTAAATCCTCAATGGACCTTAGCGTCTCCCATCTGAGAGTGAATTACCCTGCTGGTGAGTAGCTGATGAATAACAGACTTACACTTATTGCAGGTATTTTGTGCAGATGCGAGTCTGTGGAATAGTTGTCTTAATATATTGGCCTATTAGTTTCTCCAAGGTTTTCACTAGAAGGAGGGAGAAAGTGATAGTTCTGAGCTGCTTCGGTTTGGCATGGAAGAATTCCCCGCTTTGTGAATAAGCTCTACTTTGACCCTTTTCCAGGAGCTTGGAACATGACCTAGACTCATACAGCCTTTGAAGATGTTGAGAATCCAAGGCATGATGAGGTCCGCTGGTATTTGGAGCTCCACAGGGATGATGCGGTCAGGTCTTGCGGACTTGAAGGTTTTAAAACTTGTCAGTGCCCACATGACAGTAGTGTGACAGACATTTACAAGATTGCATGGCGTTTTTGGAAGAGATAAGCCTTCTTTGTTGGCTCTAATTGAGAAGTTGTCTGGAAAGTGCGTATCGAAAAGGAGACTGAGGGTTTCTTGACTGGATGAGGTACAGGTCCCGTCAGGTTTTTTAGGAAGCTAGCTGATTTTGGGGATGATGATAGAACTTTCCTCAGCCTGAAAGCTTTGAAGACTTCTTCGATCTTACAACAATAAAGTCTCCAAGAGATTCGTTCGGCCTTTCTCAGTTCGTTCTTAATATTACTGAGGTGTTCCTTATAGGAGTCCGGGTCTTTGGGATTCCTTTGCCTTGTTAAAAAGCTTCCTGCACCCCTTTGCGCAAATGGTCTATTTCTTGATTGCACCAGGGTGGTTTAGATTTGTCTCTTTGGCTTCTGATGGGACATGATATACTCATTGTATTGGTGAGACTTTTTGTGAGGCTGTCCACTGAGTGGTCCAGGTCATGTCGAGGATGTATATGGTATACGACAGTGCTGCCGCAACAATCTGTATATATCTTTCCGAGTTGGTTATTTTATACAACAACAGTATAAGTTAAATGAAACGACGTGTTCTCGTTTGTGTCCAGTCCAAGACTAACTTTATTTCTTTTCGATTTCTACTTAACTAACCTATGTTACCAATTCATATAAAAAATTATTGGTAAGGGAAATGTTCGGTGCAGTGCATGAATGGGTAAAGAGTGCTTATGTTGTGTGATTTGGGTTGAGGTCAATGAGTTTAGTTTGAATGTGTTGAAAGAGTGGATCGTGTGACAGAAGAGCAGGGTGAATGTGCTTGGAGTAAGTGTGTGGAGTGTGTGACGGATGTACAATGTAAGCTATAAAGAGAGTGTGTAGGGTAAGTGCATTGTGGAAGTTCAAGGTGGGGTTATGCCATGTGAGTGAGTGAGTGATCAGATGATACCTCCAATTGCTGATTCGCTCCGCTATATGGTCATGTCTAGGGCTTTCTGTCTGTTCCTAGTTACGAAGAAGGGTACATTACTTTATTTACACAAATCTAACTTGCTAATTATAAGGCAATCAAAAATGTACTCATTGGTTGATTTCTGTGCTTTCCCATATTGTGTGATAGGCATTTGTATCACATACTAAGACAAGTGCGGTTCCTCTTTCTTTCGGCCTCAGCAATCGTGTTTCTCAGTGTTTTGGATGGAAATTCCCCATGGTCATGAGCTCCCCATCGATAGAGCGTAGAGTGGGGGTAGAGTGGAAGGAGACTGTTTCGCTTTCACAGTTGTCTCCTCATCATTTTAATATATATGGGAATTTAAGTGTGAGGATACAGGGGACAATTTTCTTTAGACAGAATTGGATACCGCATCAAACTTGTTAAAAGTTGAATTGCTATCCAAGTTTGTATTTCTATAAATAAAGCAGTAGTGGATTAAATGCTTACGGACATGGAATTTTAACCATAGAAAATTAAATTCCGGAATGGAACAGAGGCCGTATTGTGGTTCAAATGGGTAAGCTATATCACTTCGCACGAAAAGCTGCACTAAGCTGTTTCCAGGCAGGTTCAAATCCGATAATTCGGTATTTTCACCTACCTTTGTTTCATTTAGCGCCAAGGCGGCTGGTTTATAGCGAGATAAATGGACGTACACAGGAAAGAGATTCGATACATTACTCACACCAACTCTAAAATGTCCCATAGATTACAAGAGGGAGATACCAAAAACCAAACTCCGACTGAGATTGGCAAGCTGATATTAGAAGTGTATATTTAAAATTAGCTTCCCAACAACAACCAATGTAGGTGTTATGCCCATACGTTGATTTGAGTTAGTCCACCAACAAATTCACGCTTCTAAATCCGCTACGTCAGATGCTACGCGCTCTCAGTCACATCAACCCGCCTGATAAAATCAAGCGGGAGCTGCGACCGAGAATGCGTGGCAGTGACTTGTGAAGCAAAGAGGCGAGAGGGAGTGGACCGGACGCACTCGACACCGAGACACTTCACTGCACAACACTTCACTTGATTTTTTTTTGAACGCACACGCGTGATGCACCGTGAAAGCAAGTGCACTGGTCGGAGGCTGGCACAGGACTGATTTTAATACCTGACTGCGCAGCGTATCTCTATTGCTATCGTCGGCTGCAAATGTTCGTATGTTCTTATTTAGAGTGAACTGGAATCTTTCGATATCCGAATTTCCAGTCTTTCTATACTGAGTAGTTATGTGTAATTCGACGTTATTTTTTAGATATTCTCGGATTTATATTGATGAGAATCCACTCTCTTAATCTGTGATTTCGCAGTTCTTTATACATTTTTGAATCATCTCCTTAAGTTTAGGGGCACAGTAGATATCTTTTATTTCTTCATAGGTTTCACTTATACCGCTATGATATAGTAGCTTATGCATTTGAGTTATAACCTAACTTTTCCTCGTTGTCTATGTCACCTAAGAACTAACTACATTTTACTACTCTTAACAGTTCATTTTTACTTAAGTATTTCAGATACAAATCTTGCAACCTTGCGAATATGCGATCATGGATAAAAGGCAACTATACCTCTCTAAGGCAATAATCCCTAAAGTCACTTAATTCCATTACAATCTTTGTTTTTTGCACGTATTGTTTTTAAAATTGTTCACTTTGTCTGTTCTATTTAAAATTGGCTGAGTTTTATATGTATTCACAGGTGAATCTATTATTGGGATATGGTAACTACTTTCCTCGTTTGCACTGTGAATAGTTGCGACTATTGATTGGGTGTCCACCCGTTGTACGTTGTCATTGTTCTGTTCAACTTTATTTTCATTGAGAAAAACTCCATCATGACTTTAACAGCCACCTGGCTAACCTTGCCTTTGATGCAACAATAGTGATTTTGTACTGCCCTTCACTGACTCTACATAGAGCATAGACAACAGCTGCATACGCGAGCGACGATGCATCGGAGAACCCATGTAGTTCTACTTCGTCCAACGTAGAAAAAAAGTTTCTAGGCACCTGAACTTGTTCGAAGTATGGAAGCTCTTGCCTGTATTTGGTCCAACGTTCCCTCAGTTCATTAGGTAGCGGGTCGTCCAATCCTAGCTTAAATTTTGACGACCATGGCTCCTGAAATAGTATCTTAAATAGTATGATGGACGGTGCAAAGAGTCCCAGAGGATCAGAAATACGCGGTACTTATGGTAATATTGACCGTCAGGTGATTGTCGGAAGACATCTTGACATACGAAACGAATATTCATCACTCACCGGATTCCAATACATGTCAAGGGAGCGTTCAGTGTCGAATATTGTGAATTCACACTCATCTTTTGGCAATGATGCGGGAAGAGGCCAACAATTTGAGCTACACTTCCGCAATTGCAGTTTGGAGTTACCAAGCAATTCAACCAATTCAGCCTGCAAAACGATAAGTTCTTCTGCTGAACCCGATACCGTCATGACGTCGTCAACGTATACATCTCGCATATGCGCTTGAAACGCCTTTGAAAAATCGTATTGTAATCATCAGCCATTTGCTGACAGACAAGTACTCTGACAGACAAAAACGGATGCTGTGCCATATGTCACAGTGAGTAACCGATAATGTTGAACTGGATCTGAAGGTTTGTCTCGCCATACAATTCGCTGATAGGGAGTGTGTGAGTCCTTCACCCAAATTTGCCGGAACATTTTCACCACATCGGCAGTAAAAACGTACCGATGTTGCCGAATGCGTACACATGCTCCGATTAAATCTCGCTGAATTGGAGGGCCTATAAGAAGCCAATTATTCAACGAACACCCATTTGAATCCTTGATGGAACCATCGAACACAACTCGCAGTTTGGTAAACGAGCTGTCGAGTTTGAAAAGCGACGAGTGATGGAGTAAATAAAAACGTTTGCCTGGACGAGATTCGATTACTTCTGATGGAATTCTTGCCATGTGCCCGAGCTAGATATTCCTGCATAAAATCCAAATACATCTCCTTCAATTTTTTATTGCGGGCAAATTGACGTTCCATGGAATGTAAGCGTGAGATTGCCGACGATAATATTTCACCGAACGTTGGTTCAATCGCCTTAAAGGGAAGTTGAACCATGTATTTTCCATCTGACGAACGAGAAAATGTGTATTGAAAATGTTGTTCAATTTCATCAACAACGTGCGAATTAACTGGTGCGAGTTCTTCAAGCTTCAACTTGTCGGCTTCTTCAAGTCCACAACTTGTCGACTCCCAAAAGGACGACAATCGAATCAGCTTTATTGAAATCTGGATCTGCCAGCTCAAGATTCGAAATATGAGACCAGGATGTGTCTTTTGACCAAGAAGGCAAGTTCGAAGTCAACTTGCGTAGGATGAATGCGTCAGTAGACAAGCGATCAGAAGAGCATCTAGAGCGTAAGGTTATGGAAATAAATCCTTTGGTGTATCCTGCATCCAACGAAGAAAATTCGAGAATAGGAAAACGGGCATGCGTCCGGGAGTCCCCGAGCCTTTGATCAAACGATTGAGCGACGAACGACGATTGAGAACCGGAATCAAGTCAAACACGACAGTGAATTAAGTTTCGCCGAATGTCTTTGAATTTTGCCAGAATAGTGGGAAGGATTGTTCTCCTAAGGAAAATTGGATCTAACGAGTGATTTTTAAAAATTGGTGATGTGGATTGGAATGAATTGGATGAAGTCTGAAGCTGTGAACATTGTGTAGACGACGAAGGAGAGCAGTTAGCATTATTCGATTGTAGAGGGTGAACTAAGGTATGATGACGCGATTGACACTCATGGCAGCGAGACGAAGACCGACATTTTGCAGACGAATGTCCAACCCGAAGACAGTTAAAACAAATTGAGCCTTTATACACGAACGATCTGCGCAAGACGACATCTTACTCAATAAACTTCACACACAGGCATAACAAATGGTTTTTTTTTACACATTGGACAACTTAATTATGCACTTTGTGATGAATTGTTATTAACTTAAGCTTGCCGTGTATCGTTACTCAGCTTGTTCAACTAGAGATATAGAAGCCATGTATCGCGACGGTTTTTTCTAACCGTACAACTTCATCAGCCCCGTCTGTTTTTTTTCGAAGAGCTTGCACGTTCGTGTCACAATTGAGGAAGCGATAAAAACGTTTGTATGAACGATCGTTTTTCCAAGCGATCCTATGCTTCGATGTAATTTGAATCGGTTATGGGAATGTGCCTTAGACAGTTGGTGGTATCATCCCGGAGAATTGATTTTAATAGATGGAATTTTTGCGATGATGTTAAATTCTGTTTGCAGTCAATTGAGCCGGTGAAGAGATCGCGAAAGCAGGGCCAATCCTTATAATTTCCGGAAAAGGGTGGAATGAATATATTTGGCGTATCGTTTGACGAGGAATTCGAAGCACGATTAAGCTTCTCGAGGAATGACGTTTGCTGGGACGCGAGCTGTTCTACAAACGACGTGTCTTTGTTGGTTTCTTTTGTCCCCTTACGTTCCCTAATAGCCTGCCAGAGTAAAGAGTGAGCTCCGAAATACTTGGACTCATATACTCCACATTCGTTTTCGAGCTCTTCACTTAATGCTGCATCCTCCAGATTTTCTAACAGTTCACATTTGTTAACGAGGAAGACTCCGACCACGTACATTCCACCTTTTCTAACTCCTCTGGACTAGTTGCAAAATTAATCGTCTCAACAAAACTAGCAGCACGAGTCAACCGACCTTTCGCATTTCCGAGATTAAGTCTAATAGCGTTCAATTCGTATTTCTAAAATTGCATTCATGTTAGTTTGCGCTTCTAACAATTTCATATTCTTAAAAATACAAATAGAATAGACACGAAAATATTATACTGATTCTCACACACAGAATTTCAAATTACGAATTCATCACACACTTTATGAATCGATTAAAATTTCTCCAGTTCATACACACTTAAATAAACCGGCTCGAAGGACCATTTTTTTATGTTAATGTTTAGTTATTTATTTGAATAGTTTAATGAAATGAATGAATGAAAGAAACACTTTTTTCAAATTTGCAAGTATAATGTATTTAATAATTTGTTACCGATGATAAACTCCAATTGGAGGTGGTACGGCAGAAATAGTGTCCGAAAGTTTTACCAGAGGGTGAAACAACTATCCAAAGGGTACAAACATCGGACAGAAGCCTGTCGGAACGAAGAGGGACAACTCGTAGTAGAGTCGCAGTCTATGCTGAGAATACGAAAGAATCACTTCTGCAGACTGTTTAACAGCGAAGAGGACACCAATAACGCTGTCAGGCAGAATGTTCCACTCCACGCAATGGACGACGATAGAAGAGAATTCCGTCCCCCCGATCTAGACGAAGTCAAGGTAGCGATATCGAGACTGAAATCGAACAAAGTTGCTGGAACAGTCCTCGGAACTGTTTAAAGCAGCTGGATATGATCTGGTTGGGCGCATGCACCAGCTCATCTGTAGGATGTGGTTGGAGGGAAGCATGCCCGACGAGTGGAATCTTAGTATCGTTCATAAGGAGACCCCTTTGACTGCGTCAACTATCGGGGGATAAGTCTCCTTAACATCGCCTACAAGATCTTCTCTGCTGTTCTGTGTGAGCGCCTGAAACCATTCGTCAACTACATGATAGGTCCCTATCAGTGCGGTTTCAGGCCTGGAAAGTCCACTATCGATCAAATCTTCACATTACGACAGATCCTCGAAAAAAACCCAAGAGATGCAGATCGACACCCACCACTTAATTGTCGACTTTAAGACCGTATGATAGTGTGCATAGAGACGAGCTATATAACGCCATGTCCAGTTTTGACATGAACTCGTCAGGTTGTGCAGGATGACGATGGAGAACTCTCGCTGCTCCATCAAGGTCGGTAACGAACTCACCGAGACCTTCAATATCAAAGGAGGTTTTAAGCAAGGTGACGCGCTGTCATGTGATTTTTTTAACATTGTACTTGAGAAGGTCGTGCAAAACTCACACGCCAATACAAGAGGCACGATGTTCCAAAAATCCGTGGAATTGCTAGCATACGCGGACGAAATTGACGTGATTGGACGAAATCAGCGAGCCGTCAATGAAGCGTTTGCTTCTATTGAAACGGAGGCAGCAAAAATGGGCTTAGCGGTGAATGAAGGCAAAACAAAGTATATGCTGTCGTCAAGAAAGGACACACAACATCGACGACTCGGTCAGAACGTCACCATTGGCAGCTACAACTTCGAGGTAGTAAAGGACTTCATATACCTAGGCTCGCAAGTGAATAGTACGAACAACATCAGTACCGGGATTAAACGCAGAATAACTCTTGCCAACCGCTGTTCCTTTGGGCTCAAGAGGCAATTGAGTAGTAGAGCCGTCCCTCGAAAGACCAAGCTCACATTATATAAGACCTTGATCATCCCTGTCCTGCTGTATGGCGCCGGATTTTGCACTATCTCAAGAGCGGATGAAGACGCACTTGGTCTCTTCGAGAGAAAGAGTTCTGCGTTCACTCTTTGGTCCTGTTTGCGTTGAAGGTTCTTGGAGAAGGACATTCAACTAGTCAGGCGTCTACGGATTCAACGTCTAAGATGGCTAGGCCATGTAGAGCGCATGGACAACACTGCTCCAGCCCGAAGAGTCTTCGACTCCGAACCAGTGGGACAACGCAATAGAGGACGACCACGAACCCGATGGCGCACTCAAGTGGAGAAGGACCTCAATCAACTTGGAGTGCGAAATTGGAGGCAGCTGGCTAAAGAACGTGCCAGCTGGAGAGGATTGTTGACCGAGCCCAGGTTCACCCCGGACTGTAGCGATACAAGAACAAGAAGAAGAAGAGTGAATTGCCTTATAATAATATATAGTAACTGCTGTTTTTTATAATTTGAGCGTGCTCAAAGGGTTATTAATACCCTCAATTGTCCGGGCTCAGGACACAGCACGCGCCGAAGGTATAGAGGGAGAGAGAAACATCTGCAGATTGTAATCTATGTGGAATATTGCGCTGGGAAGATCATTCCATGTTCGTGTGGTGCAGCTAAAAAACGAGTCTCTAAATTTCACTGTGCGTCCGAAAGTAGTATTAAGGGTAAGCTGATGTGCATTCCTCCCGAGACGTGTATTGCGGGTGAATTCAAGGAGAGGAGGAATGCGATTGGCTGGCTCACTTGAACATCGTTTGTTATAATAACGATAAAACACGAACAAAGAAGACACGGTTTGTCGGTGTTCAAGCGAGTATAATGAACCCGCGATATCGTTGTCTCCTATAAGCTTTATCGCTCGCTTTGGGATCTAGTAGGTGCAGGGTGGTCTGAGGGCAACAGACCAAATATGAGCGTTACACTCAAGCTTCGGGCGAATATACGCCGCGAAATCAAAGGGGGTGGAGTATTTCTTGCATCGATTGAGGAAACCTAAACATTTCGCAGCATTTTTGGCGACCTCGAATATGTGATCGTTCCAACGAAGTGTTGTGTTGATGTACATACTGAGGATGGACAGTTTTCCGGTTTCGTCGTAAGAAATATCAAGCGCAACCATCTTGCTTTCGCCTGCATTGTGCAAAGATTGGTTCCACTTTTCGGTGAGATAAGCTACCAAATCACCAGTGGACCTGTTGCTGCGGAAGCCATAGCTTCCGCGATTCAAGATATATCATAAGCAGAGGGCATGGCAGTGTGCATCCAGGGCAAAGTTGTTGATTGCTCTCAACTTGGCGAGATGCTAGCAACGATCCCTGTAAATGCACAGGTCAAGTTGACATACAGCCTCCTCACGGCGCCCTCTTGATAACCTCTACTGCAGCCGCTTAGAGGTGAACCAATGTATGCAGCGAGCCCTTGTCCGGGGGCTTAAACCAGGACCCGGTCCTCCAGGTTCGGGGGTTTCGCGTGGGGTTAACTTCCCCACCGTGTAAAACACGTAGTAGTTCAGAGACGGCAACAAGCCTCGGATACGGATGACCCTACTGCTGGCGACCATGGACAACGAAACAAGGACAACGATTTTCGGTTCTGCACATGGTATGTGAGGTCACTTAACAGACCACGCGAAGCCGATGAACTTGCGGAGGCCCTGGAAGCCTATAAGGCTGACATCACCGCCATCCAGGAGGTGCGATGAGATTGGCCGGGCAAAAAGAGGATGAAAAACTGCGACATATATTACGGCGATTGCTACAATGAGCGAAGGTAGCGCTTGTTTGGATGCGGTTTTGTTGTTCGAGGCAGACTTAGGCAAGAAGTCTTACGCTTTAGATACATAAGCGAACGCCTCACAACAATAAGGATCAAGGCAACAACAGACTAATTTGCGCCCACGCCCTAACGGAGGACAAAGACGAGGATAGCAAGGATGACTTCTATGATCTCCTAGAAAGAACATACGATCAATGCCCCAGCTATGACACCAAGATCGTTCTAATCGTTCTAGGAGATTTTAATGCAAAGCTGGGCAAGGAAGAAATCTTTGCTAGAGTCGTCGGAAAACACAGCCTATACGACAACACGTCCGACAATGGACTCAGGCTGTTGGACTTCGTGACAGGGCGAAACCTCTTTGTAGCCAGCACGCGGTTCCCTCACCTCAACATTCACAAAAGGACCAGGCGGTCCCCTGATGAATCAACCATCAACCAGATTGATCACATTGCTATTGACGTCAGACACTCCTCCAGTGTCCTCGATGTCCGAACGCTCCGAGGTACTAACATCGACTCGGATCATTACCTTGTTGTAGCCAAGGTCAGAACTTGGATATCGTTTTTACATGTGTTTATGTTTAGTTATTTATTTGAATGGTTGAACAATGAATGAGGGAAACACTCTATTCAATATTACAAGTATAATGATTTATTTAATAATTTGTTACCGATGATAGACTCCAATTAATGCTCACTCACACGATTGGATTTGAACACGTGTATTGGATGATGCAGAAGATGGTCCGATCAGATGCAGTTGTAGATCACACAGTGAGTCAGAGTTTATTTGTACAAAAATACAGTGATTCACAATTATGTACTTGTAACATAACAAAAGTAAACTTATTTTATATAATGCAAAAATATACACGTTAAGGCAAAAAAAACGAACAAGAAAATTAATAAACTGCGTGACGGTCTACAAACATACCGGAATATATTTCAGTACATAGGAAGTTTGGCCAGTTTTGCAATAGGAAGTTCCTGCGGTATTCCTGACAACAGCAACTCGTATTCTCCCATCAGACCCATGTGTAAAAGATTCGATTTTACCAAAAAACTACTTATCTGGCGGTAGATTTGGCTCCTTAATAACAACAACGTCACCAGACTTCATGTTTGAGGTGATCCTTAATAACAACAACGTCACCAGACTTCATGTTTGAGGTGATCTGCATCCACTTTGGTCGAACTTGAAGATATGCCACATACTTCATTTGCCATCGCTTCCAAAATCCTTGAACCATGTTTTGGATATGGTACCAATACGACAGTCGGTTTATTGGCGTGCCAAGTGTCATTGGCTCTGAAACAGCAGTAAAAGGCTCTCCTATGAGAATTGATTATGGCTTCGATTTGTGTCAACACCGTATACAGTTCTTCAAATGTTAAAGTTGATGAACCGACAACTCGTCGGAGGAGTAACTTCACGGTTTTACACTGGCTTCCCACAAGCCACCAAAATGGGGAGTTGCTGGAGGTATAAAATGCCAATTGATATATTGTCTTTGGACAGCGATGTGGCAACGATTTTATTAAATTTATCTGACATAGCTAAGTTATGGTGGCCCGTGGCGTTGTGGGTATGTGCGTAGACCCCAACCTCGACGTCGTAGGTTCGATTCCAGCTCTGAGCGACACAAATAATGTTCATGACCCCACCTCTTTCGAGTCACTGACAATGCTCAAAGAGTATTTCCTGTCTAGAGAAAGCTTCTCAAACTTGGCCGTTCGGAGTCGGCGTAAAACTGTAGGTCCCTTCCACTCGTGAGAGAACAATAGCACGCACAACACGAGTGGTTGCTGAGAAGCTGAGAAGGCTGTAGCGCCACCCATATTATTATTATTAACTAAGTTATATATCTCTGTCAGACAACGGCGAGCTCCTTGAAAATTAGTTGCGTTATCCGAGTAGATATTCGAGCAGAGTCCTCGTCGACAGCAAGCAAATGTTGAACTAAGTCCGTACATGACACAAACACTTGACGCGTACACTGTCTGTACTTGACTAAACTGACATAAATCTTGAATCTGGCTACTGCTCTTCCTCAAACAAAAGCCATGGGGCCATGAGCCATGAGGAAGAAGTGAAGGAACTCAGCAGTCAGCTGAGTTGAACTCCGAGAAAATATGATACCACGAGTCTCTCGGGATAACATCGACTATTGGTGCTTTTCGATTGGCTACAAAAGGTGTTCCAGCGGGGCGGAGATGATAGCCAATGTAGAACAATCTGCGAATCACACCATGCTGTCACCTTGGAAATTTTGGTTGAAAACGCTGGTTTAACAGCAGAGCTAATAGTAAAGCTCCGCAAAGTTCCAAACGGGGAATAGATATCGGCTTCAGAGGTGCAACTTTGGTTTTTGATGCAACAATAGTGATTTTGTACTGCCCTTCACCGACTCTACATAGAGCATAGACAACAGCTGCATACGCGAGCGACGATGCATCGGAGAACCCATGTAGTTCTACTTCGTCCAACGTAGAAAAAAAGTTTCTAGGCACCTGAACTTGTTCGAAGTATGGAAGCTCTTGCCTGTATTTGGTCCAACGTTCCCTCAGTTCATTAGGTAGCGGGTCGTCCAATCCTAGCTTAAATTTTGACGACCATGGCTCGTGAAATAGTATCTTAAATAGTATGATGGACGGTGCAAAGAGTCCCAGAGGATCAGAAATACGCGGTACTTATGGTAATATTGACCGTCAGGTGATTGTCGGAAGACATCTTGACATACGAAACGAATATTCATCACTCACCGGATTCCAATAAATGTCAAGGGAGCGTTCAGTGTCGAATATTGTGAATTCACACTCATCTTTTGGCAATGATGCGGGAAGAGGCCAACAATTTGAGCTACACTTCCGCAATTGCAGTTTGGAGTTACCAAGCAATTCAACCAATTCAGCCTGCAAAACGATAAGTTCTTCTGCTGAACCCGATACCGTCATGACGTCGTCAACGTATACATCTCGCATATGCGCTTGAAACGCCTTTGAAAAATCGTATTGTAATCATCAGCCAATTGCTGACAGACAAGTACTCTGACAGACAAAAACGGATGCTGTGCCATATGTCACAGTGAGTAACCGATAATGTTGAACTGGATCTGAAGGTTTGTCTCGCCATACAATTCGCTGATAGGGAGTGTGTGAGTCCTTCACTCAAATTTGCCGGAACATTTTCACCACATCGGCAGTAAAAACGTACCGATGTTGCCGAATGCGTACACATGCTCCGATTAAATCTCGCTGAATTGGAGGGCCTATAAGAAGCCAATTATTCAACGAACACCCATTTGAATCCTTGATGGAACCATCGAACACAACTCGCAGTTTGGTAAACGAGCTGTCGAGTTTGAAAAGCGACGAGTGATGGAGTAAATAAAAACGTTTGCCTGGACGAGATTCGATTACTTCTGATGGAATTCTTGCCATGTGCCCGAGCTAGATATTCCTGCATAAAATCCAAATACATCTCCTTCAATTTTTTATTGCGGGCAAATTGACGTTCCATGGAATGTAAGCGTGAGATTGCCGACGATAATATTTCACCGAACGTTGGTTCAATCGCCTTAAAGGGAAGTTGAACCATGTATTTTCCATCTGACGAACGAGAAAATGTGTATTGAAAATGTTGTTCAATTTCATCAACAACGTGCGAATTAACTGGTGCGAGTTCTTCAAGCTTCAACTTGTCGGCTTCTTCAAGTCCACAACTTGTCGACTCCCAAAAGGACGACAATCGAATCAGCTTTATTGAAATCTGGATCTGCCAGCTCAAGATTCGAAATATGAGACCAGGATGTGTCTTTTGACCAAGAAGGCAAGTTCGAAGTCAACTTGCGTAGGATGAATGCGTCAGTAGACAAGCGATCAGAAGAGCATCTAGAGCGTAAGGTTATGGAAATAAATCCTTTGGTGTATCCTGCATCCAACGAAGAAAATTCGAGAATAGGAAAACGGGCATGCGTCCGGGAGTCCCCGAGCCTTTGATCAAACGATTGAGCGACGAACGACGTTTGAGAACCGGAATCAAGTCAAACACGACAGTGAATTAAGTTTCGCCGAATGTCTTTGAATTTTGCCAGAATAGTGGGAAGGATTGTTCTCCTAAGGAAAATTGGATCTAACGAGTGATTTTTAAAAATTGGTGATGTGGATTGGAATGAATTGGATGAAGTCTGAAGCTGTGAACATTGTGTAGACGACGAAGGAGAGCAGTTAGCATTATTCGATTGTAGAGGGTGAACTAAGGTATGATGACGCGATTGACACTCATGGCAGCGAGACGAAGACCGACATTTTGCAGACGAATGTCCAACCCGAAGACAGTTAAAACAAATTGAGCCTTTATACACGAACGATCTGCGCAAGACGACATCTTACTCAATAAACTTCACACACAGGCATAACAAATGGTTTTTTTTTACACATTGGACAACTTAATTATGCACTTTGTGATGAATTGTTATTAACTTAAGCTTGCCGTGTATCGTTACTAAGCTTGTTCAACTAGAGATATAGAAGCCATGTATCGCGACGGTTTTTTCTAACCGTACAACTTCATCAGCCCCGTCTGTTTTTTTTCGAAGAGCTTGCACGTTCGTGTCACAATTGAGGAAGCGATAAAAACGTTTGTATGAACGATCGTTTTTCCAAGCGATCCTATGCTTCGATGTAATTTGAATCGGTTATGGGAATGTGCCTTAGACAGTTGGTGGTATCATCCCGGAGAATTGATTTTAATAGATGGAATTTTTGCGATGATGTTAAATTCTGTTTGCAGTCAATTGAGCCGGTGAAGAGATCGCGAAAGCAGGGCCAATCCTTATAATTTCCGGAAAAGGGTGGAATGAATATATTTGGCGTATCGTTTGACGAGGAATTCGAAGCACGATTAAGCTTCTCGAGGAATGACGTTTGCTGGGACGCGAGCTGTTCTACAAACGACGTGTCTTTGTTGGTTTCTTTTGTCCCCTTACGTTCCCTAATAGCCTGCCAGAGTAAAGAGTGAGCTGCGAAATACTTGGACTCATATACTCTTCATTCGTTTTCGAGCTCTTCACTTAATGCTGCATCCTCCAGATTTTCTAACAGTTCACATTTGTTAACGAGGAAGACTCCGACCACGTACATTCCACCTTTTCTAACTCCTCTGGACTAGTTGCAAAATTAATCGTCTCAACAAAACTAGCAGCACGAGTCAACCGACCTTTCGCATTTCCGAGATTAAGTTTAATAGCGTTCGATTCGTATTTCTAAAATTGCACTAAAATTCCGGGTGTATTCAATGTTAGTTTGCGCTTCTAACAATTTCATATTCTTAAAAATACAAATAAAATAGACACGAAAATATTATACTGATTCTCACACACAGAATTTCAAATTACGAATTCATCACACACTTTATGAATCGATTAAAATTTCTCCAGTTCATACACACTTACATAAACCGGCTCGAAGGACCATTTTTTTATGTTAATGTTTAGTTATTTATTTGAATAGTTTAATGAAATGAATGAATGAAAGAAACACTTTTTTTCAAATTTACAAGTATAATGTATTTAATAATTTGTTACCGATGATAAACTCCAATTGGAGGTGGTACGGCAGAAATAGTGTCCGAAAGTTTTACCAGCGGGTGAAACAACTATCCAAAGGGTACAAACATCGGACAGAAGCCTGTCGGAACGAAGAGGGACAACTCGTAGTAGAGTCGCAGTCTATGCTGAGAATACGAAAGAATCACTTCTGCAGACTGTTTAACAGCGAAGAGGACACCAATAACGCTGTCAGGCAGAATGTTCCACTCCACGCAATGGACGACGATAGAAGAGAATTCCGTCCCCCCGATCTAGACGAAGTCAAGGTAGCGATATCGAGACTGAAATCGAACAAAGTTGCTGGAACAGTCCTCGGAACTGTTTAAAGCAGCTGGATATGATCTGGTTGGGCGCATGCACCAGCTCATCTGTAGGATATGGTTGGAGGGAAGTATGCCCGACGAGTGGAATCTTAGTATCGTGCATAAGGAGACCCCTTTGACTGCGTCAACTATCGGGGGATAAGTCTCCTTATCATCGCCTACAAGATCTTCTCTGCTGTTCTGTGTGAGCGCCTGAAACCATTCGTCTACTGCATGATAGGTCCCTATCAGTGCGGTTTCAGGCCTGGGAAGTCCACTATCGATCAAATCTTCACATTACGACAGATCCTCGAAAAAAACCCAAGAGATGCAGACCGACACCCACCACTTAATTGTCGACTTTAAGACCGTATGATAGTGTGCATAGAGACGAGCTATATAACGCCATGTCCAGTTTTGACATGAACTCGTCAGGTTGTGCAGGATGACGATGGAGAACTCTCGCTGCTCCATCAAGGTCGGTAACGAACTCACCGAGACCTTCAATATCGAAGGAGGTTTTAAGCAAGGTGACGCGCTGTCATGTGATTTTTTTAACATTGTACTTGAGAAGGTCGTGCAAAACTCACACGCCAATACAAGAGGCACGATATTCCAAAAATCCGTGGAATTGCTAGCATACGCGGACGAAATTGACGTGATTGGACGAAATCAGCGAGCCGTCAATGAAGCGTTTGCCTTTGTTGAAACGGAGGCAGCAAAAATGGGCTTAGCGGTGAATGAGGGCAAAACAAAGTATATGCTGTCATCAAGAAAGGACACACAACATCGACGACTCGGTCAGAACGTCACCATTGGCAGCTACAACTTCGAGGTAGTAAAGGACTTCATATACCTAGGCTCGCAAGTGAATAGTACGAACAACATCAGTACCGGGATTAAACGCAGAATAACTCTTGCCAACCGCTGTTTCTTTGGGCTCAAGAGGCAATTGAGTAGTAGAGCCGTCCCTCGAAAGACCAAGCTCACATTATATAAGACCTTGATCATCCCTGTCCTGCTGTATGGCGCCGGATTTTGGACTATCTCAAGAGCGGATGAACACGCACTTGGTCTTTTCGAAAGAAAAGTTCTGCGGTTAATCGTTGGTCCTGTTTGCGTTGAAGGTTTCTAGAGAAGAAGATTCAAAAAAGAAATGTACGGGCTGTACAGCGACATGAGTCTAGTCAGGCGTCGACGGACTCAACGCCTAAGATGGCTAGGCCGTGTTGAGCGGATGGACAACACTGCTCCAGCCCGAAGAGTCTTCGACTCCGAACCAGTGGGATAACGCAATAGAGGACGATCATGAACCCGATGGCGCACTCAAGTGGAGAAGGACCTCAACCAACTTGGAGTGCGAAATTGGATGCAGCTGGCTTAGGATCGTGCCAGCTGGACAGGATTCGCCTCGGTGATTCACCCCGAAGAAGCAGAAGGTATCCTTCTGCATATAAGATGTGTCAGATTCAAAAACATCTTTGGGTATTTTCAACCAGTGTTATAGCCCTGGATACGTTTTTTTAACAGATTCACTAAAATTGATCAGTGTTTGTAGACCTGATAACGCTTTATTTTAGTTCATATATCTTAGATGACTTCGAAGGAGCATTTTTTGATTCATTTTGCTTAAATGTGACCCCTTACCGCTGATGAGGGGAATCAAAAGTGCAATTATGTGATTCGCGAAATTATTTGGTCTTTGTAACTAATTACAGAACTTTTTATATTTGACAAGTCACTTATTGCAATGTTAAGCATTTCCATTTTTTTTGGTGACAGAAAATGCCCTCGCAAGATTCCGAGTTGGTTTGCTAACACTTTTTCCTTAGCTTTTCTAACTTTGTCTGTCAGTAGTTGTATGTCGTATTGTAACTGGAATGTCTGTTGCATGTGCGCAAATATATCTTCTCATATTATTTATAAGTTCGTCAAAGTGGTAGTTCATGCGAATCTGTTCATTTAGTCGTCAATTGCAATTTGATTATGTTTTGTGATTATTATTCATCTTTACCTTAATTTAGTATTTTAGTATTTTTCATAACATTTCCTAACTAAATTTACAATTTTCGGATACTCTTCGCTTCTTATTTCTCCCTTAGTAAAATCGATGGGTCTTTTATGTGTAGCAGAGCGAATTGTTTTATAATAATATATAGTAACTGCATTTAATACCTTGCTGCAAAACGTGTCTCTATTGCTATCGTCGGCTGCAAATGTTCGTATGTTCTCATTTATAGTGAACTGGAATCTTCCGATATCCGAATTTCCAGTTTTTCTATACCGAGTAGCTATGTGTAATTCGATGCTATTTTTTATATATTCTCGGATTTAGATTGATGAGAATCCGCTCTTTCAATCTGTGGCGATTGTCTGTGGAATGCACTATATGTCAATATGTACGACTTGATTGGGCTTTGTTATTGTCTCGGTTAGTTCCATACATTATATTTTGATTTATTACATATTTCGCAGTTGTTTATACATTTTTGAATCCTCTCCTTAAGTTTAGGGGCACAGTAGACATCTTTCATTTTTTCATTGATTTCATTTATACAGCTATGATTTAGTAGCTTATGCATTTGAGTTATAACCTAACTTTTCCACGTCGTCTATGTCACCTAACAACTAACTACATTTTACTACTCTTAACAGTTCATTTTTATTGAAGTATTTCAGATACAAATCATGCAACTTTGCTAAAGTCCTAAGGTCATTTAATTCCATTACAATTTGAAATTGCTCAATTGGTCTGTTATATTTAAAATTGGCTGAGTTTTATATATATATTCATAGGTGAGTCTATTATTGGGATAGGGTTACTACTTTCCTCGTTTGCACTGTGAATAGTTGCGACTATTGATTGGGTGTCATTATTCTGTTTAACTTTATTTTCATTGAGAAAAATTTCCATCCTAGATAGCCTCATGACTTAACCTTGCCTTTTACATATTCTATTTCGAAGTTGAATTCTTCTAGTTTTCTTCCATCTTTGTAGTTTGATGTTGGGTTCTTTTAGTGAACTTAACCAAACTAATGGACGATGATCCATCGCAAATTTTCTACCGTACAGATAAGGCCGAAAGTATTTAGTTGCGCATACTATAGCAAACAACTCATGATTGTTTAGAGTACGACGCACCAATTGCACCGATTGTAAGACACCACCAATTGCATAGTTTAAAGATCTGACAGCGCTATCTATCCATTGAATTTGAAGAAGGTGGAGTCGGCGATAAACGGTATCTATCTGAGCCTGGTGTTGGAAAATGGGGGGCGTTGCAAGTGTAAAGCGCGGCGGAGGATAACACCAGGATCACATAAAGATCTTGACTTTTACGTGCGAGATCGGCGGATTTATTCAAAACATTCATAAGCAGACTGGGAGAGATACACTGACGGCGGTAGTCGAGGAGGAGAACGACCGTCCTGCTACATGCTCTACCCTCTACTCTACGCTCTATTTAGTGGGAAACCCCCGAAACCAACATGGTACCGATAGAGGTGGAGAAGGACAGTACGGACATGCAGGCGCTAACCCCTATCCAAGGTGACCCTGGTCATGAAACTGATTATATCTCTTAGCTCGAGCTAACTAGCACACCACCCAATAGCCAGGAGGACATTCGTTTTGAGACTGACACCCACGATGAGGCCAACACAACAGTGGTGGAGATAGTGTTTGTGGTAGATAAGGTTAGGTAGTAGTGGCTGATTGCTTAGTGCAGTTACACTTAGGGCAGGGTAGGCCCATTGTGATACAGACATCCAGTCTGATCTGGAAGGAATGCTGATCGAGAATTTCTTCTGGAATATTAGGCGATCAGTGCCGCTAGGAAGGAAGTTGAATTCCTTGAGAATGGTTGAGTAGCCAATGCTGAGTTGAGACAACAGTCGAAGTGCTTTGAGTCTCAGGGCTGTCCTGGCTACTATTTGTTTTCCGAATAGTCCCACTGGTGGAAGGTGGAGGGGAATATTCAGTGCGTCTGAAGATGTACTTGTAAGTGCACCGCTTAAGCACAGGCAGGCCAGTCTTTGTACTCAGTTGAGTGCCTTGCAGTTAATAGCCTTGCTGTTGCTGTCCACCAAACTGAGTGTCATACAAAAGTGTCGGTCTCACAATAAAGGTAAAAATCCAGTGAGCGAGGCGTGGTTGTACGCCCAATTTGCATCCAATGGCTTTTTTGCAGTGGAAGAGGCTTTCTGGATGTTGAGTTTTCAGTTTAGCTTGTTATAAATCAGTAGGCGCAGTAATTTCGCACTGGTAGTTAGCTTTAACATAGTGCGACAGCAGTGAGCGGTAAAACTGAGAAACTTTGTATCTTCTGGTGAAGAGTACAATCCGTTTTCCGAAGGCACTCTGCATTATGACTCTTACAGTAGAGACGAATTTGCCGGATTCCGCTGGCAATATCGTCCGCATAGGAAATAACTTTGCGTTTTACCTTCCAGTATTAATAACATTTCAATTACCGCTACGTGCCTAAGAAGGGTAGAGAGAACACCTACATGTGGGGTGCACCTATTAACTCCTTAATGGACCTTAACGTCTCCCATCTGAGAGTGTATTACCCTGCTGGTGAGTAGCTGATGAATGAAGGCATTAAGGAATTTCCGATCACGAGGTTGTTAAGCGCAAGTGAAATTATTTTTGGTTTGATATTATTGAACGCACCTTCGATGTGGTGAAATTTCACAAGTGTGTATTCTTTAAATTCGAGAGATTTTCCGATGGGTGAGTGGAGGGCGGCCTTTACAGACTTACCCTTACTGCAGGCCGTTTGTGCAGACGAGAGCTATTGGCCTATTAGTTTCTCCAAGGTTTTCAGGAGATATGATGAGAGACTTATAGGTCTGAAGTCCTTCGGCTTGGCATGGGAGTATTTATTTATTTTGGGCGGTAAATAAACAGTTACTAATTCTGAAAGGGGTAAAATGCAAAGTTATTTCCTATGCGCACGATATTGCCATAGCGGCATCCTGCATGTTCGTCGCTACTCTAAGAGACATAATGCAAAATGCCTTTGACAAGCTGGAAGCGATTTATATTAAGCTAAGCTAGAAACTCAACATCCAGGCAGAGTCATGAAAGCCTCTTCTGTTCTTTAGCTGCAAAAAAGCCATTGGATGCAAATTAGGGGAAACCACACATCGATCGACAAGGGATCCGAAGCCAGTATGATCAGGGTTTTATACAAGGTAAATTTGGTGTTTCGAGAGATGGCTCTGTTACTCAATTGCCTCTTGAGCCCAAAGAAACCAATCACGCCAATGTCGTCCGCGTAAGCAAGCAGTTGAACGGACTTTTGGAAGATCGTGCCTTGGGTATTTACGTTTGAGTTTCGCACGATCTTCTCAATTATGATTTAAAAGAAGTCACATGACAGCGTGTCGCCTTGCCTAAAACCTTTTTTGACATTGAAGGTCTCGGTGAGTTCGTTACCGACCTTGATGGAGCAGCGAGAGTTCTCCATCGTCATCCTGCACAACCTGACGAGTTTGGGCAGGAATGTCAAAATAAGACATAGCGCTGTATAGCTAGTCTCTATGCACGCTGTCATATGCGGCCTTGAAATCGACAAATAAGTGGTGGGTGTCGATCTGCATCTCTTGAGTATTTTCCAGGATCTGCCGGAGTGTACATATTTGGTCTATTGTGGACTTTCCTGGCCTGAAACCGCACTGATAAGGACCTATCAGGTTGTTGACAAAGGGTTTCAGGCGTTCACACAGAACAGCAGAGAAGATCTTGTAAGCGATGTTAATGAGGCTGATCCCTCGATAGTTGGCGCAGTCAAAGGGGTCTCCTTTCTTGTGGACCGGACAAACGACGCTGAGATTCCACTCGTCGGGCATGCTTTTCTCCAACCATAGCCTACAGATGAGCTGATGCATGCGCCCAACCACATCATCTCCAGCTTTAAACAGTTCCGCGGACAATCTGTCTGCTCCAGCAGCTTTGTTCAGTCTCGATATCGCTATCTTGACTTCATCTAGAACGGGGGGACGGAATTCTCTTCTATCGTCTTCCATTGCGTGGAGTGGAACATTCTGCCTGACAGCGTTATTGGTGTCCTCTTCGCTGTTAAACAGTCTGCAGAAGGGATTCTTTCAGATTCTCAGTATAGACTGCGACTCTACTACGAGTTGTCCCTCTTCGTTCCGACAGGCTTCTGTCTGATGTTTGTACCCTTTAGATAGTTGTTTCACCCGCTGAAACTTTCGGACATTATTTCTGCCGTACCAGCTCTCCATTTCCTCGATTGCGCTTCTCATGCTCCTTCTTTTTCTTTTTGAGAAGCTCTCCCCTCTTTTAAGTTCGTAGAGCTCACGAACCGCTCTCGTCCTTTTATCCAGCGTCGCCTTTTATGCTCATTGTCAAACCATGGATTTTTTCTAGGTGGCATTTTAAAACCCAATACATCAGAGGCAGCTTCTCTGATGGGGTTTTGACAACGGTTCCACTGTTCGTCGATTGTTTCGCCTTCCAGGGTTGGACTCCCTGAGTGCCTCAGGGAGTCTCGATAGAAAAAATTCCCAGCGGTCGATTGTAGCTTCCCGACGCCAAACTATTTGGTCTTCGTTGTAGTATCGATATCCGAGTTCTGACCTTGGGGGTCTGATAAGAGGAGTAATGATCCGAGTCGATCTTAGCACCTCGGAACTATTGGACATCGAGAATATTGGAGTGTCTCACGTTGACCGTTATGTGATTAATCTGGTTGATCAATTAACTGGGGACCGCTATGTCCCTTTTTGAATGTTGAGGCGAGAAAATCACGTGCTGGCTTCATAAAGTCATTAAGTTCAACACCATAGGTCCATTGTCGAACCGGTCTTGGTTTAAACCAAGGGACCGCTGCATACCAAGAAGGTATCGTTGCTGGCATCACGCCAAATTTAGAACAATCAAAACTTTGCCCTGGACGCACAGACCCACGTCCTCTTTGTGCACTCTTCTGATCGGTGAGCCATATGTTGCTATTCCGGAGCTAAACCAATAGGATACACCAACCAACCGCTTGTCTCATTGGAACTACTTGCAAGTTATGCTGCAAGATTTTCGTGTAAGGAATATATCACCACTTATCAGGGACGATCGAAATGTAGATAAAGAGAACAAATATCGAGATTGGTGATATTGTGGTCATAATAGTGCTTCTTCTACCAAATAGCTTCTGGGGAAAGTTGAAAAGATTCTCACCGGACAAGACAATTTACTAAAATTTTTTTATAATAATACTAGCAACAACAAGAGCAGTAGCAGCAGCCGAAAAAATGTCTGCCTCAGCGGCAGCTATAATAACCAAAGAGGATCATCGACAGCCAATGATCATACGAAAAAAAAACATCAAGAGGACGTACAGAGTCGGCAAAGGGTAGGGGGAGAATCTCCTACGGTGGTATCGGAAGCCCCTTCCGCTATATTACGTCATCAAAAATCAGTTGACGAAGATCAAAATGAATGCGAACAGCTGCTGAAGAAGCTGATTCAGGCCCTCAAAATCAAAATAAAGGCAAGAAAAACAGCCAAAGAAGCAGAAGCACAGCAGCAACAACAACCGCTGCCAACAAATGGGCAGCGTTCAGAACCAGCTGTCAGGGAACAGCAGCAAAAGCAACAGAAGAAACAGAAGCAGCAGAAGCAACAACAGGAACAACAACAACAGCAGCAACAGAAGACGCAGCTAATAGTACCCAAGAGCAAGAGATGCCCGTCTATCAAAGTCTTCAGTATAGAGACGAAGGATCTGGATGTGCTGTGTATATCCCCAAAGCTGGGGCCCTTATACCCCAAAGCTGGAAAAGTGCAGACCATGCTTTTCAAGATCGTGGATCCCTCCACTGACCCTGAGAGAATTCTCGCTGAACTGCGCCAGACACAGAGCCTTTACTACTGCGGTATCGAAAAGGGAGATCAGGAAACTTCCGTTCTTCCTCGTTCAGGTCGTCCCACACAGGAAAAAAGCCTTAAGCGCATTAATTGCTTTGGTTCTATTTCTAATACATGGGAAACGTTAAAAAATACGATGCCAATACTTCAATGACAACATCAGGTCGATGTTTCTTGATGCCCTTGAGTTGTGGTGATAAAAAACCACCACCAAATGAGAAAAGACTTTGATGGCAGCAGTAGCGAGACAGACTTGACGATGATGTTTCTCATCTCGCAACCATTTGCTGCATTAGTAGAAGAGCTCGACGGCTAATATGCATATCAGTTAATATTTTTTTTAACAAGCCTTACCAGACTGATGCACCTTCGGATCATCTCCTCGTTGAGTTGATGCGGCCGACTCCGACGAGTATGAAAATTTAAGCAATTTAATATCTTATACCTACCTGAATTGTACATATAGCAATTAAGGATACAACATTAGTCATTGTCTGCATAACCTTTTTTTGCTCTGAGGTGTAACTTTCTAAGGCTAGTTACACTTCCACTTGTTTATGGTTGCAAGAGTAAGCGATTGAATTGAGCAATAAGCAACAGCCTTTAGTAACTTTGGCTATCAGAAAGTATAGTTTTTGAGCAACTGGTGTTAGGTTAGGTTAGGTTAGGTTGTAGTGGGTGACTGCTGCAGAGCAGGCGCAAGTGAAATTGCTTCCGGGTTGATATTGTTAAAGGCACCTTCGATGTCGAGAAAAGTCACAAGTGTGTATTCTTTGAACTCGAGAGTTTTCGATGGTGCCTATCAGAAAGTGGAGGGCTGTCTCTACAGACTTGCCGTTGCTATAGGCATTTTGTGCAGATGAGAGTCTGCATACTGGGAAAGCATGCCTGATATATTGGTCTATAAGTTTCTCCAAGGTTTTCAGGAGAAACGAGGAGAGACTTATTGGCCTGAGGTCCTTCGGTTTGGCATGGGAGTATTTACCCGCTTTGGGAATAAACACTACTTTGACCCTTTTCCAGGAGCTGTTGACATGACTGAGACTCATACAGCCTTTGAATATGCTGAGAATCCAAGGCATGATGAGGTCAGCTGTTCCTTGGAGCTCGGCCGGGATGATGCCGTCAGGTTCCGCTGACTTGAAGGGTTTGAAGCTTGTCAGTGCCCACATGATAGTGGTGTGGCTGACATTTATAAGGTTACATGAAGTATTAGGGGGAGATGCGACTTCCTTAGTGGCTCTAATCGGGAAATTGCCGGAAAGTGCGTATCGACAAGGAGACTGGGGGTTTCCTCACTGGATGTGGTCCAGGTTTCGTCAGGTTTTTGTAGGAAGCTAGGTGATTTAGGGGATGATGCTAGAATCTTTCTTAGCCTGGAAGCCTCGGAGACTTCTTCGATTTTACCACAAAAAAGTCTCCAAGAGGTTCGTTGGGCCTTTCTCAATTCAGTTTTAAAGGTACTGAGTTGTTCCTTATAGGAGTCCCAGTAATTAGCATCACGAGTACCCTTCGCCTTGTTAAAGAGCTTCCTACAACTCTTGCGCAGAAGGTCAATTTCATGGTTCCACCAGGGAGGTTTAGACTTGCCTTTTTGTGAGGTTGTCCACTGAATGTTCGAGATCAGTGGGGTTGCTCGGGATGGAGATGTTGGTGCTCGACATTGTTCCCGCAACAATCTCTCTATATCTTTCCCAGTTGGTTCTCTTATCCTTCCTAAAGACTCTTTGGGATGAAGGGCACTCGCTATGCTGAACATTAGATAGCGGTGATCAGAGAAGGAGTGATCGGATGATACCCTCCAATTGCTGATTCTATCCGCTATATGGTCAGACACGAGTGTAAGGTCTAGGACTTCCTGTCTGGTCCTAGTTACGAAGGTAGGTGTATTACCTTGGTTACACAAATCTAACCTACTACTTACAAGGTAGTTGAAAAGGTACTCACCTCTTTAGTTGATGTCCGTGCTTCCCCATATTGTGTGATGGGCGTTTGCATCACAGCCTAGGATTAGCGCGGTTTTGGTTCTTTCCGCCTCAGCAATCGTCCTTGGTCCCCATGGTCATGGGCCATGTAGGAGGAGACTAGCCATAGTTTGGTTTTGCCTGCCTCCAGGCATACAGTGACTGAGTCTCGATCGCTAAGGTGGGAGAAAATATGAGTATTCAAAGAACTCTTTGTCAGTATGCAGGCTCTTGGCTTACCTTCATTCCTTACGTAGTAGAGGTTGAATTGCTGAGTCCTGAGTCCACGAACTATGTCGTTGACTACCCAGGGTTCCTGGGCCAGGACGATGTCGTCTCCGCATGTGTTAGCGCGGAGAAGAAGATCGGCCGAGGCCGCGATAGAGTGGTGGAGATTAATCTGTGTCACCCGGAGCATAGCTGTCGGGTAACGTGTCCGTCTTAATTCCGGACACAATCTCCACCACTGTCAAATTAGCCTCATCGTCGGTGTCTGACTCCAGAAGAGAGTCTTCTTGACTATTTGGCGGGGTACTGGTTAGCTCCAGGTTAGAGAGGCCAATATCATCAGCTTCCTGACCATGGCTAATTAGGATATGGCTCAGCGCCTGCGTGCCAGAGCCCTCCTCCTCCACCTCCATCGGTACCATATTGGCTACGGGGGTTGCCCTCTTGATGGAGCCTGAAGTAGAGGGTTGAGGCTCGCTTGAAGCAGGACGGTCTTTCTCCTCCTCTGCTACCGCCGTCAGTATATTACCGACAGATGAAGCAGCAGAGGTGGAGAGAGGCTGTTCCGCTTTCGCACTTGTCTCCCCCTCCTTTTTGTACACCTTCAGGGTGATCGTCCCAAAGCCGTAGGGGATGACACCATCCGACTTGGCAAGTGGGTCCAGTGATTCTTTATTTATCACGATCACTGCGGACCTTGTTTCTCTCTTCAGTTCATCCAGCTTAACAACCTTCCAATTGTGGGTAGGTAGGTTTGGGTTACAAAGTTGGATGAACTTGAGGATTGTTGCAGTATCTGAAGGGCTTCGCGGAAGGTAAGTGCGGGTTCTTGGTCTACTGAGGATTTCATCCCTCGTTACAACCTCGAGCCGCGCCCCTTTCACACCTCACCCAGTCTGCTAATGGCTTTTTTAAAGAGATCAGCAGATCTCTGGCACGTGAAAGTCACGAGCTTAATATGACCCTGGTGCCATCCTCAGTCACGCTCTACAGGTGCAAGGCCTCCGTTTTCCAGCACCAGGCTCAGATAGATGTCGTTAATCGCTGACTCCACTTTCTTCCAATTCAGTGGAGAGATAGCGCAGTCAGCGTTTCCTCTATCTAATACGGCGTAAGTGATTTCAACATTCAGCACTTCACTATACGGCCTGTTGAGCCTACTGACAATATTTATTGTTTCACAACTCGGTTTCAGACTTTTAGGCTCCGAGGGTGACGCCTCCAATGACCTGACATTTTATTTCTTGCTATTTCCTTTTTCTTTTTCACTAAATTCTTACTGCACTACACTGTTCACGCAGGTGTCACTAAACTTACATAAAATTCTCCTATCACGGTATTAATAAAAAAATACAATCACTGTCGCCAATTACTTCCTCTACGACGAATAATATCAAGGTCAAATCAGATATACCTCAGCGGATGTCACAAAAACTATTTTTCCTCCACGAGTGTGAGAACAGACGCTTATCGGAAAATTCACCTTGAGAAATATGAGCTGTGATTTTTCTCGCGCCAATTTCTTCGCTCGACGTGGAATAACATCAAGCTCAAATCAGATATACCTCAGCGAATTTCACAAACATTTTTCTTCTTCCACGAGTGTGAGAACAGGCGCTTATCGGAAAATTGAACTTGAGAAATATGAGTTGTGATTTTTCTCTACGGAAACAAGATATATGTGAATTTCCACTTTGGTGTCTAGTCGTACATTCGTGGACATTGTGATATTATTACGAACATAATTATGCTTAATTTAATATAGGTACATACATGTATTTACGCTAAGCTTAACATAATTATTAATGTTATTAATAATTATTAAAATTAATCCATGGTCGCTCTTATGGCTAACTACGATCGCTGTACCGTCCGCATGCACATAACCCATACTATAATTTGGGTCTGATTTAAGATCCTTGAGTGGCGGCCCATGGCGTTGTGGGTGCAACTTCGACGTCGTAGGTTTGATTCCTGCTCTGTGCGACGAAAACAATTTTCACGACCCCACCTCCTTCGAGTCACTGACAATGATCAAAGAGTATTTCCTGTCTAAAAAAAGCTTCTCAAACAAAGCCGTTCCGATTCGGCATTAAACTGTAGGTCCCTTCCACTCGTGAGAGAACAATAGCATGCGCAACATGAGTGGTTGCTGAGAATCTAGGCCCTGGCCGCCTACGGTCTGTAGCGCCACCCATATTATTATATATAATATTATTATTATTATAGAAGATCCTTAACGCATATAATAAGCAATAGCCGACTTAGTTGCTCAGTTGCCTACTCGAATGTTGTATTGAAATCGGGTAAGCTGAGTAATAAGTCTCTCAACATTAAGGCATTCCTCAATTTCTTGAAGGCTTTGACAGTTTCTGAGGATTAGGAAATGGAATTTTTCTGGATGCCTCGACTTTTTTAGAATTTGTAGATATTCCCTTTGATAATACAACAAAGCAAGGAAACTTTTTCCTTTAAAATGTTGTTCTTATCCAATGCACCTTTATGTTGGCTTCGGGAAGGATCGTTTCCAAATGCTCAATATGTTCTTTTGAGTTTCTACTTACCACTATAATGTCGTCGATGTAAAGCGAAAGAACTTGCCCATTGGACAACGTGAGATATCACCTAAAGTACATTGAAAAATGTAGCATTTTTAAGTCCGAAAGGGACTTAAAGTCTGGTAGACTCGAATTTTGTGTTGCTTGCGTAGAATGCTGAATAATGGAGTCCGCTTTTCATATCCAACACTGTGAAAGGGTAGCAGGGAGAAGCAGGATAGGGGTAATATTTGGAGTACACTGCTGTAGTCCTACTTGTATATAATATAAGATAATATCTCTAAGGGCTTGTCATATGGCTGAGATTATTGTAGAGAAAGTTTACTGATTCAGAATTCAGTTACATAAGTTTTATTTTTGCTTTGTTAAGAATAGTTGGTAGTCATTCTTTGTGTCAATTGTTTTGGATAACTGTTTGAGACTATCGTATGATGAGTTGTTTTCACAACACCTGTTATTAACAGAGCATACAATTTTATTATTTTGAAGAGGTTTCTTTACCAAATTTGGCTGGATATACCATAGTTTTTGCTAGAACCGGTACTTTTGAAAACATTTAGCATTTGTCACTCTTCGTTTTGCATTGGAAGTAAGGGAGCGAAAAGTAATTTGAAACTATTTCATCGGATTCTACTGGTTCTTGGGGATGGTATTCGACCTCTTCCGTATGGGGCGTTTAATAAAACATTGCTAGTTTCATTGTGGATGGTGGTACTTCTTCATTAATACGTTCTTGAGCATTTACGTGAAAGTTCTTGTTTTGCAAGGGATTTTGCTGTTTTTCTGCATATGTACAAGGTTTTAGTCTTGTTAGTCTGGTAGCTACCAGCGGATGGATTTATAAATGACGTTTCCATAGGCTGAGGCTCTTGCTCTCGGAGGAACCTGATTGTTGTAATAAAATAAAAATGTAAAAACACCGTCGTCTCTCTGGTCTGCAAAATGCAGCAAGAAACCTTTGGACATTGCGAGTACTTCATCAGCATTAACGGTTATCTTATTCCGAACTGTGTTCGAGATGTGTAATATTTTGGTGTTCCTTCCATCGATTTGTGTAGCTGTATGCCACGTATTGCGCTTTATCTCCATGGGCTTTATTTGCCAGGCTTAGCTCTAAAACAACGAAACCACTTGACAGCATCCGGAATCCTGTCAAGATCGTTTAGGTTATTCCAGAATTCTGGATTTTTGCACATATTACTGAAGGACGAATAAGGTTATTTTGGCTCGACGTGGTAATTGTTTTAAAAAAGCAATGCCAAAGTTCACAGTTATTAGTTATTTTTATCTTTATTTTCTTGTTTATTTTCAATTATTCTTTCAATAATCTTCATAGGATTTCTTAAATTGTATTTTACACACTCACATTTTTATTTGGTTTATATATTTCTTTAAACAATTCGTAAATTTGAAACATTTTTTATGATTGAAATTTGAACAAGATTAATATTTTTTCCAAATATATTTTATGTAAATTTTAAATTCTTGTCTTATAAAATAAGAATCATAACTGTTGAGCGGCTGCTAGCTTCCTTTCTTCATTTCTACAGTGATCTTTTTTCCTTTATTTTCCTCACATCACTTTAGATTTAAACGATTAGTACACTATGTGAACTTTTTCTGTGCTTGTATTTTTGTGATTTGACGCACACTGCTTCCACTTTTTTTTAAGTTTCACGAACTTTTTCTCTTGTTTTCACAGTAAGTTCTATGAAGTTCTTTTGTCAGTTATTTTAGCTCGCGTATTGTAATTTCGATACTATTTATTTTTACTTTAGCCAATCTCGGACCCCAATTAAGGTATCATCCGAGGTTTGAATGAAGAAAACAAATTCGTATTCTTGGGACAAACGTCCACGTTATATTCTTCTTTGATTGGCGCTACAGTCCGGGATGGACCTGGGCCTCTACCAACATGCCTCTCCAGCCAGCACGATCTTTCGTCAGCTGCCTCCAGTTGCGCACACCAAGTTGGTGGAGGTCCTTTTCCACTTGTGTGCGCCATCTAGTGCGAGGACGTTCTCTGTTGCGCTGTCCCAATGGCTCGGTGTCGAAGACTCTTCGGGCCGGAGCTGTGGTGTCCATCCGCTCTACATGACCTTGCCTTCTTAAGCGTTGGATCCGAACACGCTTAACTAGGTGCATGCCGCTGTACAGCCCGTATAGTTCGTGGTTGAACCTTCTCCTCCAAACGCCATCAACGCAAGCAGGACCAAAGATCGTACGCAGAACTTTTCTCTCAAAACAACCAAGAGCTTCTTCATACACTTTCAATACCGTCCATGGCTCTGCGCCATAGAGCAGGACTGGGATGATCAGGGTTTTATACAAGATCAATTTGGTGTTTCGAGAGATGGCTCTGTTACTTAATTGCCTCCTAAGCCCAAAGAAACAGCGATTGGTAAGAGAAATTCTGCGCTTGATCTCGGTACTGGTGTTGTTGTCCCTATTTACTCCAGAGCCTAGGTAGACGAAGTCCTTGACTACCTCAAAGTTTCTGCTGCCCAATATGACGCTCTGTCCGAGACGTCGATGTTGTGTGTCCTTCCGTGATGACAGCATGTACTTTGTTTTGCCCTGGTTTACCGCTGGACCCATTTTAGCCGCTTCCGCTTCAATGCCAGCAAACGCCTCATTGACGGCTCGCTGTGTTCGTCCAATCACGTCAATGTCGTCCGCGTAAGCAAGCAGTTGAACGGACTTTTGGAAGATCGTGCCTCGGGTGTTTACGTTTGAGTTTCGCACGATCTTCTCAAGTATGATGTTAAAGAAGTCACATGACAGCGTGTCGCCTTGCCTAAAACCTTTTTTGACATTGAAGGTCTCGGTGAGTTCGTTACCGACCTTGATGGAGCAGCGAGAGTTCTCCATCGTCATCCTGCACAGCCTGACGGGTTTGGCAGGAATGTCAAAACTAGACATGGCGCTGTATAGCTCGTCTCTATGCACGCTGTCATATGCGGCCTTGAAATCGACAAATAGGTGGTGGGTGTCGATCTGCATCTCTTGAGTCTTTTCCAGGATCTGCCGGAGTGTACATATTTGGTCTATTGTGGACTTTCCTGGCCTGAAACCGCACTGATAAGGACCTATCAGGTTGTTGACAAAGGGTTTCAGGCGTTCACACAGAACGGCAGAGAGTATCTTATAAGCGATGTTAAGGAGGCTGATCCCTCTATAGTTGGCACAGTCAAAGGGGTCTCCTTTCTTGTGGACCGGAAAAACGACGCTGAGATTCCACTCATCGGACATGCTTTCCTCCGACCATATCTTACAGATGAGCTGGTGCATGCGGCCAACCAGGTCATCTCCAGCTGCCTTAAACAGTTCCGCGGACAATCCGTCCGCTCCAGCAGCTTTGTTCGACTTCAGTCTAGAAATCGCTTTCTTGACTTCGTCTAAGTCGGGGGGAAGGAATTCGTGTTCATCATCGTCCAAATTGAGTGAAACATTCTGCCTGACAGCGGAATTTGTGAAGTCATCGCCGTTTAACAGCCTACAGAAATGATTTTTCCGAAGTCTCAGCATCGACTGCGATTCTACTACTAGTTGTCCATTTTCGTCCCTGCAGTCTTCGGTCCGAGGTCTATATTTTCCTGATACTTGTTTTACCTTTTAGTAAAACTTTCGGACCTCCTTCCTGTCGTAACACCCCTCCATCTCCACGACCGCGCGCTTCTTATGCTCTTTCTTTTTCCTTCTGAGAAGCCGGTGCTCTTCCCTTCTCTTCTGTTCGTAGAGCTCACGAACAGCTCTCGTTGTTCGATGCAGCGTTGCCTTGTAGGCCTCCTGCTTGGCTGCATGTACCTGCCTGCACTCGTCGTCAAACCATGGGTTCCTTCTGGGTGGTGTCGTGAAACCCAGCACATCAGTGGCAGCTTCTTTGATGGCTTTTTGACAACGTTTCCATTCTTCTTCTATTGAATGTGCAGGCAGCGTCGAACTTTCAGAGAGTTTCAGGGAGACTCGGTCGGCAAAGTTACTAGCGGTCGATTGCGATTGTAGCCTTCCGACGTCAAACCGTAGTGTTCTTTCTCGACTCCGTACTTCTCTCGATATCCTCATCCGAGTCGATGTTGGCTCCTCAGAACGTTCGGACATCGAGAATATTGGAGGAGTGTCTGACGTCAATCGCAATATGATCAATCTGGTTGATGGTTGATTCATCAGGGGACCGCCTGGTCCTTTTGTGAATGTTGAGGTGAGGGAACCGAGTGCTGGCTACAAAGAGGTTTCGCCCTGTCACGAAGTCCAACAGCCTGAGTCCATTGTCGGACGTGTTGTCGTGTAGGCTGTGTTTTCCGATGGCTGTAGCAAAGATTTCTTCCTTGCCCAGCTGTGCGTTGAAATCTCCTAGAACGATCTTGGTGTCATAGCTGGGGCATCGATCGTATGTTCTTTCTAGGAGATCATAGGAGTCATCCTTGCTATCGTCATCCTTCTCCTCCGTCGGGGCGTGTGCGCAAATTAGGCTGATGTTCCCGAATTTAGCCTTGATGCGGATTGTTATGAGGCGCTCGCTGATATAATCAAAGCTTAAGGCTTTTTGCCTAAGTCTGCCTCGAACAACGAATCCGCATCCAAATAAGCGCTGCCTTCCCTCTTTGTAGCAATCACCGTAGCAGATGTCGCAGTTTCCCATCTTCCTTTTGCCCGGCCCATCCCATCGCATCTCCTGGATAGCGGTGACATCTGCTTTGTAGCAGTCCAGGGCCTCCGCGAGTTCATCGGCTGCACGTGGTCTGTTCAGAGACCTCATATTCCACGTGCAGAACCGAAAATCATTGTCCTTTAATCGTTTGCTGGGGTCGTCAAATTTGAATCCGTCCATGTCCGAGGCCTGTTGTCGGTTCGTAACCGACGATTTTTTATGTGGTGAGGGAGTTAACCTCACGCACAACCTACAACTGGTAGGCCAGGCCCATTATTTGACTCTCGGGCAGAGGGGGATCGGTGCATACATTAGTTCACCACACAACGGTTGTTGTGATGGCTATCCAGGGGCGCCACAAGGAGGCTGTATGTCAACTTGACTTATGCACAAGCAGGGGTCGCCCCCTCCACGTTATATTGGACGTTGTCGTTCATTTTTGCAGTACGCTTCAGGACGGTTCATCGTGGACATCGCTTTTTTAATATTTCTCAACTGCATGGGATTCTAGAAACTAAGCTGACGTATGTAATGTACTTAGCTTGGGGTTGCAATATTTTTTCTGCTAACTTGTATTTTGGTTCATACAACTTACGCTTCTCTTTGAATATGACCTCATATGGCGTGTGTGACTATTTTACTGCGAATACAATTGAGTTATGTATCTGTTTTGATTTGGTCTACAGTTGTCCATTTTGTCTAGCCGGAAGTGTCTTCAACAAAAAAATATTATTTTCTACAAAGGGTTTGAGTGCACTGTCCTTAACGATTGGCCATGCATCACAGAATTTGCCGGACCACCGATCGTGCCATATATTTTTTTATTTTGACTTAATTCTCGTTTTGCTTATAAGCAGACTGCCGCAGTTTACCGTTTACAAGATACCGGTACCCATTTGATGATTGTTGGCGCCTTCACTTGGTATCGGATTTGCGACCGCTGTAGACATACCCGCTGATAAGCCCTTGCTATATTTTTTTGCGAATAAAGTATATACTAGACGATTAATGAACTGACAGTCGTTCTTTTTTTAATTTCGTCTTCGTACTTAATCAATTAATTAGCAAATTCTCGGCTTATTCTTCGTTTTTTTACAAAAGAAATTGGTCCTTCTGAAGCCTGATAATTAATAAAGTTAATTCAAATTTGTAAGTGTTTCGGTGCCCATATTAAATTATATAGATTGTAGTAATGGGGGATAGCGTAAAGCGTATTCACGCATATTTAAAGGGTAGCTTGATAAGTGCTGCATCTTTTGTAGAACAGCGACAACATTAGAAAAACTGAAATTCAAACTATCTAAACTTGAACATGGACCGAACTGAAAAATCTACAACGAAACCTCTTGCAACTAAAAACAAAAGTCGCGAAACCACCAACTTCATTGAACTCGCAAAGAGACAATGTGCCTTGGTCAATTTCATTTTCATATTATTCATATTCCGAAATTGATTATATCGCCGCTTACGGGAAACTATAAATATTGGCCCTCATTTCGTTATAGCTTTATTTGCGATTATCGAATAACATCCCAATCTCTCTGATTGCCAAAAATTCACCCAAGAGAAGATGATGAAAATCTTTTTAACACCTGGTTGTTTCGGATGCAAATTATGTGGAATCTGTTTAAAAAAGTGGTACGATCGGACATATTTAATTGTGCAATTGTTTATCTAATAATTTTTGTACCTTCCCACATTGGTTAATCGCAACCTACATGCATTAAGACGATTAAGAGGCGGTACTGGTGAAGTTACCCAAATGATAGAAAAACAATGAATGGTTCGCGAAATAAAAAAGGTAGTTAGGTTCAATTACCTATATTAGTCCTGTTTCTGTAATCGCACGGGTAGTTGCCGAAACACACTGTCCCTGAACCCTGATACCCGCGTACATCAAACGTTACAGCTCAGCCATTCTAACATCGATCTCCCTTTTTGCTCCTTCCGGCTTACCCAATTGTTCTGCCGACAAAACCTGCGCCGAGCGTGTGAGTGTAAAATGAATGAACGATCTGTAACATGTTCATAGCATGTAATAAACAAGAAGTAGATATTAACTTTATTATAAAATTGTTTTCAAAATTCTAATTAATTATTCATTTAACACACACACCTTTTTCTGTTAATGTTATTTCACATTTGCTTATAACAATTTTCGCGTATATACCCCATTCAAAAACGTTATTCACTTACTGAGAAAATATCCCCAACAATCAGGATTCTTTTTCATCAAAACTTTTAGTAACAACGATGAAATTAAACAACAACTGTGTTTTCATTTTACCATAAAATATTTTCCAAATTCAAATTCAGATTCAGATTTCTGCGCAGTATTGATATCTGAATCACAAATCTTTTCCCCATACAGCTTTAACAGACTTTCAACACAGACATTATTCATTTATTACTTTTATTCGCTTATATTATATTTTCTCGATACATTTTCCTTACATCATTAGATTCTGTGTTATAAAAATGTTTAAGATATCTATAAAACGTGTGTAGCATATACATACATAGGTAAACTAATTCATAATTCCTCATTATGTATGGGACTTAGTTAATTGAAATTAAATAAGAAAAATAAAATAAAATAAACGTCAGTACCTAAAAAAGCTCTTCGTCAACAACCCTAAGAAAAGATCACATGGCTCAAATTAACGGAACAACCGCTTCAACGTATCTACTCTGCAGAGACACACACTGAATAACCTGATTAACGTCTTAATTGTGATGCAGGTCTATACCGTCTCGAACTACTTGCATAACTGGTGCTTATACTCATATTTCGTCTTCGGTACTTATAGCCAACTATAAGCTCCTTTACAGTCTTTCGATATTTATCTGACAGGACACAATAGAGGAAGAAATTGAGAGCGGCATTGATAGCAGCCAACAGATTAAAGACATTTCCAATGATGTTTTGTAGATTATTCTCAATTCTGATAACTCCTGATACAATAAGATAAATTGCCCAAGGTAGTTGACATACTATGAAGAGAATCACAACGGCTATTAGAGTCACCGTTATCCTGTTCTCTTGGGAAACAGTTGAATTTTTTCTCTGAAAAGACAATAAACAAATGTTTACATATATTTTCCTAAGATAGTGTTTTAGAGTTACAATTGTTGATCGTCGAACACTTGCGTTAGTCATTTCCCCACGTCTGTGCTTTGATTTTCGAACTAGAATTATTAGTATCAAGTTGAATGTACCCAATATGCACAATGGGATGAAAACGAATATTATCGATGTGAGAATATAAAAAATGTTGGTGTAGGTCTCATTCTGGCCAAGGTTTGAATATTCATCTCTGTGGTAAGTGACCTTAAAGAAGAAGATTCTAAATAACTAAAAATTTATTACAGCTATGCTTACATTTTGACACGGATTCGTTATATAGCTGTAACCCTCACTGCTGCTACTGTCGTTTTTTGTTACATCTAATGTCGACAAAGTTTCTTGATTTATGTTTGGAATGTCTAGAAAAAGTACAATAAGAAATATCGAACTAATTCCTTTTGTATGTGTTACATTATTATGATACGAGAGTGTTTTGTAATTTTATTTAACATCATTATCTGTCACACAACACCTATTGGCCGAGAAACATATGGTTCATGGGAAAAAATGGAGCAAGTCCAATCCGATCGATTCGAGGTTACGAATAATTGTAAATACAGTGCAAGATAAATCAACCAAAACTTCTTCACATTAACAGTAAGAAACAGAACAGTAAGGTCATAACAAATATTATATTATATAGAATACATCTGAGTCGAATGTACTAAATATATAGAAGTATCGTCTTTATATATTGATCTTCTAAACAAACGCAGTTATCTCTTGAATTTCGCCAAGAATGGATGTGTGTTAAATCATACGTGGCAAATGTTATTATAAGGACCAATTTAATATATGTACTTCATTGTTGCCAATTAATTTATTTTTGCTCAAATATTGAAGTGAATATTCACATGTTTTTGTTGTAATATATATGTAATAATTGCTCACACTACTGCAATGATTGTCGGTATTAATACGCTGAATAGATATATCTATGAACAAAACGTTCGACATGTGGTCAAACAGTTTCCAACAAGTTCAATTTTCATTCTGCATTCGTAACCAAATATTAAATTTCAAACGCAAGGGAAGACGACTACTCGCATCATTACAAGTTCTAGCAACTCATGTAAATAACTGGTCAAAGTTAAATTTGCTGCTTTTTGGCAGTGGAATTGCTACACTGCAATAGTAAGTATTAGAGCTCTTGACCCGCACTTTCGGGTAATACCCGGGTATCTTAATTTCGGGTACCCGTAAGTCATTGCATACCCGTCATCACTTTGGCTACCGGTGTTTTCGGTTCTCACCAATGTGTCTTACAACTTTTCGAAGATGATTACATAACACAATAAGACATCGCCTAACGTATTTTATATTCTATTTGGTTGTTGAATGTTGCAAAAATTTTTGATTTCTCCTCAAAAATGTCAACAATCAACCTGATAACAGACAAGACCGCTTGGGTGTTACAAAGTACCCAGCGGTGGGAATGCAACGTTCCGATGCTACCGATTTGCTGGTATGCAAAGATTGCTTTGCCCGCACAGCTAGGTTTGGGCATTTTGTTCCCCGTTTTGAAGGAGCAGGGAAATTATGATTCAGCTGTAGTTCTCCCAGGGACATGTCAAATTCGCTGACCGTGTCACCATCTGATTTGGCTTCAAGCAAGAAATCCAATGCGGTACATTTTTTTTTGTTGAAACTTTTGCATTACTCTTGTTGTATGCTGTGTTTTCGAATAATAATTAATATCCGTACATTTTTAAAATTGGTACGATACTTTCATCACTCCCGATGTCTGTATTCAGATGTTTATTTACCATATTAGAGCATATATACATAATTAGCCGCAGAATCGAAAATGTAACGTCTTCCTATGTAAACAATTCTATTTGCGACTTGGAATGACTTCAGGATTGGCCCGTGGCGTTGTCTGTATGTGCGTCGACTTCAACCTCGACGTCGTAGGTTCGATTCCTGCTCTGTGCGGCGAAAACAATTTTCACGACCCCACATCTATTATATTATATTATATTATATTATATTATATTATATTATATTATATTATATAATATTATATTATATTATATTATATTATATTATATTATATTATATTATATTATATTATATTATATTATATTATATTATATTATATTATATTATATTATATTATATTATATTATATTATATTATATTATATTATATTATATTATATTATATTATATTATATTATATTATATTATATTATATTATATTATATTATATTATATTATATTATATTATATTATATTATATTATATTATATTATATTATATTATATTATATTATATTATATTATATTATATGTCCTGGATATGTACATGTATAGTGACATTCAAGTAGTTGGATATTGAACTCTTAAGATTCAGCTATCAGTTCAATGAAAATGGAGAGAATTACCAAATTGCATCAATGATAATTTATTCTGCAAACTTTTCGTACAATTCGTTATTCGACTTCGACAGATATGTGGCTTGGAGATTCTGGTTCATGCTTGCAAAAAAGGTGGGATAATAATCGTTTTTTTATAATTCCACATAAAGTGCCCCTTAATAACCGTAATATAATATAATTCAGTACACGCATTTAATTTGTTGTTCAGGTTTTTACATGATGGACGCGGTGCGTGTGGAGCTTGGTGATGATCCGACTCGAGGCTAAATTCACCAACATAAGCTTCATATGTGCGCATACACTCATATATGATACACCAACTAATCTGTAAAATCTAGTCGGTTGAAAGTATGCTCGACGGATGGAATCACAGCATCGTTTGCCCGATCCTAAAGAAAGGAGACTTTCTAAACTTTGCTAATTGTAGAAGGATTTCAGGCCAGCGAAATCCACTATTGACCAAATATTCGCATTACGCACAGGAGTTTCAAGTTGATACCCAACACCTATTCATCGACTTTAAGGCCGCGTAAGTTAAGTAAAACACTTTGGTGTTTGGTGGTGGTCTTAAGACTAAACTTATTTGCGTTAATATTCTTAACATATACTGCGATATTTCTTATGACCTAATTAATACTACCTACACACATACTTACGTAGTCAGCAATCTGCATTTATTGGCAATCGGAAATATATAATATTAATGTGTTTTGGTGCTTGTGCTTGGTGCAACAACGATCGAATTCCCAGAATGCTATGAACTTCGTTGTGCTTAAGCAGCAACAAATGCAATTAACGTATCGAGTTGACTAATTCGAGAGTTTGCATTTTGGGGTGAATGTACTAACGTAACACCTCCCTCGTCAGCTTGAGATACTCCCGGATCATACATTTTACGAGTTTATTATTTATTACTATTTATTGGTTTTATCTATATATATATATATATATATATATATATATATATATATATATATATATATATATCTAAATATATTAACAATTTCACAAAGACTTTGATTTGTATTGACAGTTGAATTCATATTCTTTAATACATTAATTTAAAATTTCCTTTGTTTTTAAGCATCGATAATGCAGCAATTACAACTAAGAGGAATAACAAACTGGTAGTTAGAAAACTATAATGAATAGTTTTATGGAACCTTAACTCGTCAATAGCCTGTTTTAATATAATGTCTTCAAATGTGATCTTATTAAGAGTTTGAAAGGTATCATTGATCTTAGGATACTTTATGGTTATTGGTGTCTAGAATTGAAAAATGCTCTTGAATATTTTGCATATCATCGTCATCCAGTGTGCCAAAGAGAAACTTGAAAGATTTACCTATTACATTGACGAGGACTCTCTTATACATGTGGGGTATCATAGATTGGATCATATTTAGAATTTAGACTATTTTAGTATTTATGGTAAAAGCCTTTTGTGCTCACTTTCAACATTGACATCATTAGCAATTGTACTAAACTGATTAATGATATTTAGTATATCCTGAGGGACTAGGTCGTACTTATAAATTATGTCAATTATACCTATATTGATTTCAGAGTATCCGAGATTCGAATCGATTTTCTCACTTCTCAGAACTTGGAACGAAGTTGGAACTAGTACTCACAGGACAAGGTATAAAAGCACCACCTGCAAATTTTAAAGGTCGTTTAATATTAGATTCATGTGCATTACTTAAGGAGTTTTCCAAATTTTGGATGTTCTTTATGCCTAACGCTAGCATCATTTTTAATGAATTCTATATATTTTTAGTGGTTTTTGTTTTATTTAGCTATCGCGTTTCTCTTATTCTTATTTATTCTGCCACCTACTATGGTCTTATCAATTATATTGCCTACTACTTCAAGTGGATGAATGGATGCCTTAATGGATGAATGAAATTAAGAATCATACGAATCGACCGCCTCCTCCAGTTGCTCTTCGATTAGTAATTTATTTTCCAGACAAAACCCGAATTCGTTCTTTAAGGTTATTGTTTAAACGTTCCGCATCTGTGTGACAACAAAATTGACACAAAATTAACTTCAATGTTTTTTTCTCTGAACAAGTTTTTTGAGTTTACGTTGTTGAATTCGACGTCGCATATAATTTGTTTAATTTTTCTTTTGATGGACATGTACACTATTTCTATCTTCTAAATAAAGACTTACCATTGTTTTGAAAATTAATACATAAAATTAATAAATGAGTGTTTAGAATTGACGTAAGAGTCAACTTAAATTACATCATTTATATTGGTTAGGGTTTCAGTAAATTTGAACTTTTTTCTGATAGGCTGCCTATCGAATTTTGCTCCAGTGCAAAGAACGCAGTTATTAACAACTTTATTAATAAGATTTCAAAGATTCGGAAGAAAGTTATGTATCAGCACCACATAGTAAAGTAGAGTAAAGGGACATCTAGTTTATAGCTTCTGTTTCATTTGTAAGATTTTTAGCACAATAACGGCGTTTTATGAATTTAACATTAGAATTTATAAAGTTATTTTCTTTTCCTTTAATGTAATCAACTTTTGCGTCATACTCTCCAAATTGGATGATCCACCGTTGAAGTCTCGGGTTAAGATCTTTTCCTATATGCTCTGTGTGTAGCCACTTAATGGGTTAGTAATCTGTGCATAAGTCGAACTGTCTGCCAAAGAGGTGACTGTTGACTGCTCAAACTATTGCTAAAAATTCCTTTTCGATAGTGTTTCTCATGATCGTTAAGTGTATGAGAAGCAAACGAAATAAGATGTCCATCCTAAATTAAAGCTGCACCCAATGCGAAATTACTTGCAATCAGTGGCAAGTTTAAAGCGTCTTTTGAAATCTAAGTATTTAAGTACATGATGATCAATAACGATTTCTTTTAATTGTTTGAAAGCCGATATGTAGCTTGGATCATTAGGGCTAACCCTTGCCCCCTGTTTCAAATACCTTGCCATGGGGTAAGCCATGAAACTCGCTGATGGCAGGGGATATGATTTGATATTACACTTTAACCATTTAATGTCGAATTTTCTGATTTGTAAGGATATTTGGTTTTATTAAGCTGGTTGTTGACCCAGTGTCAATTAAACATCTGATTGTTTGGTTGTCTATTGTTATGTTAACTACCGGTGATTTATATGGCTGATTGTATTAACTTAGCCTGAATTTGGTCCTGGTCTATTTGGGTTGGAATGACTATAGGTTTTTTTTATTAAGGTCTTGCTGATTTTGGCTAAACCGTTTTTGGTTTGATTGAAACCTTTCGTTTAGATTATTTTAAGAAGTGTCATCTTGTGAGTTAGGCAAGGAATTGAACTTATTATATATGTCTATTAAACAACTATACAACACAAAAGTCTATTTTTTCTAAAAGTAGTTGTTTTAAATCAGAATCTGCTCTGTCTGGCTTATACATATTTGGTTTATCAACATCGAAATCAAAGATTTCATTGATAGTGAAACTTGCCTCTTTAAGAATTGAAAATAATTCTCTTAGATTACTAACCTTAAGCTTTTTAGGGTTTAAAATATTGTCTCAGCTAGTCATTTATTTCTTCCCAACTGATATTATCTCCAGTCAGTTGCCTTATATACTTCGCTGCTTCGCCTTGCATTTTTTCATTTACCACAATCAACAGAGCGTATTGAAACAGACATTGATCTCTTCCACAGAGCATTTTTACTGACTGCACGGAACTAATAAACGATGATAAGCTGTAGTTTTCCCTTCAAAAGGCTTAAGAAAACGGAAAACGGGCATGGAAAATGATGATGTTGATGTTGTTGTCGCTGTTGTTGTTCCTGCTAATGGTTTCTCTGCTGAAACTGTTGTTTTTCTTGATGCTGAATTTGTTCTTTCTGTTGTGGCTCCGGTTGCTCTGCCTGCTGATGATTTCTCTGCTGGAGTTTATGTTGCCCTTGATGATGAATTTGTTCTTCTTGCCGTTGAATGATTAAATGTTCAATATCAATTTTTTTCTTAAGTTCTTCAATTGTCGCCATTTTTTTTTATTCACAATTTGAGTTGTCTATTTTAGCACAATGCACACTAAATCACCACATAAATTCAAAATCGTTAGTTTCTCTTCTATTTAAAGAACTACTGACTCCTTGGTTGTATACTTCTTTTATCCTCTCACAACACCCTTCTAACAGTGCAATTAAAACAAAGGTTCGATATAATTCTTCGGAATAATGCTCCGTCGACTGTGCCACTTAAATAAAACTCTTGGTGTTTGGTAGTTGTCTTAAGACTAAACTTTATTTGCATTAATATTCTTGACATATGATACGATATTTCTTATGACCTAATTAATACTACACACATATTTAAGTAGTCAGCAATCTGCATTAATTGGCAATCGGAAATATTTAATATTGATGTGTTGTGGTGATTGTGCAACAACGATCGAATCCCAGAATGCTATGAACTTCGTTGCGCTGATGCAGCAACAAATGCAATTAATGTATCGAGCTGACTTATTCGAGAATTTGCATTTTGGGGTTATACAGTTATACAGCGCATTGTCTAGTTTTGGCATCAATGCAGAAGTCTTCCGTCTTTGCAGATTGACGATACAGAACGCCCGATACTCCGTCAAGGACGGTAGAACGCCCCTTCATGCGACTTTCTTAACATCATTCTCGAGAAGATCGTGCGGAACTTAAATGTCAATACCAGAGGCACGATCTTCCACAATTTGCATACAACATGCCACACCAATGACATTGACATTATCGAAAGAACACCAGCTATCAGTGGGACAGGTTTATGAGCATCGGAAAATAAGATGGGCTTACAATTAATGAGAGTAAGACAAAGTACATGCTGTGGTCCACCAACACCGACAGCTATAACTTTGAAATAGTTAAAAACATTGTCTACCTAGGGTCCGAAGTTGATGCAAGCTATGACACCACTGCGGAGATAAAACGGGTGCATTTTCGCACTTGGAAGGCCACTGAGGAATAAAGCCATCTCTCGAAGAACCAAGATATTCATTGATAGAACGTGGAAAGCTAACGAGGATACTCTTGGTCGCTTCGAGAGAAAAGTAACTCGAATTATCTTCTGTCTCGTATGTACGGATGGTGTGTGGAGGAGGCGACTGAATGACGAGCTGTACGGGTTGTACAGCGTCATCGATCTGGTTCAACGAGTTCGAATCTCTCTCCTCATGATTAGGTCACATAGGGACGGTATCCGGCCCGGAAAATCCTCGACTCCAACCCCGAGGGACACCGCAGTCAAAGAAGAACAGTCCAATACTCTTTCTTTCATGTTTTTAAGTACTTCCTCGTATTAAACAAATGTAGTTTCCACAAGAAAATGTTCTTGTAATTTTGAAATCTATATATCAAAGACATACTGCAACCTTTACCTTAAAAGTTCGAACTAATTATCGGAGTTTCTCGGCTTTATTGTTGCCTAAAAATCCGAAACTATGATAGCATTTTTCGAATAGGGCAGTTAAATAGGCTTCAAAGCATTTCACACCTAACCAAGTCTAATTCTACATCCTGGACGAATAAAATAAATTTGTTACATATAATATAAAATGTATCATCATTATGGTTACATTTGTTCATTTTTGAGACCTTTAAAAAATACATGTCTAATTGTTGTCACTACTTTCGGTGACCGATAAAAAATGTAATACCGATCTTAAGTGTTTGATACTTTATTAACGCACTTCTGGGTACTTCAAATAACACTTCTCTGGCATTCAAACAAGATCTACCTCATGCTTCGTTAGCATACTGTATATTGTAAATAAATTTTTTGCCCTACAAAGTATCTGCCACTACTTATAGTGGGAGAAAAGATTATGCATAAACTAACAAGCGGAAACGTAATATAAGTACCATATATGCACTTTCTTTGCGCGAGATCTAACGGAAACAAATTTGTGTGAGCTAGCTGAAACCACCCAACCGCTGTAAAATTAATTTCTATTGGCTTCACAGTAATTTTGTTGATCATCGTGTGTTCCTTGAGCTACATAAATAATATCAGCAACTGTGTGAAAGGAAACTTTTGATAAACTGAGACTGCAGACTCCTTTTAATGGTCATACAAACACTTAAAACAGTTTCCACAGAGTGTGTGTGAGTTGCGATAAACTGAATTGTCCTAGTAGAACTTTTCAGTAAAACGTATGTTTATAAGTACGGTTTACACGCAGTGTGCTTCAGCTCTTCATCTTAAAATAAATTCATGCAGAGCATTTGCAGTAATGATTACACAGAATGCGAAAAGTGGAAACATTTAGTTCACAATTACCTTGGATTTTCGTTAAATTCACTTCACATGGCTTGCCATCGATGTCGACCAGTTTCTGCATACTCACCGCCTTATGCTCAAATGCTGTAGATATTGTTAAAAGGAGACAAAAAATTGCAACACCTAAATAAACAAAAGCGTGATAAAAAAATAAGAACCGTCATGTATACATATTGTATTTTAATCTATTTTATCAGCTATAACTGCCTTCAGTGAGTGGAAATCTCCATAAATCGCATTCGTATATGTGTATACCTGCAATAACTCTTTTCGCCAGTGACTCTGTGCAGAATGTTTGTCTCTTCAACGGGTATCGAATCGCAATGAAACGTTCTATCGTGAAGCAAACTGCAATGTAAATTGAAATGTAAGCTGTAAACGGGTGAAAGAAAACGAAAAAAAAAAGAAATGAGATTTAGAAACGAAAGGACGACTTCGAATATATATTAGTATCTGAGAAATGTTGGATACGAGAACTCACCGCATCCATCTGTCAGCCATATAACAAGCCCATAGAACTGCCAATAAATTTTATAGTGTAAATGGACAGTTTCGGAGTGCTGTAGTGACAGCAGGAAAACCATAGTCAAATAGATGATGTCGGTGATAGCAAGTGCTGTTAAATAGATATTTGTAGTGCATCGCATACGTTTTCTGAAAATATATAGTAGTAATTAATTTTCAAGGAATTTATTGTAACTCAAATGTGATAATTTATGCCCTTTTTTGTGCATGCATACCATTTTTGTGAAGCTTATTTTCTAATAAAATAACACTGGCAGTTCTCCAATATGGAAAAATAAGAAAGGCAAAATTTCGGTCTTTTTTTAGACCAAGGCCTCTTATTGGACAACAATGCTGCTCGACGGGAGTTCGCCTGGACAAATCTAGACTGCCGTTGGAGCAAGGTTTGTAAAAAACATCTAATTACTTTTGATTAGTAAAAACTTGGCTTATTGGTCTTCTTTTCTGACGAGAAAAAGTTCGACCTGGTCTAGATGAATTCTAATACTATTGGAGAGATTTGAGAAAGGACCCAGTGTATTTTGCCAAACGGAATTTTGGCTGGTGGTTTCGGGTGCGTTTTTATCCGTTGGAAAACGGTTGGCTTTTTAATCCACCAAAATGAGCAGTGTGGAACGCAACAACGCGACGATCCGTACAAGTAGGGCTACTAGAATGTGGTTGCATTAACACTGTCGATTTACCAGCCTGCTGTTCAAGCCAAAGTCTAAAGGAAAACCTATAATACGTCCGGAGAACTTACAAAAACAACAACAAATTTGTTTTACAAAACTTACAAAATGTTCAACAATTGCCTAATTTATAAGAGTAGTGATTGAAACTTGGGAGGAAATTCCTCATCGAATCTTTAAAAAATTATGGGCACCTCTACAAACTACTGTTTCAAATTTGTTGTTACTTTTTCTACATTTTAATCTTATTTTTAAAACTAATGCAATAAGATTTCTTTACACATATGCTTTAAATTTTTAGTTTTAATTTTCAAGATTTCAAGAGAAATATATTTTTCTCACGACACCGAAGCTTGTATTTGATCAAACAACCACTAAAACTCAATATATATACACATCTGCAGACAAGACGAATATCGTGAGGGCGCCACAATGAACTAGTAGACATATTTTCCTGATTATACCAATAGAAATTTACAAGTGTAGAATATTTTAATTTACCTTGTTAATACGACTATACTGACAGCATTGCCCAATAATCCGATGACAACCACGCAAGGTACTAAGATGCCTTGCACTATGTGACGAACATAGACTACATCCTCTTGCGTTACCATTTCCCATGAAGTTGAAATGTCCTTTGTTTTATAGGATACCGATATGAAAAATGTGTTTAAATGGCTCCACAATTCGAAATTATAGCTTCTCCTGAAAGAAATATTGTAATAAATAATTTATATATATATATATATATCCCAAATTGTTGAATTTTACTATTCGATGGCAGGTACATAAAGGTTGATTTTTTAAAAGCTATAGGAAATTTTTTTTTAAAAAAAAACATACAATTTAGAAAAGTGCATTTAATATTTATTTGAATCGATATGTATTTAATTTAATGTTTGAAGATTATTTCATGCAAATGTTGACCTTGAGTGCGCCTCAAATGGTCCATCCGCTTAGTTAAATTTTGGCATACTCCTTCCAACATTCCGGTCGGTATCTCACGAATTCAATTCAATTTTGTCTTCCAATGCGTCAATTGGAGCGGGCTTGTTTGTATAGACATAAGCTTTAACATAGCCCCCCCCCCCCCCCTTACATGAAATAAAATGTTCACCGAACTCGCCTCTCAATAAGTACATTGTTGCGCGTGCTGTGTGGAATGTGGCACCGTCTTGTTGAAGGCACATGCCATGCAAGTCAAGCTCTTGCATTTCGGGCAAAAAAAAGTTGGATATCATCTCACGGTTACGATTCGCATCATCTTTGAAGAAGTAAGGTCAAATGATGCCACCAACCCATAAACCGCACCAAAATGTGACTTTTTGTGCGACTGTGCCTTTTTCTAGATACATTGGTAGCTCTTGCAATGCTTTTGGCTGATATTCACTCCAAAATCGACAATTCTGCTTATTTACGTACCCATTGAGCCAAAAATGAACTTCTTCGCTGAAGATGTTTAACAGTGACACAAAACAGGAAACTTGAGTCAGCTGTTGAAACCGGTGTTGCCGAAGGGATAAAAGCTGCAAAATCATACTTGACATTTTGTTACATGTTGTCAGCTAAGGTAAGCCATGAGCTTGAAGTATCTGTTTTATCGTTTAAGTATGTGCGTGATAAACTTATAGCAATGTTTTCAATGAAGTAGCCAAATAAAAATCGTAATTTATGGGGCTAATTAGGCCCCGAAAAACATTATCAGCCCTTGTCTGATTTCCAGTGATAGTGAAATAATATCTTGATAAAAGATAACAATAAACATTTTTTACTTGGACCATTAGAATAATGTTGAATTTAGCGCATTTACCATCGATTTGTATAGAATAGACATATATTTTTTAAATTTTTTGATATTAGTGCGAACCATGTTTTTATGGTTTTAGCATTTCGGTGATCATTTAATTCAGGATATATGAAAATGTTAATGTACGAAAGATGAGTATAAAATCTGCCACTTAATTCACATAGAAAAAGGACCATAAAGCGGTTTATGACCCGACTAATTATTGGTTTATTTTAAACCTACATGGTATTTTTATATTTTCGCCAAAAGCCCATTATTTTTCTTCTATTTGTAATTTACAGCAGATATTTGATGACAAGATTGGACACACAAAGTTTGACCTGTTGGAGGATGACTCTTTAATTCATGAGGTATACGTACACAATTATTTCTCAAAATAGAATAAATTGTAATAAATTAAAGGTAAAAAATATTCACTCTGCATAAAAAATGCGCGCAGTCACTATTTATTTACGAAACGTTTCAGGCTTAAAATAAATGATCTGGTTTTCCCCTCTGACATCGAGCTGACCTATTCTCAAGCACCAATGTCGGTTAGTTAATTTTTAAACCACTTTCTTGGTTTACTTGCTCTTACTCAATGAATTTCCATCTCGTTGCAAATCGTTATTCGTCGTGGTTCTAAGGGTGAAGATTAATCAATGGCAGTCTATTATTCAATTTAAAAACAATTTAGTGATGAGATGTTGAGGATTCTTGAAGAAAATATTCTATTTGTTTTTCTTTTTATTTTATACATTCATTCATTCGTCTTATTTATGTTTGATTGTGTTATTTTGATACGACTTTGTAATAAATATTAATTTTAGAAATAAGTATGTACATGCTGATTACCGGAACTCCTCTTCCTTATTTAATATTGCAGACGGCATCGGATATGAACAATGGAATATAAATTAAATGACAGATACCCCCCCAAATTTTGGAAACCGTATCTAAATTTTGTTTTGAAACCATTTTCACAATAAGAGAACAAATACGATCAGACTTTACAGAGGGTAAGTTTATATTCTTGCAGTACTTGCACTTATCAAACCATTGAAAATTTAATGGGATCTTACAAGACTTTTGAATCTTAGAAAATAACTTTCTCGTTCGTATATACAAACATGAGATGAGTCTGACATGGATGAGTCAGGACTCATCTGTCTTTACTGATGGCGGCGGAGGATCTTATTACCAGATTAGAAAAAGGGCCTCCATTTTAGGACTAATCTGACATATTTGGAGCTCAGATCTGAAAGGTTGCCTTCAAGGTAATGTCGGGCGGCGGTACTCACAACCTCACCGAGGTTACCGATACCGGAGTCATCCGGACCCTTCGCCCAAGGGTAAATAATTAGATAGATAATTTAGATAGCTTAGTTTAGATTAGCCCTCACCACGTAAAAAAAACTAACTGTTCAGAAACAACCAAATGCCTCGGATACTGACGGATTTACTGACGACCCCAGCTAACGAACCAGTGACCATGCTTTTCGGTTCCGCACGTTGAATATGAGGTCTCTTAACAGGCCATTGATCACATTACGATCGACGTCAGATACTCCTCCAGTATACTTGATTTCCAAACGTTCCGAGGAGCCAATGTTGACTCGGACCATTTCCTTGTTGTAACTAAGGTAAGAATCAGGATATCAAGAGAACAACGGAGTCGAGAACGAACTCCACGGTTTGACGTCGCAAGCCTACAATAGCAACGGATCTTTGCCAACCGAGTCTTTCAAAAACTTTCTGTAAATTCGACGCCGCCTGCACGAATGGAGAAGAGAGTCAAGAAGCCATCACAGAAGCTGCCACTGATGTGCTGGGTTATACGACACCACCTAGAAGGAACCCATGGTTTGACGACGAGTGCAGGTGGGCACACTCAACCAAGCAGGAGGTCTACAAGGCAACGCTGCATCGAACAACAAGGACTGTTCGTCAGCTCTACGAACAGAAGAGAAGGGAAGAGAACCGGCTTGTCAGAAGATAAAGGAAAGAGCATGAGAGGCGCGCGGTGGAGGAGATAGGTATTATGGCAGGAATGACGTTCGGAAGTTTTATCAAAAGGTAAAACAATTATCCAATGAATATAAAACTCGGACAGAAGCCTGTCGGTATGGAAATGGACAATTGGTAGTAGAGTCGTAGTCATTTAACGGCGATGACGGTATACTGCTATCAGGCAGAATGTTCCACTCAATCTGGACGATAGTAAGATAGAAATTTCAAGACTCAAGTCTAATTAAGCTGCTGAAGCGGATCTGGAGCGGTCTGTACCCTGAAATATATAAGGCAGCTGGAGATGATGGTAGGGCGCATGCACCATCTCATCAGCAATATATGCTCGGAGGAAAGCATGCCCGACGAGTGGAATCTCATTATCAAAAGAGGAGACCCCTTCGACTGCGCCAACTATTGAGGGATCAGTATTTTTAACATCGCGTATAAGATCTTCTCTGCCGTTTTGAGTAACCGCCTGAAGCCGTTCATTAATAATCTGATAGGTCTGTATAAGTGTGGCTTCAGGCCAGGAAACACACAATAGACCAAATCTGCACTCTACGGAAGATACTGGAAAACACCCAAGTAATCCAAATCGACACCCACCATCAGCGTGCATAGAGACGAGCTATACAACGCCATGTCTAGTTTCGACATTCCTGCCAAACTCGTCCGGTTGTGCAGGATGACGATTGAGAACTCTCATTGCTCCATCAAGGTCGGTAACGAACTCACACAAGGCGACGCTGTCATGTGATTTCTTCAACATCGTCCTGAGATTTCTTCAACATCTTCCTCGAGAAGATCGTGCAAAATTCACACGCCAACACTACAGGCACGATCTTCCAGAAGTCCGTGCAATTGTTAGCATACGCCGATGACATTGACGTGATAGGCAGAACTCAACGAGCCGTCAGTGAGGCATTTGGTAACATTGAGACGGAAGCGGCTACAATGGGTCCGGCGGTGAATGAGGGCAAAAGGAATTATATGCTGTCCTCAAAAAAGGACATACAACATCGACGTCTTGAACAGAGCGTCACAATGGGCAGCTATGACTTTGAGGTAGTCAAGGACTTCACTCACCTCGGCTCCGGAGTAAACTGTACTAATAAATATTTTTTTCTCATTGTTGCTCTATTCTTAATTAATTTATTTACATGTTAGACAAAAATGCTTAAAACTAGCTTAAATAACTGCACAAATGTGCTTACACCAAACCTATTGACCCTATGCGGGCACTCTAGCTATTCTAATCGCACACTTTTTTGTGTTCCTTTCGGCTTATGCTATGTTTTTTTATGTTTCTTTTTTCTATTTTTGTTTTATTTGTTTCGCCAAGAAAACTGGTAAGAAAAACTTGGCTATATGTATTTAATTTAACCTTAAACTAACTTCACCTAACATTAAAACGTAAGTCTTGATTTCTTCTCAACTATATCCGTAACAGTTTGAACGCGTTTACTAGGGCGTATATGCTATGTATATGCCTGACATATATAATTTATACCCCGCAGTGCACCTTTTTTTATATTTTATTTACTTATTTATTTTTTATTTTTCTTTTAATTTTTTTTTCTTACGACTACCTTAACACGTTCCCTGTCAAGCTGTTTTTCATTAGGTGTCATTTCGACGCCGCGTGTACCGAAAACAGTACGCGGTAAGCGCTTTAATTTATTTTGTATAAATTCTTATATTTTGTTTGTTTTTGAGAGAATTTATATTATTTTCGAGATTATTAATATTAAAACAATAATGCATACATAGTAACATCAAAAACTAATATTTATTTAATTTTATTATTATTGTACCGTTATCAGTACACGATGCAAAAATTCCTCTAAACATCACTAAATCACAAATTTAGAAAAAAAAATTGATTTGAAAAAAAAACACGTTGGCGTAGAAATGAAGCTAAGCGTGTACTGTTTTCGGTATATGCGGCAGAGAACGTGTTAAATCTATGTAAGTTGGCCACCATGGTCAACCAGACAATTTCGAAAACGGATGAAGAAGTCCTTGGTTTCTTTGAGAGAAAAGTTCTACGTGCGATTTTTGGACCTGTTTGTGTTGACGGGTTCTGGAGGAAAAGATTCAACCACGAATATTTTCTAAGTTTAACTCACTATATCTAGGTTGATTTTTATGCCTCAATGCCCGGTAATTTTTAACATAACCTTCTGATCCTCTTTTAGTAAAATTGTCCCTATTCCTATTTACCTTTTCAATTAATATTATCTTACTTTCCTTGATTAAGTTTGCTAATCTTTGTCTATTGGTCTACATTTAGTTACGGAATGTATGGATTTGTTATAAAATTTTATGCATTTATACAACTTTTCTTGCACTGTAAGAATGTATTTTATAGCTTCAAATACTCTAAATTTCTGTTCTGTATAGTGTATAGTGTCCTTCTTGTCTGAAAAAAATCTTTAATATTTGTAGTGCTAAATTTGTTATCCGTTATGCACTTCGTAGGCTTACCTCTAATTGAAATGAATAATCTTATTTTTTCGATAAGTGTTAAGTTATTTTTGTTTTTGAAATGAAATGCTATTAAGTGTTTAGAAAGTATATCAATAAAAGTAATAAAATTATGTTTTGAATTAGTGTATCCATGTGTATGATCTGATTTCCATTTTTCGGAGTTTCGGTGATATAGTATTTAGATTTGATTGGTTTTCTGTCATATTTAGAACGATTGCATACATCACAGTTATTAATATATTTTTCTATTAACAGTTTCAAGTTTTATATGTAATTGTTTTTCTTAAGACCTTCATAATTTTCATTTAGAGCTGCATGCATTGTTTAGCATCTATGGTACTTATGAGTTTGTTTTAAGGCTCCATCTTCGTCTGTCATATCTTTAGTATTATTTTACTTAAGCTCGGTATATATACCTACTTTACCATTTTTTAAAAACCTTCTAAATATATCCGCCATAAAATCATTTTCTTTATCTTGGGATCTAATCTATATTTTCCTCTTTTTGTCAAATACTTCAGATTCCTTACTCTTTTTATTTGTCAAAGTTATTTGTGTAAAGAACCTGTTAACTACAGTATCTAATATTGAAAAATGATCAGTGTGTTCCTCCTATTGAGAGTGGTTATCCAAGCTCATTTCATCAATTCCAAACACTTTCTCTTTGGATCGGTTAACCGTTTCTGTCAAATTAATTTCACCTGTGTCTGGGTTCAGTCTACTTAAAAAGTCTGCTGCCTTATTATCCTTGCCCTAAATATAGTCGATGTTAATATTATATTCTCCTAACTTCAGAAACCACCTTTGTAAGCGAGGATTTATATCCTTCCCTTTACGCTTGGCTTGCAACCATTTTAGGGGTTGATGGTCTGTCATTAAATTAAAACTTTCTTCCGCAAATATACGGCCGAAAGTAATTAACAGCCCATATGATTCGTAATAACTCTTTCTCTGTCGCTGAGTAATTCCCTTCATGAGTATTTAAAGTTCTGCTAGCATAACAGATTGGGTGTTCATCTTGAGACGAAACAGCACTAGCGTAATCACTAGCATCGGTAACTAACTTCAATTTGTTCTTAAAATCAGGGTACCTGAGAACTGGTGTTTCGGTTAAAAGTCTTTTTAGTTTCTCAAAGGCATCTATGTAATTAGAATCGTTGTTATTGATTTTTGCATTCTTTTTTAGATGAACTTACGGTAATATCCCGTTAAGCCTAAAAAAGATTTGATTTGTTTAGAGGTTTCTGGAAGTTTAAGTTTCCGAATGCTATCAATCTTACTCGTATTAGGTTTGACTCCCTCAGTGGTCAAAATATGACCTAAATTTTCCGTTTCTTGGCAAAAAATTTGCATTTGTCTATTTGTATTTGGAGATTGTGTATCCTGAGTTTATTAAGAACTTTCTTAATATTTTAAATATTTGTACTGAATATTAGTATATCGTCCATATATACTACTCACTCTTTAGATCCTCTTCTGTGATTAGTACCTGATGAAAGCTTTTGGCTAAGTCAAGAGTTGTAAAATATTGGGCTCTACCCAATTTTTCTAGGATATTATCTATGTTTGGGATCGGGAATTCGTAGTCGACCGTAACTTCGTTCAGTTTACGGTAATCAATGACAATTCTCCACTTCTTTACCCCAGAATTATCCGATTTTTTGGGTACTATCCAGAGGGGAGAGTTATATAGCGAATTGCTCTGTTTAGTAATTTGTTGCTCTAGCATTTCCTTAATTTGCCTACTTATCTCTTGCTCATGAATTTGGGGGTATCTATACATTTTTCAATAAATCTAATTACTTCATTTTGTTACGATTTCGGGTCTTATCTCATGAGCATGGGAAAGCTTTTGACCTTCTTGGAAAAACAAATCACTATCATCTTTAAAAATTAATTATAAAACATTATTTTGCTTCCATTGACTTCCAAAATTTCTTCATCTAAGTCAACTATTGCTTGGAGTGGTTTAAGCAAATTTAGTCCGATCAGTCCATCGAATTCTTTGTTCTTAAGGGTTGTTAGCTTCCAACTCATCCATTTCTTTTCATTAAATTCTAAAGGCACCTCTGTTATTATTTTTGAATCAACTATTGTTTGACCGTTAAGGGTATTAAAATTAATAATTTTATCTAGTTTTAATATTTTGTATTGTGTTAGTTTATTTATATCTAATCACGTTGTCGTCGAACCAGTATCTATAAGGCATTTGAGTTTAGCGTTTCCTTTAGTGAATTCTACTATCTATAGGTATGTCATGGAGGCGGTAACTAAAAATCTACCTTTTCCTCTTCTTGACTTTGTAAATGGCCTACTTCCATCGGCTCTACTCTATTTTGATTACTAAACTGTGTTGAATTCCTATAATTGTATACTGTCTTGTCCATACTGTCTTGAATTTCCATTGAAATTCTGTTTATTAATATTTCTAAACTGCTCCGAGTTTCTGTTAAAGTTTTGATTATAGTTTTGTCCAACCCGATCGGAGTTTCTTTCACGATTTTGAATTTGATTATAAGATGCACCGCTGCTAGGTATTTGTACTATTGTTGTAACCTCTTTTATTTTGAGTGTAATGATATATATTCCTATTAGATCTAATTTGCCTTATCATTCCGTTTTCTTCCAAAGTAAAGAAGGCTTCTAGGAGATTGCAAATATATCTGCTTAGAATTGTACTGGCTAAGCTTGGATCTAGACCATTAATAACTGTTTGTAACACTATAGTCATTCACTGGAGATGAGAATTCTACTAGCTTTTGTTTATCAAATTCGTATTTGGAATCAAGGTTATCTAATATATCTTTAAGTTTATTAAAATATTCACTCACATTATTATTATTCCTGTAACTAACGGCTTGATGATAAAGACTGTGTTACGTTTCTCTTACTCCAAAGTTTCTGGTTAACTTTGTTTCTATTTGCTCGCACGTTAGATTAGTCCCGAGAGTATGGATGGATTGTGCAGCATCTCCTTGAATTTTATCTATAACACTTCTTTGCAGTATAAAATTGTAGAGGCCTTGTTCTCCTTGCTATAGTGGTAGGAACAGTTCCACTTCCAGTATAAACGATGTAAGTTTGTAGCCATCCTTTCCGTTGAACTCCCTTATTCTAGCTGCTTCTCTTATCAGCTCTTCAGCATGTATTTGGTATTGTGGTGCTAGATCTGGTTCTGTTGCCGGATTTGGTTGTGGTGGTACTGGTGGAGGAATTATCCTCGATTTCTTTCGGCAGTTTTTGATAGGGTTTAAATGTCTCTTTTATTTTAACTGCTTTTGGCATTAAATTATGATTTCAGTTAAATAGATTCACACTTCACTGTTTTTTTTTATCCTGAAATTCTTCACAACAAACACTTTGCAAAAGAGGAGAACGAAAGACTGATTTTCACTTCGCAGTAGTGTAGTTCTTAAGAACAGTATTTTTTTTACTTCACTTATTTCAAGTTCGGAATTCTAATATTTGGATTTGGAATCCTATCGTATTTCGATCTTTTGATCTGACAGTTTCACTTTATAGTTTTCGTACGGAATTATAATCTTTGGATTTGGAATCCTACCGTGTTTGGATCTTTTAATCTGACTGTTTCACTTTATAGTTCGGAATTCTAATCTTTGAATTTAGAATCCAACCGACAGCGCCAATTATGTTTTTAGTGATTTAAAGACTAAATGCCGTTTTCAAATAATGTCTTTATTTCACGAATGTGATCTTAAGATTAAACTAACAATTTTACTTAACCTAACATGAAACATACTTTTTGTTATAAATGTGCTGATTACTTTGGTCATCATCTCATGTTCATTCCTTTTCCTTTTGACAAGCCGGTTTTCTTCCCTTCTCAGAGATTTTTTCTTGGTTGTTTCGTAAAATCCTGCACGTCCGTTGCAGCTTCTTTGATGGCTTCTTGACGACCTGGCCATTCTTCTTCTATTGTATGCGCAAGCATTGTTGAATTTTCAGAGAACTTAAGGGATACTCGGTCAGAAAAGTTCATTGCGACCGATTGCGACTGTAGCTTTTCGGCGTCAAGCCATAGTGTCTTAACTCCGCACTTCTCCCGGCATCCTCATCCTTACATAGGCTAGAACTTGGGTCCGTAACTAGAAATAGATTATTGGTACTTCCTGCATACTTCAAAATTGTTGTCAGTTCTTACTGAAAAACCGGTTCAGCTGAACGTAAGTTTAAAAATCAATTGTAAAACTACGCATACGTTTTACTTAAAATAAGTTTAAGATCCCCTCCAAGAGAAACAATGGAAAACTATTATACATATTAATCACGATAATTAGAAGTCGTGCAAATTGGAATTGCTTTGAAATTTGGAAACAATTTTGTTTTGTATAGACAGCATGGAAATTAGAAAGAACTAAATCAATATTTGTTTGCTTTGTCCAAGCAAACTTTTTGCTTTCTTACAGTCAGGTAAAGCCACTTTTCTAGACAGAATGCTGGCTTATATAAATATCGGAACGGCGGCCGAGGCAGGGATAGTTTATTTTTGGATATACGAGTGATCAAAGTGTAAAAAGAGTGAGCCTGAAAGGCAATAAAGAAAAATTTAACTAACTAATTGGTGTGATTTAAATCTAGTACAGTTAAAGTAGTGATTGTGTAGTATAAGTAAATAAATCAGCGAATTGAATTTTTGAACTTGCGAATTTAATTTTGTCACAATCCAGTTCGAACCCTATAGGACAAAATAATCGTGAATACGTAGACACAGTTTTTGTCTAAAACGTAACATTTGGTGTCAGAAGTGAGATTGTAAAAATGTTATGCATCGATCGCTTAGCAGTATGTGCGATTCATAGGGCGAAGAAATGAAAAACGTGCGCGAGTCGTTGCAAGAACAAGAGCAAAAAATGCAACAATCTTTGTGAAGTGTGCAACAATCGCTGTAGGACCACATCGTGAAGGCTCTAAAAGGGAAACTGTGATCCGCAGCGTCGCCACCAAGTTCAAACCACCGACATACGGCGGAACAACAGCCTTTGACAAATCTCTGCTGCAGTTTGAAACGTCTGTCGCCAGGATACATATGAGCGAGGAAGACAAGTCGGCAGAATGGGGTATGTCGTTAAAGGGCGGTGCTGCGGACGTGCTCCAGACGATTCCAGAGAATCTCCAGATGGACTACACCGCAATAATGAGCCCGCTGCAACGCAAGTATGGAAGTGAACACCGAATGCAAGTCTTCAAATGGAGTTGAAGGGCCGAAAGCAACGCAACGGTGAGTCACTACAGGAATATGCTGCAGAGGTTGAACGATTGGCACATCTGTCGTCCGTTTTGTAGATTGTAGACTCGTTTCTAAACGGTATTAGGGACTTCGAGACGAAGCGAACATAACTGTAGTTACCAAGGAGGGCCTTTCAGGAGACAGTTGCTGCTGCATTGTCATATGAAGTTTCAGTATATTTTCCAGGAGGAACACGTATCACCTTTAGAATTCAATGCTTGAAATGACCTTAGAAGATTGTTAAGCAATGATAATGTCGTCATAGGAGGTGACCTTAACTGCAGACATCGTAGCTGGGGGTGTCTAAGGGCAAATGTTTGGGGTAACACATTATATAACATATGCTTAAGACATAAATTTACAATAATGTACTCATCCAGTCCCACTTACATCCCGTGTTGCAGTAGGTACTCCTCATCAACGCCAGACTTTTTTCTTACTACGAATCCAAACTCATTTACCACTCCTATTGTGCACAATGCGCTTAGCTCTGATCATCTTCCCGTCAGCTGTGATATTCTACTTCGTCCAAGTATAAATAGTGTGAAATATTTTGATTATAAAAATGCGAACTGGAATTTTTTTAGATATTATTTAACAAACACTCTAATTGTCCGAAAAATCTGTCCGCTGTGAATAACTGTCAAGATGTTGATGATTCCATCGCATTATTCATCACAAAATTATCTGAAAGCATTCGTGCTTCTGTTCCATTGAAGACATATCCGAGAAGAGCATTTGCGCTACCTCGAGATGTACTTAGCCTAATAAAGATTAGAAATCGTTACAGGAGGCTTTGGCAGAGCTACAGGCAACTAAACGATTTCCACGAAATTAATATATACACACGCACAACAAATTAAGCCAGCTTAATGCGAACCCTAGGCCGTTTTGGAATTTGGCTAGGATTCTGAAGAGGAAAAACCATTACTACCGAACCTTTGAAGTAAACGGGTCATTGATATGAACTAATGAAGAAGTTGATTATAACTATACTTTTCAGGACCTCGTTGTACATGGCATCAAGGAATACGCGCACAAACTGGCGTAAGTTCGCATTGTTGACCCGCAGGGACGATTGTTAGATGTGAAAAATGTAGTTAGATATCTTGGCATTTGGTTGGATCGATATCTGTATTTTGACAAACGTGTAGATATTGCAAGGAGGTTGTTTTACAGCAGCCAACTTGATACCAGGGTTTAGGTAATCTGCTACCGGCAAATTACGGCATACGTTTGTCCACTGTGGTTCGAATTGAGCCCTTCCCAGATGGAAAAGATGAGGTTGTTCGAGAGACAATGTCTTCGTACAACGAGGCAAACCTCAACAGGATAGATAATTTTATTATTAAGCTGCTCAGAAGGCATATTGCACAATAGTCTGATCTATATATAATTATTAATTATTAATTATTAATTATTAATTATTAATTATTAATTATTAATTATTAATTATTAATTATTAATTATTAATTATTAATTATTAATTATTAATTATTAATTATTAATTATTAATTATTAATTATTAATTATTAATTATTAATTATTAATTATTAATTATTAATTATTAATTATTAATTATTAATTATTAATTATTAATTATAATTATTAATTATTAATTATTAATTATTAATTATTAATTATTAATTATTAATTATTAATTATTATTATTAATTATTAATTATTAATTATTAATTATTAATTATTAATTATTAATTATTATTAATTATTATATTATTAATTATTAATTATTAATTATTAATTATTAATTATTAATTATTAATTTATTAATTATTAATTATTAATTATTAATTATTAATTATTAATTATTTAATTATTAATTATTAATTATTAATTATTAATTATTAATTATTAATTAATTATATTATTAATTATTAATTATTAATTAATTAATTATTAATTATTAATTATTAATTATTAATTATTAATTTATTAATTATTAATTATTAATTATTAATTATTATTATTAATATTAATTATTAATTTATTAGATTGTTAATTATTAATTATTAATTATTAATTATTAATTATTAATTATTAATTATTAATTATTAATTATTAATTATTAATTATTATTATTAATTATTAATTATTAATTATTAATTATTAATTATTAATATTTATTTTTAATTATTAATTATAATTATATGTATTAATTATTAATTAATTAATTATTAATTATAATTATTAATTATTAATTATTAATTATTAATTATTAATTATTAATATTATTAATTATTATTATTATTATTAATTATTAATTATTAATTATTAATTTATTAATTATTAATTATTAATTTAATTATTTATTAATTATTAATATTAATTATTTATTATTAATTATAATTATTAATTATTAATTATTAATTATTAATTATTAATTATTAATTATTAATTATTAATTATTAATTATTAATAATTAATAATTAATAATTAATAATTAATAATTAATAATTATTATTATTATTTTTAATTATTATTTATTATATTAATGTAATTATTAATTATTAAAGTATATTATTATTATTATTAATTATTAATTATTAATTATTAATTATAATTTTTATTTATTATTATTATTAATTATTATTATTATTATTATTATTATTATTATTATTATTATTATTATTATTATTATTATTATTAATTATTTATTATTTATTATTTATTATTTATTATTTATTATTTATTATTTATTATTTATTATTTATTATTTATTATTTATTTATTATATTATTTATTATTTATTATTTATATATTATTTATTATTTATTATTTATTATTTATTATTATATTTATTATTATTTATTATTTATTATTTATTATTTATTATTTATTATTTATTATTTATTATTATATTTATTATTATTTATTATTTATTATTTATTATTTATTATTTATTATTTTATTATTTATTTTTTTTTATTTATTATTTATTATTTATTATTTATTATTTATTATTTATTATTTATTATTTATTATTTATATTATTTATTATTATTTATTATTTATTATTTATTATTTATTATTATATTTATTATTTATTATTTATTATTTTATTATTTATTATTTATTATTTATTATTTTTATTTATTATTTATTATATTATTATTTATTATGAGTATTATTTATTATTTATTATTTATTTAGTTTAGTATTTATTATTTTATTTATTATTATTTATTATGTATTATTATTATTTATTATTTATATATTATTATTTATTATTATTATTGATTTATTATTTAGTATTTATTATTTATTATTTATTATTTATTATTTATTATTTATTATTTATTATTTAGTATTTTATTTTTATTTATTATTTATTATTTATTATTTATTATTTATTATTATTATTTATTATTTTATATTTATTATTTATTATTTATTTATTTATTATTTATTATTTATTATTTATTATTATTATTTTTATTAGTTTATATTTATTATTTTATTTTTTATTATTTATTATTTATTATTTATTATTTATTATTTATTATTTATTATTTATTATTTATTATTTATTATTTATTATTTATTATTTATTATTTATTATTTATTATTTATTATTTATTATTATTATTATTATTATTAATATTATTATTATTATTATTATTATTATTATTATTATTATTATTATTATTTTTATTATTATTATTTATTATTCTTTATTATTTATTATTTATTATTTATTTATTTAGTATTTTATTATTTTTTTTATTTATTCTTTTCTTATTTATTATTATTATTTAGTTATTTATTATTTATTATTTATTATTTATTATTTATTATTTATTATTTTTTATTTATTATTTATTGTTTATATATATT